>OY987222.1:21140294-21718052 GCA_963920805.1 Primula vulgaris
TGGGAACAAGTTCAACTCCAAGTCTAGTTTTTGGCCTACTCCCTTGTTATTCATCTTATAATTTGGTATATATTCGATGACAACGACCTGGAAATACATATGAAACATAAGTCGTAATTAGATTGGGATTATTAATGACCTTGTGCACAGGGCGAAGCCAGGATGTGTAAATGGGGGGTGCCAAAATATATGTACAAGTAACATATTTTTATGGGGGTGCCAAATCTACACCTAAAAATAAATTGTACTTAAAAAAATTGCGTCACTTGTGATTTCTAAAATTATAGGGGGTGCCGTGGCACCCGATTGTCCCCACTTAGCTTCCCCCTGCAGTTGTGCCTGTTAACTTTAGAAGATGTGATTCAAAATTACAAGACGGGAATTTTCTGGAATACATAAAGCTTTATAAGAAACAAGTTGGTATTTGGCTTAAGAACAGTTTTCGATATCTTAACCGGTCAAGTGTAAAGCAGTGGTAGAGATCAATGGAAACTTTACTATATCGTGTTTTGTACTAGTTATTATCATAAGAATCACAAGAGGATTTTTTTTTTTTTATGTATTAGTTGCAAAATCAGTGAAAATTGAATAAGAAGAAGCTACCATTTAAGAAGAAAATAACCTGGCTAAATATTGTCTCTCAAAGGTAGGGGGAGAGGCTTGTTGATGCTCAAATGTTTGTGGCTAAGTAAATATTGGCTTAATACACACGTACAAGGGTCGGTATATATATATAATGTCATTACCATAGAGAAGACAAGTTATTTAGTTTCGTAATAATTGTAGATTGTTGATAAGGACAAAGGTTGGTGGAAGCCTGCTAATATGGAGGGAGACAGGGGAGACTTTAATTAAGAAGTTAATAAATATACCATGTCTATATATATATATATACGAGGGGAAAGCTAAGTGGGGACGATCGGGTGTCACGGCACCCTCATAATTTTAGAAATTCCAAGTGACGCAATTTTTTTTTAGTACAATTTCTTTTTAGGTGTAGATTTGGCACCTCCATAAAAATATGTTACTTGTACATATATTTTGGCACCTCCCATTTACACATCCTGGCTTCGTCCCTGTATATATGAGCGTAACATATTTAAGATATGAAGTTGTCTCAAATTTTAATTATATGTGTACCTAGTATTAATATTTGAAGCTATTCGTTTCTACAAATAATTAAAGCTGCTTGTTTCTCGACTAAATTGCATGATGTACTACTTGAACACTCAAATGATAAACTCGTAGTTGATCTTTAAATTAATAGTCTGAATAACCTTCTCGAATTAAATTGTTTTTCCATTGAATTTGCGTAACATCCCATTATATAAAATGGGAACAGACATGAGATTGCGCTGAATTTTCAGCAGTCATTTAGCCTTGTGAAACAAGTGTGCTTACTTTCTGATGGTAACTTTATTTTATTGTAAAAACTGCTATGATCGCAATTTTGGGTCGGGCATAGAGTAATTTTTTTATGAAACGCATAGGCAAGCTATTTTCACACAAACTTTGGAGATGGAGAGACTAGCGTTATGTCATGTGGTCGGGGCGGACTCAAGGGGGCTGGGGCGACCGTGACCACCGGCAATATTTTTAATTTTTTTTTTTTTTTATACATGTAATTAAAAAAAAATCTGAGATATATACATTGATGATCCCCCTAGTTAAACAAAAGAGTTGCCGCTATAATGGTAAAATTGGATCATAAGGTAGTCTTAGGAGTTCAAATCATGTTAGCTTCTTTTTTTCTAAATACCCATTGTATTTTTCCAAACAAAATTACATAAAAAATTATTTTATTATCCAGTGTCATTTGTCTTTTAACTTCATATTTATTTTATGTTATGTTGAACATAGAAAAAAAATATATATTTATATTATATCATAGTTTTTTCTATTCGGACATATTTTTTTACGTCATATCTCTAACAAAAATTATGATGGTTTCGCGGCCGCACGCGCGTGCCAATAATGTGAAAACTCAGGGTAAGGTGGAATTAAATAGAGCAGATAAACAATGCATCTACTAATAATTAAAGTGTGAAAAGTTATGAACACGCAACTATACGAATTTAGTGAGCTTCCTTCTATTCCGTGTGGTTGGTATAAATTGGAGTTAATTCAAACCTGAGAGGATAAATGTGGACTTTGGACAAGGAAAATGTTACACCTAATACAGTATTCCTTAACATTATAACTGCAACTCTATGTTATCGTGTGATAATTTGGCGTTTATGTTGGCATCACTTAAAGAAGCAAAAGAGTCTTTTAAAGGAGCAAGTAATATTATTAAATAAGAGAGTCGAGTGTACTAGGTCTTTTACTTAAGAATAATCGATGCTTTTTGATGAAATTACAAGATCATGCTTCTCTACACAATTTCGTACGAAAAATCTATATACAGTTTGTAATAGTTTACTAACAAATATTAGATACAACGATATCTTCTTTCCCAACATTATTGGGATCTGGTAGTTGTGCCAGTCTTGTTATATTTATGGCTCTCTGCTCAAGTTGAGCAAACTATATGAACTCATTTATCTTATAACAGAGGGTTAGAGGAATCCATAAATGGACACCAACTAAAACAACCATGTCCAACTTGAGCAAGTAACGCAAGCATAATTTGCTTGGGAAGTTGGCTGCAATTCATATTGGAATGACAAATTTTCACGACGGAATCAGTACTGTATGCGATTACATACCTTCGACTAATATGGAAGATAAGAATACGATTCTTATAAATTCTAGGGTTGGGTTGGACTGGGGAAGCTGAAACTGAAGGTGAATTGCCTGCTGAAACTATCTGCTTCCTTCTTCACTTGAGACGGTCCAAGTATTATTGACAACAAATCAACAAATATGAATCTCTATGGCTATTTTATGAACCTTCCGTCTTAAATTATCAACAAAATGTTTTCTTTCCATTTCTATAACAGATAAGGCATAAGGTTTATATACACAAGTTTTCAACTATTCGAGGATTTTATCATGACTAAGGTGCCATTCACATTTAAAGTTCTCCAAATCGAGATGTCTACTTTGAGTAATTCTTACAATGAGGCTTGGATTAGGAACAATCTAACATTTAGATCACATAACAAAAGTAGCTACTAAAATCTGTCTTAGAATCCTTATCTCTTGAGGGTTATTTGGGAGGCTCTCGGTGAAGTTACAAAACAATGCATCAACCAACTTGAACTCAAAACTTTATTTCTTGTTGAGGGAAAGGGATAAAAGTTATTAATACTTAGAGAAATATATCAAATAATATACCTCGACTCAGGTGGTACGCAAGGCAACTCAATATAAAGAACTAACTGCCATTATAAACTTACTCCACCTTTTCTATGGTTCATTTAATTCTTCAAGATGATGTACTTTGTTGCTGCCCTTGGAGTAAATAATACTAATGATCAAACTCAAATTATTGACAGTGCTTGGTGGGGGAGGAGGAATTATACTCCAACAATGTTCAAATCTGTTCTCTTTTAATCCCATTATTAACCCGAACCTGCCATTGCAGACATAAATATAGTAGTAAATACATGACATGTCATGTTTCTTTTTAGCATTTTCAAGTAACATTTTCGAGTAATGCTATACAAACATTGAAATCCGCGTGTCATAAGACAAATTATTCAACATTTGAAGTGGGTTCAGCAAGTCATTCGGCTATAGTAACGATGATTTACATACAAGTAGCTAATACAAACATGGTCAGACAAATAAAAGTGGTGCCGGTTAAACATACCACAAAGAATGTAGAGAGAGGATTTCGTGCTAATCTTCCTGAATTTGCTGTTGTTCAAGTTCGATAAATTTTTCCCCATAAATATTATTCATAGTCTCATTATTGCTCTGGCATTTCGTCAACTTCTCCTGAAGACTCCTTATGACCTCGTTGAGTTTCTGAATTTTCTTCTCTTGTGATAAAATTATCTATAAGCAGAGGAAATAAAAACAATTAGATTGTAATATAAAATATATGCGCATGTTTAGGTAGTCTTGGTCAGGGTCCCACAAAAGACCTAATGTGGAGTTTAAAACGAGGTATCTGAAATCACAAGGATTCTGATAAATTAGTAAGACTGTGTTGTACATATGAATCAAATGGCTACATATTTGCAATATCAATTGACGTATTGAACGCCTCAAAAACACGGAGATGTACCAGTCATTTCAAATCTGCAAGAGACACATTAACTATCCAAATCCTCTTTACTTCAAGGAATCTAATCAACCCCATGCAAACCTTAAGCTTTTAAATGAATATGGAATGGGGATTTAGGCTTTGATCGATGAGCTCAAGCTATTGATAGACACCATAGCTCTTCGAAAGATAAACTAAAAGAGGACCTAAATCTTAAGAGGGCAAGAGGGCCCAAACACACAGTAAAAAGACTCCAGTAGTTTTATTTCCTATGAAAATCTTCAAACTTTTATTAGATCCAAGCTAATATACTTCTCAAATCTTCAAACTTTTATTAGATCCAAGCTAATATACCTCTCAATATCATTCCATGTAAAAATTAAAAGAACAAGACACTTTTTAGGCAATCTGAGTTCGCAACTAATATCTATCTATACCATGCCAGTTTTAATGCTCTTCATCCAAAAAGGGCAACCCCGGTGCCCAAAGCTCCCGCTATACGCAGGGTTTCAGGAGGCTACTACGGGACTTCTTGCAGACAGTGTTCCCTTGCTTTTATTGCATGAGGGTGCTTCCACGACTCGACCCCGTGACATCCATGTCTAGGTCACATGGCAGCAATTTTACCGTTACGCCGATGCTTGCCCTCTCCAATGTTCTTCATCATTATTACAAAAATCTAAACAGCTATTTCACTGTAATCCAACAAACCCCCAACAAGGAAATCAATCACACCTTTTCTTCAATGCAACTGAACTGCTAAGCGTATCTAAATATTAACCATAGCTTGGTATGGCAGAAATAGTACGGGAATGGATAATCTATACTATGATGACAAATAAAACTCGAAATTTGGAATGGCTACTTTTTCACCTCGTAAAACCATATCTAACCAGGAAAAAAATGAAAATCGTTCCCACATGCCAACATTTCGAGTCTTACAGTAAATGAATAAGCTTACAGATCAGAATCTATACACCAATCAAAGCAACTGATAGATTAAAATTAGGTACCTAAACATCGTAATATTAGATTGAAAACCACTCTTCATACTCCTAAATCCAGAAGATGAATCTGTATTCAAGGATAACAGTTTATTCCAAAAGAACTATGGGGGTATATAACACTCTAAAACGGCACTATATTGCACTGAAGTACATGCTTCACAGACAACATGAACCATAGATAATTGTATGGATGAGTATGAGTTTCTCAAGATGCTGCAGTAGCTCTTTCACTTATACTCATAGTATAGCCATTCATAACATCTTACTATTATGTTAATAAAGGAAGGTAATCTTTCAAAAGCACAAGTTCAGATATCAGATTGTAAAAATTGAAAAGTTCTTATTTACTCATTAAACTGGTGAGGTTGGTGAGTGAAACATTCCCGTAGTTATTTTCTAGTTTAGTAGGAGTGTAGGATACGATCTAAAACAAAGTGTCTAGCACATTACTTACCCAGTCAAAAGCACTACATGAGATACAATTGTTAGGCACAGGTAATATATAGGCATCACAATTTCATTCTCGGTTGACACTACTAATCTTCACAACTTAACTCAAATAAAAAGGTATAAAGATTAGGATCGCTCCTATCATAATTATCAGTTGAGCATTGTGAAGTAAGTTACTATATTATAACATGCAATGGAAAATAGAGAACAGAACAGGTATGGGAATATCTTAGTGTATGGAAATACTTACACCATAACCAATGTTTTATCATGAATATAGAATACCATACGGAAGAGTGTAACCTAACAAAACTACGAGTCCAAGCAAATCCGAATACTTAGTTGATAGATCCAATGCAATTTGTGATAATGATTACCTTTTCCTTAACAGCCTCTTCCCTCTTGGCTATTTGTTGCTGCTTATCGGAGACACTCGGGCTCACCTCAACATCACTAACAAGTTGCGTTTTCCACTCAAATTGTGATGTAATTATCAGTACCATCAACAGAAAAGCAAGTAGCATTGGTCTAGAAATATTCACCATCTCTTCCTAAAACTGTTCTGAGACGATAATAAGGCATAAAAAAAACCACCTTCAGAGCTAACATAAATTTCAAAGGCAAGAAATAGATAAAACTTACAAAAGGGAATGTAAAGAACCTAATCACAAATACGAGAATAGTTACGCATAAAAATTGCATCTTTTATGAAGAAAAAGAAAACCCTAGTGGAAGCAGCATTGATAGATAATTTCACTTAGAGACTCGGCTAAGAGCACTTTTTTAATCCACTCTCTTCCTTAAAAATTCTCCAAAAATGCGAATTAGTAATGAAATTTCATGTTCATTAGTTTTTCTTCTTCTTAGCTTTGATAGGCAATTTCACCTAGAGACTCGGCTAAGAGCACCATTTTTATTCTACGCTCTTCATTATGATTCTCCAAAAATCAGAATTAGTAATGATAGTTTCATATTCATTGTTTGTTTTTCTTAGCTTTGAAAGGTAATTTCACCTAGAGACTCGGCTAAGAGCACCATTTTTAATCTATGCTCTTCATTATGATTCTCCAAAAATGAGAATTAGTAATAAAAGTTTCATATTTGTTAGGTTTGTTTTTCTTAGCTTTGATAGACAATTTCACCTAGAGACTCGGCTAAGAACACTATTTCAAATCTACGCTCTTCATTATGATTCTCCAAATACGAGAACTAGTAATAAAAGTTTCATATTCATTGTTTTTTTTTTCTTAGCTTTGAAAGGCAATTTCACCTAGAGACTCGGCTAAGAGCACCATTTTTAATCTATGCTCTTCATTATGATTCTCCAAAAATGAGAATTAGTAATAAAAGTTTCATATTTGTTAGGTTTGTTTTTCTTAGCTTTGATAGACAATTTCACCTAGAGACTCAGCTAAGAACACTATTTCAAATCTACGCTCTTCATTATGATTCTCCAAATATGAGAACTAGTAATAAAAGTTTCATATTCGTTGTTTTTTTTTCTTAGCTTTGAAAGGCAATTTCACCTAGAGACTCGGCTAAGAGCACCATTTTTAATCTACGCTCTTCATTATGATTCTCCAAAAATGAGAATTAGTAATAATAGTTTCATATTTGTTAGGTTTGTTTTTCTTAGCTTTGATAGACAATTTCACCTAGAGACTCGGCTAAGAGCACTATTTCGAATCTACACTCTTCATTATGATTCTCCAAATACGAGAACTAGTAATAAAAATTTCATATTCATTGTTTTTTTTTTCTCTACATCCTACATTTTACCTCATCCATATTCCACACTTAAAATTCTATTTTCTTAATACTGTAAACCAACACTTAATTTGCTAGTCCCTGTTGTATAAAACACAAATAAAATCACCAGTTAACTGATTAATTTAACTCCAGTCTAGACTTAATTCTAGAAAATGCAATAAAACATTATAAAAAAAAAGGAATTAAACCAAAGCAGTAAGTAATAGTAAGGCATAATAATGGTCAAAATAAAGTAAGGAATTAAATAAAACCTAACAGATCGAAGATATGTAGCATCTGATCATAACAGGAACAGTATTGACCTAATTGATATTTGATGAGGTGACCAATTTCGATTATTTGAGCTTTTATAGTAATTTAATAACTGTAAATAGGGTTTAACTTGAAAAAACACTAAGAAATCGTCAATGGCGGATATTTGATTATATATATATATATAAATATATATATATATATATATATAGAGAGAGAGAGAGAGAGAGAGAGACGCGTTTTTTTATTAAAGGTTCGGATGGGTTGTAAGAGCATGTTTTGAGTTGGTTTAACCTGTGTTGGATTAAGTTTTCGGTTTAAGTTTTGAACGTTGTAATAATTAATGAAGAGTTTCTAATGTTATTGTAAAAAAATCATAACAGTTATGTTGTAATCAAAACTAAATAATTGACAACTTTAAATTATAAAACACATTTTTCTAAAAATTATTAATATATAAATTATTAATTATTAAAACGTCTGTTTATTATAACTAAAAATTAATTAAAAAAATTATATATATATTTTTTAATTTAGAAAACTGTTACAAGGACTGGTTAATATTTTTTTTGAAATTACAGGACTAGTCCCTGTTATAAATAATGGTCAGATTTGTATTCATTTTTTATTTTCAAACTTTTTTGTACCTGTCTGGAAACTAGGACCATTTATATGTTTTTAACTGTCCATAAAAAATTTTGTATTAAACTTAAAAATACAGGAACTGGTCTGTAATTATACAGGGACCAATCCCTGTAATTATCAACACGCAGCCAATACAGACAAGTGTTGGCAGCGAAGGCCAAAAAGAGAGAAGAGAGAGAGGGGGAGGCTACACCCCATCCGCAACCCACACCCTATGCTACGTCCGTTAAACGTGACCGTAGGCTGAGGTGTGACTCCGGCCACCGCAATCCATCTGCAATAAACATGCTCTAAGTTGTTTGGGTGATCTTAACGATTTTTTCATATGCATTTTTATTTTATTTTCGTTTTTTTTCTTAAATGATTTTTTTTTCGAAAGTTTTTGTAAAAAAAAATCGGTAAAATTTGACTTTTAATATTTTTTTGGATAAAAAAATTGAATTTTTTTACAAATACATATGAAACAAACGATAACATGATCAAAACATGACTTTACAAATATGAACAAATGTGCTCGCTAAAGCTTTTATCAGCTGCATCACTAAATAATTATATTCTTAAATTATCAAATACTTGAGTCTTTTGTCCATTTTGGACTATTTTTATGTAAGGGTACCTTCATCTATGTTGCACGCTTCCCAGACCGGTATGTAAAAATTTAAATTTTAGGTACGGTAGAAAAAACAACATTATTTTTTATATATATTTGAGTTAGGAATTATAATATTCCAATATCTAATAACACAATTAATAACTTTAATCAACTGGCTTAAATGCGTTGATTTTCGTTGAATCTTAATATAATAATAAGTGTAAAATAATTTTATTTAATATTCATTATAATTCATATACTTATATTGTGACGACCCAGATTTCCAGAAAGGAAATTCTGTGGTGCGGTGTTTTGCGTTAGTCCCACATCGCCCAGATACGAGAGTACTCGTGTGGTATATAAGCTTAAAGATCCATTTCCTATCAACAAGGCCTTTTAAAGCCGTGCGGCACAATAGCGAGGACGGAACTCCACAGTTAAGCGTGCTTAACTTTGGGTAGTACCAGGATGGGTGACCCCCCTGGGAAGTTGTGCTAAAGCGGACAATATTGTTGATACGGGCGTAGCGGTTCGGTCCGTAGGACCGGGTCGTTACATATATACTATAAAATATTCACATTTTTATATTAATAAATATATTTATATGAAGAAAAAAAAACTAAATTATGAGTCGTACTTGAATAGCGAATACGTACCATTCGCCTACCGTGTTGGTACCCAACTGGTACCAAAGTGGTCAAAAGCGAAAAAATCACATGCTATCTAGCTTTTAATTAAGGATTTATTGTTATTAGGTCCATGAACATGATTTAAGTTGCAGTCCCTTGTCAATATTGGAAAATTCGATAAGCAGATGTATATGGTATACAAATTGTTCAAAAAGTGTAATAATCTTGTTTATCGTTGTACAATGTTAACACATTTGATCACAGGTAAAACATCAGGGCGATTAATGAGCACTGGACATAAGGAATATCAGGGATTTGTATTATAAGTTTGTGCTTCAGCACGGGACAGATGAAAATCAGATGGACGTGTTGAATAGGTGTAGCTGCAGAACTGAAGCATGGAAAAACATGGCAAGTGATTTTGAAAGATGCGGAGAATTCTCGTATGGATATAGAAGCTATTCTGAAGAAAGTGGCGATTTCTTTTGGTGATGAAGAGAATGGATTCAAGTAAAAGTAAAATCTGTACAAAGCTTTCATATTCTCTGAAATTTTTAGGAATTTGGCTATGAATTGCACTGGTACTGCAAATAGCTTTCTACATCTTATCATATATTACGGTTTCAGACTTTCACTTCGTAACTTGTTCCTGGACTGATCTTGAATCTTGAACGATTAGTTTTATAGGCTGTTATATATTTCATGAGAATTATTCTTTTAACATTTATTTTTTTTGTACTACATGTAGGAAAAGACGGAAGGTGTTAGCAAGTTTAACAACCCAAAGACGGGTCGAGCTCATTGATGGAGGAAGGATAGAACATACTAGTAATGTTAACGTCACTTATATAAAAGAAAACATATATCATCAGAACAATGACAATCGAGTAAAAATATTTTCACTGCTCATACACTTCTTCATACACTCACAGTGAGTTACTTGTAATTTTGCGTGTGTCGTTCTCGTCTTCACTCCCCTCACAAATAGTGTACGGAGAAGTGCAAGAGGATTGAACGTAACACTATTCATTTAACCCCTAGACGTAAAAGTTCTCTAGGAACTTTCTAGCTTTTACGTTTTTCAATAGAACTAGCAAGGAAGCCCTGTCCTTCGGACAGAAGCGATCCTCCGAGATTCAGCGGTTATCTTTGCAGAGTACTCCAAATAAGTTCACAAGTATCATAGCATCTAAGTTTTAAACATATTTAATTAGTAAGCAAATACAAGAATATCCTAGCAAATTTTTAATTTGTTGCGAGCCATATATTATGTGGCTAGATATACAATGGAGCAAGAATATAATACTTATTTACATGTAATTTTGGTCTATCATATGACATAAGTCCTTAATCAATTAGTAAGATAAGATATAGATATAGAATCATGAATTCATGGTGTACGTGTCATTTAGTTGTAAGTAAAGTGGGACTAAATAAAGTTACAACTTAAAGAAAGTGTCATGTTTGCAAATAAGGAGTAATTATATCCGTCATTTTACAATTAACATGTAAATTAGGTTGCTTCATACTAATGTAATTTACTTTGAGTTATATAGATTTTCACCGACCACTATATAGTCACAAATAAAAATAGAAACTCTTATGTAAATAATAAAATCAAATCTAGGCTGCTCATAGGCAAGACTCAAATATAACAAGCGTAGAATTACTAGTGTAACACTTTAACATATGTGGATAAAATAGACCGTAACTAAAATAGTAGGTATATTATATAATTTACAACTAATGCCCAATAGGTATCACTTTTGAAATTATATTCCTCCTAGGTACCTTCATAATTTCACATTCCCTATAGGTACCACTTTTTAATTATTTAATTTATTTACCAAAACGCCATACAAATATTTCATAAAAAATAGAAAAAAAACACATAAAAATATATAAAATGCAAAAAATCTCAAAATAAATGAAAACAAACCACAAAAAACTGTAAAAAAAAAATAATAATGTATTTTTATAAAAAAAATCACAAAAATCACAAAAATCACAAAAAATGAAAAAAAATAAAAAAAACAACAAAGAAAATAAAAAAATCATAAAAAAATTATAAAAAATGAAAAAATGACAAAAAATCACAAAATTTTAAAAAAAATTACAAAAAAAATAAAAAAAATGAAAAAAAATGAAAAAAATCACAAAATATTATAAAAAAATAAAAAAAATAATAAAAAATCACAAAAAATGACAAAAAATGAAAAAAAAATCACAAAAAATGAAAAAAAAAATCACAAAATCACAAAAAAATCACAAAATTTTAAAAAAATTATAAAAAATTATAAAAAATCACAAAATTATAAAAAAAAATGAAAAAAATCACACAAAAAATCATTAAAAAAAATCACTTTTATTGAACTTTATGCTCTTTCGACTGTAGTAGATGCACTTTCAGCTGAACTATATGCACTTTTAGCTGAACCAGATGCACTTTCAGCTGAACCATATGCACTTTCAGCTGAACCATATGCATTTTTATTGAACCATATGCACTTTCAGCTGAACCATATGCACTTTCAGCTGAACCAGATACACTTTTAGTTGAACCAGATGCACTTTCAGCTGAACCATATGCACTTTCAGCTGAACCATATGCACTTTCAGCTGAACCATATGCACATTTATTGAACCATATGCACTTTTAGCTGAACCATATGCACTTTCAGCTGAACCATATGCACTTTTAGCTGAACCAGATGCACTTTTAGCTGAACCAGATGCACTTTCAGCTGAACCATATGCACTTTTATTGAACTAGATGCACTTTCAGCTGAACCATATGCACTTTTATTGAACCATATGCACTTTTAGCTGAACCATATGCACTTTCAGCTGAACCAGATACACTTTTAGCTGAACCATATGCACTTTCAGCTGAACCATATGCACTTTCAGCTGAACCATATGCACATTTATTGAACCATATGCACTTTTAGCTGAACCATATGCACTTTCAGCTGAACCATATGCACTTTTAGCTGAACCAGATGCACTTTCAGCTGAACCATATGCATTTTCAGCTGAACTATATTTACTTTCGACTGAATTGTATGCACTTTCAACGGAACTAGATGTACTTTCAGCTGAATTGAATGCAATTTCGACTCAATTTTATGCAATTTTGACTAACTATATACACTTTCGACTGAACTATATGCACTTTTATTGAACTATATACGCTTTTGACTGAATTATATATATTTTTGACTGAACTATATGCACTTTCAGCTCATTTAGATTAAAAAAGGCACATTTATCATGGAAAAACCATTTTTTTGTATAAAAAAATCATTTTTCGGTATAAAAAGTGTTATATTGACAAAAAAAAATACTTTTTGTAATTTTTTAAAAAGTTTATGATTTTTTAATTTTTTGTAATTTTTGTGATTTTTTATAATTTTTATAATTTTTTGTGATTTTTGTTATTTTTTTATAATGTTTTGTGATTTTTTGTGAATTTTTTGATTTTTTGATTTTTTTTGATTTTTTGTGATTTGTTGTGATTTGTTGTGATTTGTTTGTGATTTTTTGTAATTTTTTGTGATTTTTTGTAAGTTTTTGTAATTTTTTGTAATTTTTTGTGATTTTTTGTAATTTTTTATGATTTTTTAATTTTTTTTGTATTTTTTGTAATTTTTTTGTGATTTTTGTGATTTTTTAATAATTTTTTTTTGATTTTTGGTGATTTTTTATATTTTTTATGATTTTTTGTGATTTTTTCATTTTTTTAAAAAATCAATTACTAATAAAACTAATATAGTATAAAAAGTGGTACTTATGAGGAAATGTGAAATTATCAAGATAGGTAGGAGGAATATAATTTGCCATAAGGTACTTATAGGGAATTACTCCTATAATTTATGCAATAGGTTCAAGCGGCAAGGATAGAAAACATAAAATAGGCTCAATCTTATAAGCAACTACGGTATGAAATATAATTTAAAATAAGTTCTTCTATTTATATACTATAAAAACCCCAATGTTGTCCTGACTGTTAGGACTAGGCGAAAAACCGAACCGCACCGATAACCGAACCGAAAAAGACCGAAACCGAAAAATCGAAAAAATTTCGGATCGGTTTCGGTTTTCAATAAAACCTGGAAAAAACCGAACCGGACCGATAACCGAACCGGAAAAACCCGAAAAAAACCGAAAATAACTGAAAAACCGAAACTGGACCGAAAAATCCGGTCCGGTCCGGTCCAAAAAATAAAAAGACAGAAACCGAAAAAAACCGAACCGAAAAATATGTTCGGTTTCGGTTTTGCTAAAAACCGGACCCAACCCAGCCCTACTGCCTGTTGGTCTGGAATTTAATTTAATTTAATTACATCCATAGTACTTCTAATTTTGTGTTTAGTTTATTTTTTCAACAGTATCTATATATTACACTTTCGCCCGATACTATTTTGTATTTCTTTTTGGCCTCTGATTTCCTGTTTGCCGCCTGGAGGGCTGTAACATATTACACTATAACAATCATAATGTATAAGTAATAGTCCATTTTATCCTCGTAGGATCAGTACCATAATATCCCCACAGTTTGTTATATCATGCTTAGATTAGATTACAAGTGTTTCGGCCCACTACTGATCCTGGCTTTCAGGTTTTTCCGATAGGTAGAATTAAATGCATTTTATGCACAATGCTTAACACGTATGCACTTCAGGCATGTAAACTGAACAAGCTTACACATTACGGCACATTAAGAGCTCTCATTACCAGGCCCTGATATATGAAATACATCTATTCCTCCACATCCCGGCCAAACTTGCAGGAGATGAATGTCGATAATATAGTGGTTACCTGATCAAGCAAATTATCCACGATCATTTTAATTTGAAAGTATGAGACCGGCTTTCACAAATTTCAGCCACAAATCCGGTATATGTTGAGTCAAACATGCACATTACAGACTAAAAGACAGGAGAAGAAATAGAAATTGACACTAAGCCTGCAAGATCACAGAACGAGAGACGAGAGGAAATAGAATTGAAACTCCTAACGTTCACAAGTATGCATCTCAATCTAGTTTGTTACAATCAGATAAGGAAACAAACCAAACATACTGTTTACATAAATCTACTCTTAGCACAACAACAAGGCTAGGGCGGTTTTTACACAACTAGGTGGTTTGAAATTTAATCCTGTCATAGCCGAACATAACTCTATATCTATCTGCTCATAACCCAGGAATACGCATAAACATCTTAGCAATGTGCGATACACCCCAATAAAACAGATAGGCAACGAGCATAGTGAAAAGACCACCGACAATATACAACCAACGATTGCGGAGGGTCTGATGGGAGAGAAAGCTGATGACACATTTCGATGTTGGGGGCGTTGGGTTCATGATTTTTTCGATAGTGTCCTCATTGGTTGATTCAATCACCACCGGCCGCTGGTCTTCTTGATCATCCCAGTTCAATCTGATCCTACGGTGAGCAGTTCCCTGCAAAGGTGGGAGCAGTTGGAGTGGGTTTTGAACAAGTTGTTGCCACCTTCGGTCGTCCGTTGGTGTCGGAGGGAGTGTAGGTTTGTCGAGATCGACAATGTCGTCCTTTAGTATGTCAGCAAAACAGTCTTCATACTCATTATCCTACAAAAATTGATAATTTAGAATTTTAAAACCAGAGCAACAAGATAGGCAAAAGCCAATACAAAATAGAGATCAAGACTGTTCATAAATATAAAGAAAAAATGCAGAAATTCAGTATTTCCTATTAAACTGAAAATCTTTTGTTCTGTAACCTAAGACATGAACTAAAAAAACTCTTTCCAAGCATCAAAAGGTCCTGACTAATGATAATCGAGACGGTATTCGTGATTTTTTTAACCACCCAGACACGGTGTTCATAAAACGCTACATGAAAGTACAAAACAACAAAACAAGTTGCCATGTATCTTTGTCGTCATAAAATAAATAACCACAAGTGTCAAGTGTGCTATACAGACTTGTTAAAATCACTTCATCAAGACCCGTATTTGAAAACTTTTTCCAGGCAAAGTACAGCCATTCACTCTTCTTTCTTGAAGCAACCATTTTGAACAACTTATTAAGCTATTCACCGTGACTCTTGCACAATCTCTACTACCAATATACGAGTAATTATGTGCACACAGCGTTATACTCCTTGCTGCAGTGAAAGAAGTAAGGACAAAACTAAATATTGTTTTGTTTTGTCCTATTTGGTGTTCACTCCTTGTGATCACAACGAGTAGCAAGGAGTGTAAGAAGTGTGTGCATATATCATAACCCACCAATATACATACTACAATTTCTGTTCGCAGCAACATCTCTTACCCCACAAATGATGTTTTTTCCTTAAACTTGTAAATTTTATCCAAAAAAGGCCCATGCATCAGTTACCCAGAGGTTCACCTTAAAACTAAGGTAGCATAAGCTCTTCCTTGTATAGCATCATGAGCAAACGCACCAGTTTCCTTATACTTTTCCTCATATTTAAGGTAATTAGCATCACTTTTATATTTTTAGGGTAACAATTTAACTTTATACATTTTTCAGCTACCCTATCAAATTTATTATTATAACTAAATATTACTATATTTTAATATACTTCTATAAATTTTTTTCAACCCAAATTAATTTACTAGAGCAACCACATTAAATAACTTATAAGTTTTCTCATATTTAAAGTAAAAAGTACATTTTTACAACTTATAAGGAAACGTTTTGGTTTATACAAATTGTCAGTTTTTTTATAAATTTCTCTATCACAATTACACAACTCATCTTTTTGTTATTTTATTAATTTATATGTGAAAAGTACAAATAAAGTAGAGAGAATAAGAGAAAAGTAAGAGAGAGAAATTATTATTTTAATTATAAGGGAACATCTTGATCCCTTATATTTGAGGGATATTTGAGTTCATGTATATTTAAGGTAATGGATAAGGAAACTGATGCGTATACAATTTTAGAACAATCTCCTCATATTTAAGGTAAATCGGTGATATAAGGGAACTGATGCGAGAATAAAAAAACAAATAGACTGAAAATCAGACCTTTTGGCTGGAAGAAGCAATTTGCGAAAACTCATTTGCGGGTGGTCCCTGCTCAGATTCATTTCCAGAATGCTCAAACGAATGAGAACTGTAACCATTGCTATTGTTGTTTAAACTCGATTCTACTGCTTTGCTTCTCTCTGGTAAATTTGTAGGCTCTACACCACTCTCAGATAAGCTTGGATGGCTGTTACTGTCAGCTGCTTTATGTCTTTGGTCAGAAGAACTCTGTCTTGAACTTTCGTTCAGTCTAAACTCACTGTTCTTCCTAAGACGGCAAATTACCAAAGAATCCTGCAAAATTCAGTCTTTTTAAATCCACAAAATTCACTCTAGCAGTCAAAAGTTTAAAGTAAAAACTGAAACTTCATACAGTGTATTAGTGCCATTCATTCTAGAAATATTTGCTTAAGGAAAAGCACATGACACAGACTCATATGGGAGTAAAATTGTTTACATACCCAACTAGACCCAGTAATAATAGCATTCCAAATTGTGACGAAATAGGTTTGTTCCGTACACATTTAACTATGCGACTGAAACTGAAAAATGTAGGCATCTTAGAGGAGGAAAAAAAAGAGAGAATGCTTAGGATTCTATATAAAAGACACTTCCAAGTTTCTTATAAGAAATTTGAGAAATAGGCCTTGAATTCTGTATTTAGAATGATTTCGGAAGGCATTTCGCGGCATCAAGAGGCCAAAAAGGAGTGACAATAGAGATGGAAAAAGAAAACATGTATGCCCCTAAATGCAACAAATAGCCACTTTCTAATATACCTTGGTCGATTTAACAAAAAAGCTGGTAATTTACAAGCATTTATAAAATCAATCTAAGTAGATATACTAATTTAGCCTTTTGTCTCTAGACAAACCCAATCATAGATGCTGTATCTATACACCAATGCTTTATGAAAGACGACACACGGAGATAAAGCAAATGTTAAATATATCTTATATCTAATGATATAAAATTCACAGCATTTATCACGTCTCACCTGAGATCGTCCAGCCATACTATACTCGTGCATAATCCACTCTGTTCTTCCGCCTTTGGGTGCACGACCTGTGTGGAAAACCAGCGTTCTTTTTGTACCAATAACATTTGAACCAGATTTTACATTTCTTTCTTTTCCTGTAGCTTTCCAGTACCCAGATTCTGTAGCTCTCTTGCTTTGTGAGCCATTTGGATATTTTCTTCCACGAGGAGAAAAAAAGAACCACTCGTTGTCGGATTGAATGACAGCTTTAGCTAGCAAAATAAGAAATCAAACAGAAAAACTCAAAACATTGTGCTTGTTTGGTAAGCCTTTAACAAGCTTAGTTTTAATAACATCAACCTTTGTTATACGCAGCAGCCTCCAATGGTCTCGCCACTAACTTAGAGTAATACTACACATACAAAGTTAAGAGAATGGTGCTCAAACCTTGTTCAGAGTACACTAGAAACACAACTACGTTTCTTGGTCAGTATCAAAAGTATACTTCTGGTACTGGCCAAGAAAAAAGGGATAAAGTTCTCTTTTGTGTTCTTTGGCAACTCAAGCAAGAAAGGTTTCACACTTTTGCAGAAGATAAATAGTTTTTAGAACCCTCATTGGTTCATTTTTTGCGCATTGTAAACCTCTGCTTGTTTAGAGGCTTGTTTTCATTATCATTAGCTTTTTCTTTGATTCATCTGTATAGTTTGATGTAATAGACCCAAACAATTTTTACTTGAGTTAACAACCCGTGCTAACCAAGTCTTTTATCGCTTTTTGGCTAACAAGCCCAAGACAGATAGATGGAACTTAACAAACAAATGCAATGTCACTGGTAGCTGTTCAGAGGCACATTTGCTGAAACAGCGTTCAGAAAACATCTATAACTACATTTTCATTAAAGCATGCATACAAGATGAGAAACATATCCCAGATTAAAAAGACTAATCATAGATAAATTTGATCACTTCTGTTCTTATCTGCTAACTCCTAATTATAGCATCTTAAACGACACAACCATAAAATCAAATAACTCCAGAAAAAACAAGTAAAATCAGAATACCAATTATAGGATAATTTTTTTGCAACCTTACCATATACTGTATACAATACAACTGTTTTTTGAGCACTAGTTTTTTTTCAATTTGAAAACTTAACCATAGTGAAATAGAGAGTCCTTGTAAAATAGTTTGTCATCAGTACATCACTGATCCAATGATCTCCCAAGAGGGAAATGATAGAGAGAATTTCACATATTTAGATGAAGCCTATTATAATAAAGCATAAACGACCAGGGTACACACAGTCGATTTGCAAATGCAGAGGTCACCCTAAATTGTAAAAATTCATTTTTTTTGGTTAGCAGTTCTAATCTGAATATCAAGGTTAATTACTCAACATGTAATGAAAGAATATCCTAGGGACCATTTTATCACAAAAGCATTATATCTTAAGTGTAAAAAATAAGACTGTTTGGCAGATGCTGAAAACAAAAATATTTATTTGAATCTACGAGGGAGAATTGTATTCTTTTTACGTAATTCGATTCATCATTCTCAGAAAGTTAACACTTCACCTAGTTTGCGTGACCATTAATTATTTTCCACTAGTCCCGGAACTAAAAAAAAATCACATGTTCTACCAAACGCACTAATAAGTACCTAAATGGAACAGAATGAGCCCAAGCAAAACATTTCCACTTTTTAACGTGTCTGTCATAAACATTTTTGCCTTTTAAATCAGCTTTAAACTATTTGTCCAGAGATCAAATGAAACAATGCCCAGCTGTTTACAATGCACACGAAGAATTAGGATTCGTTCTTGATACCGAGCTTTAATAAGTTGCCGGGCCTTGCACAGTTTTCTACTGAGACAGAGAACTAGAAATGTATAAGCATAACAAATAAATCTAAACACTCAAAAAACCTTTAGTTTACGAATAAAACCAAAACAACACCAATACCCAACTCTTTTGGGTACACTAAAGAAATTAGGTTTGTTCTCAAATAAACGTAGGTTCAATAAGAGTAGCGAAATGCACCAACTTCTACATATGAGACAACTAGAGTGGAAAACCCCATGTTAAGTAAATCCAAAACACAAACCAACCCCAATTAATAAAACAAAAACACTAGCTCTATAAAATTTTCTCATTTGCACGATTTATCTTTCATAGTAGAGACAATTAACAGCGGCGACTATCTTAATAAAAAAACCACACCAGCAAATTTCCAATTTCCAAAACAAAACTGAAACAAGACAGAAAACCGAACCTTTTAGGCACACTAACCAAACTTGGGATTGCTCTTAAAATACCCTAGCTTTAAAAATCAGCTAACTACAAACATTTAATTTTTCAAATTTGAGGCAATTAACAATGGCAAATAGCATGAGTTGAAAATAAAACCAAATCATCACCTTATCCCCAATATAAAAATAGAGCTAAAAGTACAGGTTTGTTCTCAAATAGCCCTCGCTTTAAAAAGAAGTTCAATTGCACCACTTCTTTTGACAACTAACATAATTAAGCAATTAAATGGTCTAACTAGGCAAGTCCCCAGGTTCTTTTAGGTATACCAAAAAATTATTGGTCTCAATCTACATTTTTAAGCAATTTAATAAACCGCACACCAAAAAAATGCCAATTTCAAAACATAGCTGAAACAGGACTAAAAACCAGCTCTTTTGTCACACAATTTATTTATTTATTTTAAAAATAGCGCTTGTTCTCAAATAACCCTAATCTTAGTAATTAGCTTATTTACACCACTTTTACTAAAAAATTAACATAATTAATCAATTAAAATGGTCTAGCGGTTAGAAATATACATTTTTAACCCGGTATAATTAAGCAATTCAAATTTATTCATTTCAATCTACATTTTAAAGCAATTTATTAACCCCAAGGCTCAAACTTCCTAACCACGCATCAAAATATCTCCAATTCCAAAACAAAGCTGAAAGATGACCAAAACCCAGCTCTTTTGTCACACACACGCACACACAAAACTACACCTCGTTCTCAAATAATCCTAACCTTAAAGTACTTAGCTCATTTGCAGTGGCGGGACCAGGATTTGGATATGGGCGAGCCTAAATTATACGTTTAAACTTTTTTCTAATTATACTGGATGCTAAAATGCCGTAATTGTCTATTTTTCAGTAAAATACACGGAAAAAGTTTGTGTTTTCTTCATTATGAAGGCGCTAGATTACTTTTAGCCTGATCCTAGTTACTCCCTGCTCATTTGCACCATTTTTGCTCGAAAAATAACATAACTTAGAAATTAAAATGGTGTATGGTGTAACCTGGCAAGTCCCAAGGCTCGAACTTATTAATCTCAACCTCGGCGATAACTCCGACACAGTCATCGAAGCCCTCGTTCTTTTTCTTGAGATAATACGAAATAAGCTCTTCTTCGGTGGGCGAAAACCTAAACCCTGGGTAAACCGATGCCGCCGCGATAGAATCCTGCATCTCCTTCTCTCTCATCATGTCACTCAGCTCCGTCCCCGGACTCACCCCCATTATATATATTATATTACTAATGGGGTATTAATTTAAGTTATATGGGTAAGTACTTGAGTAGTATAAATTGTTATTCTCTTTCTAAGTTAAGAGATGACGTAATGAGGGTGTGTTTTTATGACAGTTTCTCTCTCTAGAGCGGGGGTTTTAATGTGTGCGTGGGTCAAAGCCGGCGTTGCCACGTGTACCCACAGCTTTGACATGTAAGCTCAAGTAATCCCACTCACAAGTTTCTAACTTATCTAGAATTTAATTAACTATTAGTTTCAAAAACTGAAACTAATTAATGATACACTACATGTGACGGAACATGGGCTGTACGCGAAGCACCAAATCGCGTCCTCTGTTTCCTGGAATTACGGCGCAACTCTTGTAGTTTCAATTATTATTATTTCAGTCCATTTAGTTGAAATCTAAACAGAAAGGGCCATATGATTTGCAAATTTTATACATTAAATCCCATAATTTAAGAAACGGATATAATTTTAACCCCCTATTAAATTTGAACATCAAAAAAATTCAACAATCCAAAAAACACTATAAAATGATTAAAAACAGGGGAAAAGTCAAAAAAATAGAGAAAAAACAACTTTAAAGCAAAAAAAAAAACTCTAAGAAAACATTTAAACCATTTCTAAAATACTCTACAAGAAAGATACTAGACAAATGAACTTAAAATAAACAGTCCGACTCATTTTATTAATAGTCCAGAACATTTTTAAAATAGTCTGAGTCATTTAAAACAGTTTGAGTGATTTTTAAAACAATCCGAGTCATTTAATATACAATTTCGGTCATTTTAAAAACAGATTAAGTCATTTTATAAACAGTTCGAGACATAATTAAAAACAAATTAAGCTATTTTAAAAACAGTATGAGTAATTTAAGTCATATAAAAAACACTCTGAGATAATTTAAGTCATTTTAAAAACAGTCTGAGTCATTTTAAAAAATAGTCCGAGTCATTTTAAAAACACAATGAGTCATTTTAAAAACAGTCTGAGTTAATTTAAGTCATTTTAAAAACAGTCCGAGTTAATTTAAGTCATTTTAAAAAACAGACCGAGTCATTTTAAAAACAGTATGAGTCATTTTAAAAACAGTCTGAGTTAATTTAAGTCATTTTAAAAACAGTATGAGTTATTTTAAAAAACAGTCTGAGTTATTTTAAAAAACAGTCTAAGTCGTTTTAAAAACAGTATGAGTTATTTTAAAAACAGTCTGAGTTAATTTAAGTCATTTTAAAAATAGTCTAAGTCGTTTTAAGTCATTTTAAAAAACAGTCTGAATCGTTTTATATCATTTTAAAAACAGTCTCAATAATTTTAAAAACAGTTTGAGTCGTTTTTAAGTAATTTTAAAAATAGTCTGAGTCGTTTTAACTTATTTTGAAAATAGTCTAATTTTATTTTGAAGCATTTTAGTATTTTAGTAGCTAGTTTAACTAAAGGACTTAAAGCTTAAAATTATAATGCTAATGGACCGGTTCTGGAATTTGACTTAACTATACGAAATTACATTTTAGTCCTCATCTTCCTCACTCATCTCACAATGTCATAACTTAACATATATATATATATACTAGCACACCTCGCCCACACGATGCGTGGTGTAACGTGTAGATTAGTGATAACCTTTTCGCATAACAAATGTTTGTTCTACTGGAAAAACTCAAATTACAGTAAATTTTTGATAAAAAAAGTACAAATATACTACTAATAAAAACGGAATTAATTGAATTTAATTAAAAATAAATTAAAGTATCTTACCAGTGAGTTTCAGATTGTGAAGTTTCCTATCAAAAATATATATATATGGAGAGAAATGGAGACGGGAAGAACTTATTCTGAAAACTGAAAAAGCAGTTACTTTGGAAAGAGACAGTTATCTATTTGACAGGGGTTGTTTCTTTTTTAACCATTCATTAGTTATTTTGTTCTTTTGTATTTTATCTATTTGTAATTTATGTTAATTAGATGAGTTTTAATTAATTATTTGTTTCAAGACCTCGTAAGAGCTCTTGACATAAATTAATAGTATAGATATAAGGAGAGAGGGAGAGAGAAGCTCCGCCTCATCCACGTCGTCGTGGACTCCACCGGTGGTTCAAGTGGGTGAGATTAGATCTGCCTTTGGTTATATATATATTATATATATATAGAGAGATATGGGAAATGTTACAGGAACATCATGAAAAACACCCAATTAGACACTTTTTCGTAAAAACGCTCCAAATCAAGATTTGGTTAATGCAAATCTCAATGGTTTCACGACGGGAACACAAATATGCGTCTTGTTTTTTTTTCCGAGATGTATAATGACATGTTTTCGAAATTATGGTAAAATTTAAAATTTTAAAACATGTCATTATACATCTCAGGAAAAAAAACAATACACATATTTGTGTTCCCGTCGTGAAACCGTGGAGATTTGCATTAACCAAATCTTGATTTGGAGCGTTTTTCGAAAAAGTGTCTAGTTGGGTGTTTTTCATGATGTGCATATATGCTCCCCCGATATATATATATATATATATATATATATATATATATATGTATGATGAGTCAGTATATAGAACGTATGGTATCAACGGTGGTTTACGGAGGCGGCGATCACGGTCTAAGGAGCGGCGATGGCGGCGGCGGATGGTCGATTTAATGTTTTAGAGAGAGAAACTGTTTTTGTTATTTAAACCAAATTAGATTTTAAAGGGATTATATAGTGCACCAATACTTAATTTGTTTTTATAAGAGAAGACCAATCCTTAATTAACCGTAAGAGGGGGAATTTATCTTAATCTAGAGTTGGGACCCGAATTATAAATCACAGACAAATACAAAATACCAGATAATTAAATAAAAGCTGTTTTTTGTTTAAACCACCATGTTTGAACCAATCGTATCACATGTCACTCTTCTTATATTCAAATGTAGGAGTTGAGCATAATTTAGAATCAAAGGAACGATCTTAATTATATTTATCCCATCTTTTCCTACTCTTTTTTGTTGTATATAATTTGTAAGTGCAAAAAAGGGAGAGAGAGCGGGTGAGAGACTCACGAAGTAGGGGATCATAACAAAAATTGGGGAATGAAAATTATAATTTCTACAAATTAGTTTATGCTCATGGTAACAGAACTTCAGGTTAATATAATGTGGGTATATACTTGGTGCTATATGTAGTGGTATTAAAAAAAAAGTTTGGACCAAGTTTTTTTTTTTTTTTTTTAAGATTAAACGAACCGTCTATTGATAAGTGAATATGCACAATCCCCAAACAAAACAATTACAAGAAATTACATTACATAATAGACTATGAATATCGCCAACAAAGTTCGGGTTAAGTTTTCAATGTCTACTAATAAACATATTTCTACGATTGTTAGTAACATTACTTAACTTGTTCATGCTATTAATTACATAAAACTCAATGATTCTAAAAACTTGTCCGGCACTAGACTCCATTCCTTCGTTAATTCTAGCATTGCGTTCCCGCCACAAACTATATACCGTTGATGCGAGTAAACACTTTTCTATAGTGGCGGGTGCCGATTTTCCTTTGAAAACTTCACTTGACCAATTAACCCACTCGTTCCAAGTCACACACGAGCCCATAAATCCAGTTTTTAAACAACCGATAGTCCACACTTTTCTAAAAAACTCGCATTGAAAAAATAGGTGGTTTACACTTTCCGTATTTTTTAGACAAAGAGGACATCCATTAATTCTAACAAGTCCCATTTTTTGAAGGCAATCAAAAGTTGAAAGTCTATTCAAAACGGCTAACCAAAGTATGAAATTACATTTTGGAGGTGAGATTCTTGCCCACACCACGTGGTGCCAAGAGACCGCCTCACTTTTTTTGCGTATAAAATCTCATGCGAACTTAACGGAATAACCATAGGTAAGATCTGGTTTTCAGAAAACTTTTGGAGCTGGAGACGGAAGCGGGACAAAAAGGGTAGAAAGATTATTCATAGCAATGGAAGGGTCTGCACCAAATTTTTGTTGAAAATTATTAGAGAAAAGATCAGCAGTGAAGACAAGAACTATTCTACACACACATCACACTCATACAGACCACACAAATGCCAACAATTTTTTGTTTTAGCAATTCCCGAAGATGTAAAATGTTCCGCCAAGCCCAAGAATATTGAGAAGGAACCGGGATTCTCCAAATGTCACGTCCTCGAATTAGATGAATTACGACCCAACGTTTCCAAAGAGAGGAGTGAGTAGGGTCAATAAGAAACCAAAGATGTTGTCCCATGAATGCTCTATTCCAATCTTTTATGCGTTTTATTCCCAAACCACCTTCCGAAGTTGGACACGTCACCTTAGCCCACACTACCTTAGCCTTGTGTGTATTCAAGTCGGTCCCCGATCAAAGAAAGTTACGGAGTATACTTTCTATAGAATTAACTACTTTTGCAGGGAGAATAAAGTGAGAGCTCCAATAGGATTGAATACTTAATAAAACGGATTGTAGAACTTGAAGTCGGCCTGCAAAAGCGAGGAATTGTCCGGTCCACAAAGTCACTCTATTTGTGATACGATCAACAAGAACCGCACAATCTCCGGATTTTAGCCTAGAGGAAATTAGAGGAACCCCAAGATGCTTGATAGGCAGAGACCCAATGCTAAAACCCACTAAGACAGATCCTTAATTAACTCTAAGAGTAAGACAATCCTTAAACTCTTTTGTTTTTTAAGACAGATCCTTAATTTACCCTTTTTATGACATTTATTATTGTTATAGTAACGCTTACCAAAAATATACATAAGACTTGCCAAAAAATAAAGACGTTTGTTTATTCTTAGTTACTAAGTTAGTATAGGCTGGAATCCTGTACAGTGTTAACTGTTTTTTTTTAAAAATCAACTTCATTAATAAACAAAGAAGCCGTGTAAGAGTCATACATCAAAATAACTACAATTATCTCAAAAGAGAACCGAAAAAGAAAAAAAAGCTAAGACCAGAAGATACAGTTCTTTATTGGTGTGTTAGTTTCTAAAATTTCCGGCGGATTGAGACCGTTCACTAGCCACCATTCCAACATCGGAATATAAAGAAATGAAATGCATCCTATACATGAATAGAAAACGGTCCACTGGGCAAACAAATGTGTCAAACAGCTATCTACTCTGTCTATTTTCTCAATTTTACACTTCTTGATCTTTTCCGATTCACCATGACGGTTTTACCTAATCGGTTCATACCTCCAATCAACACCTCCCAAAATCAGAGTTCATAGTCGTAACTATTAGCTTAGAGTCGGACTTAATCAACACATCATTCCAACCATATTTAATCGCTAAATCGCACGCCAACGAACAAGCAAACATTTCACCTCTAAATATATCACTATCGTCAATCATATTACAACTAGCACCTAATAATTCAACTTCAAAAGAACGGATGGTCAACACAATCATAACATAGTTATCTCGAATAGCCGCGTCTTTATCAATTATAACTATTCTCGGCTCAAGTTGGTTTCTCATACGGAAATCAATGTGTCGTACTCTATTCTCTTACTCACCCCAGCCAAGTCAATAGACAAAATTCCCTCTGAAACTAATTTTTTTTATGTCATCTATGGAGTAAGATTTGTCTTTTTTGACTAAAGAATTTCATGCACTCCAAATTCGATCCATTAAGATCACCATAAATCTTTGAAACTATGTCGCTTCACTAGAGCTCATCCCTAGTCTATCACATGGGTTCACAAGAGAAACTATTAGCTCACTCGGTGAAGTAATATGCATAGGTGTAAGAATTATTTATAATTCTTTTATAAATATTAATTCATTAAAAATAGAATAAATATTTCTCATTAAGGTGGTCCATATACATTCCATGAGTTATGCAATTTATGATTTAAACATAAATTTGTGAGTTAAGAAACTCTACATTTCCACCATAATGATCGGTTGAGATTGATCCTACCTTGATGGACGGTAGAGATCGAAAGTATATGAAGAGTCTCGGGTCCTCCTCCTACCTATATAAAGGACACAATACCATCACAATTTGTGTCAAACATACACACAAAAACAACACATAAAGTAGTGTAATGATAGGCGAAGGAGGAGAAACCCAAGTCTCTAACCCGGAGATCTACATCCGTCATCCGAACTCAACTATCATGTCCGGTTTAAGTTCCACCGCCCTTCCGCATAGCTTAAGGTATGTGTTTCAACATACCCTCGATATGTTATCATATGTATGATCATCATGTAGAAAAGATTCTATCTAGTTATGTTAATAATGTTTATAACATAATATATAAGTTGTAATTAACTTACATTTGGTATCAGAGCCTAGATTATTTTTCTTGTGATGTTCTACGTAATTTATTTCGGCACAAAAATGGATTATAGTAAAATGTTGGTTTCACATGTAATTATGATGTTCTGCTTTGCAACTAACATAATATATTAAGGACATATAGATATTTATATTCTGATCATCAGATGTTACTTTATATGCTCTTGTATCATGACTTAAGTTTTCATGATTTTATAAGCTCGAATCAAGGCGAATTACTTGTTTTGATTAACAATTGAACTATAAAAAATGATTAATGTCATCAGTACTGTATTCAAGTTTATAACTCCAGAAATTGAGATTTACACACACACACACATATATATATATACGCATATTTTTCTCAAGTATATGTGTTTGCATGAATATCATAAATGTTTAGTTTTGTGATAACTACATAAATAAGTATGTATGTATCTCATGACTCAAGATAAAAGGTCCACTGCCAATGATCTTTATTAGTAATAAAATCAATTTAGTTTAACATATTTATTACAGATATGGTACATGGAATAATAGTATGATTTTTACAAATGAAATGCATAATATTATTATTACTTCTATATTTTGGGTCTACCGGAATTTGAAAAGGCTCAAGAATATACTCAAGGTGACCATGGATGTGCTAACTGCCTTACATAATTAAAATTGTTAGTAATCATTGTTCTCACACTTAATAACGTAGGTATATGTTATTGGTTTCCCGTTATTTAATTGGTAATGTTAAGTTATCAATGATAAGATGTAAAGGGTGAAGTTAATATGATTTTAACTCATTTATTGATTGTTTTTATAACATATTAACTTCTTGCAAATGCATATGTTACAACATTTAACTATAGAATGTAAAAGGTTGTATTTATTTATGAGTAACGACCTATTTTGTAGTTATGATCATTTTCACTACATGATATTTTATTTAAGTATATCGGGTTGCTCAAGCAACATTTGAGGTTATGAATATAGAAAGACACGAATAAGAGGTTATGAATATAGTCACTAATGGTATTAAGTTTTCATTATTTCATGGTGGTAACCATTAAACACTATATTAAATGAAGAAGGTTATTATTATGTTTAATTGAATTATAAATGTCACTACATATAAATGGTTATCTTCATATGTCGCAAATTATAAGGGTTTATTCATATTATTTATTCATTCTTAATAAGAATTGCTTGGTTGCCGAATGGTTTTATAAGAAATGTTAATTGTTATCTTTATGCCCGTTAACTTTATTAAATTAACATGTAAGATAAACTGTTAATACTACAATTATGTAAATGTAGTTGAAAGGTTACGAAAAAAAAAGTTTAGAGTCACATTAAGGTTGAAAAATTATAAATCTTTCCCAAATAGGCTCACCTAGGATGATGCGATGGCAATGCAAGACTTCGGCTGATACTTTGTATCTTAATGAGGTCGGTTTTTAAGCAGCCTTTGCTGCACAACCCTCACCCTCTCTTACCTGGTCGGATCATGTTAGAACTACCGAAAGGGTTAGAGTATATAATAGTTTTCCCGATTGTGTTTCTATACTTATATTCGTCGAATGGGTGTCTTTATATCGATATGGCATGTGTTAGATAAAATGAATAATACGAATGAATGAATGATGGACATC
This sequence comes from Primula vulgaris, assembly GCA_963920805.1. Lineage (NCBI taxonomy): Eukaryota > Viridiplantae > Streptophyta > Magnoliopsida > Ericales > Primulaceae > Primula > Primula vulgaris. Next base: position 21,169,303 of record OY987222.1, read on the forward strand.
TATCCCTTACTTAATTATATACATAATTCATGACAATGCATGCCACTAAGTATAATAAATTATGTAACTTTTTGAAAGGTTGGATATAAGTTTTTAAATTTATATTAAAATAAAAGAGTGTTTTAATATATAATTTTAATATTACATGTCACAATGAACATTACTGATAAGGATGCATGTACATATGAAAGTTGGGTGATGTACATATTATTGTTTGATTAAAACATGACGCACGTTTTAGTCATTATGTCGTGCATATTATTGTCCCTACTATTATTTTTATGACAAATAAAGTTAAGTCAATTTATTTTCATACCATATAAGTTTTGGTAATAGATTATTAGGTAAATCATATATATAACGTTCATATTATATGAAATTTTGTTTGCCCACATACACAAAATTTTAACCGATGAATGTTAAATAAGCGTTGATGTATGCGTAAGTATCAATTATAGTTATTGATGTTCTAATGTCAATATTCATATTATCGTTTGATTAAAAATCAATATTGGCTTTGATCAAATCTAATGAATATTTAGCTTAACCGCTACACCTAATAATATTGAACTAATAATCATATTATTCGATTAAAATTAAATGTATATTTTAATCTATATTTTTAATGATTATTAGTGCCAGTAAATATTTTGCATCAACATCATATGTCCAGAATTTGGTTGCCCACAGGTACAAAGTATTGGAGACGAATATTTGATGATAAACGTTATGTTTTGCATCCATTAGTGCCTTAATTATGGTTGCTAAATTATGGTTGTGTCCACTATTGTTATGGGTCGGGGATGCATAAGAACTGATTTTTATGTATGTTTGTTTTTGGTTGCCCATAGGTCCAAAAATATTATGATAAAAATAACTATTGGATTTTCATCATTGTTTAATTATTCATTATAACTTGGTTGCCCACAGGTCCAGTTATTTTGACCAAATAAACATTATGAATGATTTCTTAAGGTTTAACATTAAGATGGAAAATATAGGATATCCACAGATACCATATTTTTTCAAGTTAAACAAATATTATGGACAAACTTAAATTTAACATTAAGAATAAAAATATAGGTCAAATAAAGATGCCATATTTTTGTAGTTAAATTTTCAAAATGGTCCATTTTATTGACTTATTCCATTAGTTATAAATTATCTTGCAAAATGATATGCTTGATTTAAATGTGTTGTTAAAATAAAAGTTATTTTATATGTAAAGAGATTGGTCTTAACTTTTACCAATTTAATATGGTTTTTGATGTGTATTATTAGTCAAGTTGAATTTGGATATCCACATATAACAAATTTACTTGATGAAAGTATACCATCAATTAACTTAATAAATAAGAGTAGAAAAGAATGAAAACGTTATGTAGTGTTACATGATTTCTCCGTAAGAAAACAATGATTGTTTAATGTTTTTAAAGTAGAAATATGTTAACACTAGTTGAAATATTCTTTTAATATGATTAAACTCATTAAATCTCAAAATCCAAATTCGCGAGCTTTTACTAAATTCTTGCCTTATTGTTCATATTTTATTTATATGTCGCATATTAGTTTGCTAATAAACAAAATGTTTTTAGTTGAAACTAATTTTATGTTGTTAGATCTAATAGAAATTTAATGTTTTCAATCACATTATGTGCATGTAGATTCATACTTTCCAATAATTATAGTTGATGGAATTTTATCGATATTTTATTAAACAAAAGGAGTTTTGGTTATCGATAAAGTTACGGTATCATTAGTGGGAGAATTATATTATTCAGAACACCCACTATAAATGTTTTTCCTAACTCCCATTAAAGAATTAATATATAGTTACACCCACTACTAAGTTATATGTAACTTACCATAAGTTTTAGAGTAATGGTTAAACAAGTGGGAGATAATTACTCGTTTCACTATTGATGTATTATTTAACCATATACTTTTGTAGTAAGCGTAAGATCAGTGGGAGTAAGTAATAATTTTTTAAATAAGCTAATTGTTAAGATTTACTTGAACTATCATTTTCTTTGAATTCAAATAAAAACGTGTAACTTATTTTGTTATCATAACCTATTATTTTGAAGTAACAACTAGATTAGTGGGAGTAAACGTTGTTATAACCATTATCATTTTGTTTTTGTAACCTATTATTTTACTAATGGTTATATTCATGTAAGTAACTTACTAGACACATAATGAATTGTAAAATGGTTTTCAAAGGGTTTCTAAATGATAAAAGTTTTTAAAAGAGTTTTACAGCTCATGAATAGTATTACAAACTGATTCTTATGTGTTGAAACTATTAGTTTTACTTAAAACACATATTATTATAGGCAACACTCAAATATTAATTATTTATAGTGGATTACCTTTTGCATAATATTAAAGATGCCTAATTTATGTTTTATGTTTACAAGAATATAAAGATTTTATGCTCACGTATCATTGATGTGATAAATAGAAAGAAAATGTGATAACTAAATATTTTACAATGGCTCATTGCTCGTTAAATTACGACGCTAATATATGCTATAATGATCAATAAAGCATTGATCAATTTTATGTCCTATTGCTCAATAAATGTATGGAGAAATTATAAGTTACATTTCTCAATAAATTATTATGCAATTCGTGTTTTATTGCTCAATAAATGTATGGAGAAATTGTTACATTTCTCAATAAAGTATTGTGCAATCTATGTCTTATTGCTCAATATAAGATTGGAACAATTTTTTATGACATAAGTGATTGAATATATTATCACATGTATCATCACGAAAAGTTATATAATTCTTTGAGTACAAAACTCATAATAATAGTTGCAAATTAATTTCAGGACTTAGATTATGTTGAGCTTATGATTGAGTCGCTGAAAATGAATGTTTGTAATTATTCTTGATAACTGGCATTCAAATGGTGTTGAGTTAACATAATGTAGATGTTAAGTTTTTGAGACTAATTTTAGAAACAATACAATCAATAAACACATAATGATCGTATATAACTTAACGATATCTACACAAGACAATTAAGATTTTCTTAACATCACGTGTCTTGATTGTAGATAATTATATGGTATTACATAATGATGGTTGTTTATTTGATAGGTAGAGATCTCATTTCTTATTGTTTCTATTGTTCCAATTGTCCACTTAAGTACGTACAAGAATGAAAAGTTATGGACGTTTAATGGAACTGTCTTTTCTTAAGACATTATTGGACCATTACGGTTATACTCGCCTTATAGGCTTTATTGAATAAATTGGTGTCGTCTTAGTATATGGAAGGAACCATGATCTCAAGTAGTATGTAACCGCCATGACTCTCATCACCGATTTGTTTAGTAAAGTGTCTCATAAATCTATTTGCGCACTAATGATTGATTATGGAATTATGATATGGACCAAGTGGGAGAATGTAAGAATTATTTATAATTCTTTTATAAATATTAATTCATTAAAAATAGAATAAATATTTCTCATTAAGGTGGTCCATATACATTCCATGAGTTATGTAATTTATGATTTAAACATAAATTTGTGAGTTAAGAAACTCTACATTTCCACCATAATGATCGGTTGAGATTGATCCTACCTTGATGGACGGTAGAGATCGAAAGTATATGAAGAGTCTCGGGTCCTCCTCCTACCTATATAAAGGACACAATACCATCACAATTTGTGTCAAACATACACACAAAAACAACACATAAAGTAGTGTAATGATAGGCGAAGGAGGAGAAACCCAAGTCTCTAACCCGGAGATCTACATCCGTCATCCGAACTCAACTATCATGTCCGGTTTAAGTTCCACCGCCCTTCCGCATAGCTTAAGGTATGTGTTTCGACATACGCTCGATATGTTATAATATGTATGATCATCATGTTGAAAAGATTCTATCTAGTTATGTTAATAATGTTTATAACATAATATATAAGTTGTAATTAACTTACAATAAGGTCATGGTAATTATCCCATTTAGAAGTTGACTAAATAACTTTCGCAAAATGACACTCAATAAACAAATTACAGTCACATATACGACAAAAAGCGTCATCCTCTGATATATGGAAAATACTTTGAAGTCTGACCCTAGTCGGGAGAGCTTGCATAGATATTCTCCAATCTAGGTGACGAAGACGAACCGGGAGGCCGAGCCTCCGAACATTCTTCCAAAAATTGTTATCTAACGATTCGAATAAAGGGTAGCAATCTTCTTTAGTGTCCATTTCAGAGTATCTTTAGATTCAACCCTCGCTAGCGGAATTCAAAAGATTTCTTTCACGGATCTATCGGTAAATCACTTCTGAAGTTCTTCCGCTTTCCAAGCTCTTGACCCTTTATCTATAAGTTGAACAACTCGAATTAATCCAATGTCCGACTCACATCTTTATACAATTAACTATTGAGTGTATTTTGCTTAGATTCTGGTGTATGGTTTATTGCTATTCAACACTTACTAATTTCTGCTTCGACGATTTCGTGTCATAATTGTTAATTAATCATCAATCAAATTTCTATAGACATCTAATTAATTGATCTAACCGTTCTTTTTATTCTCATCCTACGGTTGTAATTTTGCAGTCATAGCAGTCAGCTAAATTAGATGTCTTACATCCCTCCCGTTCCTGAAAAAGGAACTGATTTCTTACAAAAACAATAATTTATTTAGTGAAAACACAGCTCTTTAACTGCACATCAGTCATTATATTTCCTCTCTCACCAACTAATCTTAGATAAATGTGCTAAAAAATGTAGGAATATAATACAACGAGTTAGTGAGTATATGATTGAATTTGCATGTCTAAATATTGAATTTGTTTCAAGATTTTGATTGTACATTTTTTAATTAGGCATTTTTAAATGAAATTTTTGCATTGCTGATATTACTCAGCAAATAGAGATTAGCGGACTTGTGTTTTTGTTAAATAAGTTAGTTAAATTATACTTAACTAAATACTCTTTTATTTTCGCTTATGAATATAGTGGTAAATAATTCTCTAATTTTTTGGTATATATATAAAGAGTATAATATTTCTATTTTTTTTGTGCTTGTTGATCTAATCACTCTCAAGATTCTATTTACCATTTAATGTTTAACAGTGATATCAGAAATCAGTTTGACAATATTTTAGCAACTCTTTTGGTTTCAATACAGGGCTGCTTAATAATTCGAGAAGTTTTGTTTATAACTGTGATACTTCTACTCATTATGGCAATTTAACTTCTCTTATCCCCTTCTTGATTTGGTGGGAGATTTGGTTTAGTAAGAATAATGACAGATATGAAAATATACTTATGATGTCTAATATTATTATTGAAAAAGTTTTGAAATACTTGAGAGATTTATTTTCTTAAGTAAACCTAAAAAACTTGGTAATTCCTCCCACATTGATACTCTTAATACTCTCAATATTACTTACATTAAGTGTAAGACTAAAACCCCATAATTAGGTGCATGTATTTGTCCCCGTGCTTAATATTGATGGCTTTGTAGTTTGTACTATTAAGTCAGGTATATGTGGTTTAATTAGAGATAGCAATGGTCACTTAGTGGCTGGTTTTTCTTTTAATCATAGCCCTAATTCTAACACTTATGCAGAACTCTTGTATGCTGATATGCTACTCTCTTGACTTATATGATATTCTTATTGAATCAGACTCTTAAATGATGGTAAACTGGTGGAAGAATTTCAAATCAACCGGTTTAAAATTTATCAATTTTTGGAGAGATATATGTTTTCTTATACCTATTGTTTGAGCTAATTTTTCTCATATTTATAGGGAACAAAACCAAACTGCAGATGGGCAAGCGAAGCTAGGAGCTAATGCAGTAATCTCACATTTTTCAAGTCCTTGCATTTGCCTAGAAAAATCCAAGACATTTATTATTTAGATAAAAAAGAAACCGCTTGTTTTAGAGGGAACAATTTTTTATTTGGATAATGAATTTTTGGATGGTTGGTCAGTGGGTAAGTGTGCTTATGATATTTTGGTCTGAACCTGCTAGTCTGTTATGGTGCACTTTTGATCTTGTCACTTTTGTGCTTTTTTAAACTTATGATGAAATTTGCTGAATTTTTCTATTTTCTCTTTTATGATATCATTTTGATTGGCTGGAGATGTGACCACACACGTCTAGGATAGCACTTCAAAATGGCTGGAGAAGTGGATTTTTTTTTTTCAATTTTATGATTGCCTTATGAGTGACCAAATAGTGAATTTATTCATGTGTTGGTGTACACTTATCCTAGCTTGAGAAGTTATGTATTGCTGGATTTGCATTCCAATACTGAGGTTATCAGATTAATTGCAGGTGTGTTGAACTTACCGAATATAGCTGCATTGAAGTTATAATAGCTAGAATGAAGGTTGATATACGAAGAGACGTATTTTTAGTATTCTTCTCATGTTGGCCTTGAACATTTGACTATTTAACATTTAGGTGTGTTAGTTATGCCTTAATATATTTTTAATATATTTGAAATTCTATACTTATCTCTCCTAGGAACAACATAATGTTTTTGGCTAATACATTTGACTTACTGATCTTTATTGAGTTCAGTGATATTACACTTTTAAGATTTAGTTTTAAGATCGTTTTGATCTCTGAATAGGAGAGACATAATGATAAGGGCAATAAGGAGTAAGACTAAGACCATCGAAGCAAAATGTCACTGAGTTTGATAAAGTCAAGTTTTGTTGTGTATTAGTTTTTTTTTCCTTATTTTGCTTCATTAAGCTCATATTGCTGTATTTTAGTCTGTAAACAGGCTAGTTATCGTGTTTTGAATTGTAAGCCATCATGGAGGCTTTGTTCCATGATTACGACATTTCTTTTATTTCTTAATATATGAGCTCGTTCACTGAAAAAATAATAATTATTCATTATACGAAGTTCTACTGTTTTCCTTTTTAATTGTTGTTTTTTTTATATAAAAATCCCAAGACACCCCTTACTGAACAAAAAAGAATTCAATAGATTAACATCCTCTCTTTGATTTATTGGACAGCAGAGGCGTTTTAGTTTTTAAATGAATTAGTTATATGACAATCTTAATCCTCTTAAAATTTACCAAATCAAGATTTTGCTCCTACGCGCTCTCTTTGCCTTCAATCTCATTTAATTAACTCTCGATTAAATCATTTGATTTATAAAATTTTAAAAGTTACCTACTCGGTTTTAAAAAAAAGTGTGAATTTGATTATTTAAAAAAATTAATCCCAACTAACATTTGTGTGTATTTCTTAAAATGGACAACTTTATTATTTGAACATCCGTTCCTATTTAATTGTACACTACAAAATTATGTGTAATTTTGATCGGTCAAAAACTTGTATCAAATTGTCGGAACGAAAATTTTCAAAATTTAATCATATAGTTTAAATATTAAATTAAAAAAAATCATTTCGATAATTTTAATAGAACTTATAAACTAATAAAAATTACACGTAATTTCATATATATAATTGAAGGATAGTAAAAGTTTAATCGTACAATTGGTCACAACTTATAAATGGTTGGCCGTTTACTGATAGTAATTAAATGTACTTCTCATGAGATTCATGACTAGTGACTACGTAATCGATGACAAAAAACATAGTAAAACAAAATTTTACCAACCCCAATCACATTTTGTAGTACATGTGCTGTATAGCACTATAAAAAATGTATAAATATATAGAAAAATTGCCATAGGTTTTTTTATTACGATTCTATTAGCTACGAATTATGGGATAGAAAAGTGAATTTGTAACAGACTTATGATATAAAAATTATTTTGTGACAAGTTTGCGATATGATTTAACTCTCACAAAATTAACATTATTTTGCAGTGTAGCCCATGCAACGCTAGGAACAACCCTTGTTGGACATATCCAGCCTAATTTTGATATTTTTTTCAAAATTTCCGGACATATTTAACTTTATTTTGGAACCGACATCGTATTATATTGAACAACGTCCTAGAGGATAATAATATCAACAAACAGTTATTTTAATAATATTAATTTAAATAATACAAAAATAGGACATACGACATGCACCTGATCAAAGGATAAGATATGCTTCAAACTAACAAAAGCCAAAGTTGGTTATTTTGAATCCATGTGAACTTTTTTGTTTCCAAGCTATTCTTAAAGTGGAAAATTAAGTAATAATTTTCAAAATCAAATGTTTGATTAAGCGAGATAATTTTTGATTGTTATCTTTTAAAACTACTAATTTAAGAGTTGGTACCACTTTCAAAATATTTATTGCAAATTAGTACCACTTGTCAATATATACATAAACCCAACACATTTGGCCAAATAAAAAAAATTTGAAAAAAATGTAAAAAAATTTTTAAAAAAAATCCAGAAAAAAAATAATAAAATATGTAAAACAAAATTGAAAAATTGAAAAAAAAAAAATGAAAAAAATCCAGAAAAAATAGAAAATTTGGAAAAACAATTAAAAATTTGGAAAAAAATTACAAAATTAAAAAAAGAAACAAAAAATAATTTTTCTACAAAAATCCAACAAAAACAAAAAATAATTTCTTAACAATCTCTTACAAAATTTATAAAAAATCCGGAAAAATAAAAAATACTAAAAAATATATAAAAAATCCGGAAAAAAAAATCCAGAAAATTTAAAATTCCAGAAAAAAAAAACCAGAAAAAATCCAGAAAAAAAACCAGAAAAACTAAAAATATGGAAAAAAAATTAAAAAAATCCCAAAAATTCTAAAAAAATAAAAATTTCGGGAAAAATTAAAAAATTCTTAATAAATCCAAAAACTTATTTTTTTTTGACAATCTAATACAATTATTTTTGACAATCTAATGCAAGTTTTGTGATAATCTAATGCAATTTTTTTAACAATTTAATACAATTTTTTGAAAATTTAATACAATTTTTTGAAAATTAAATACAATTTTTTGAAAATTTAATACAAATTTTTTGACAATCTAATTTTTTTTTGACAATCCAATACAATTTTTTTAAAATATAATGCAAATTCTCAACAATCTAATACAAATTTTTGACAATATAATAGAAAATACAATACAATTTTTGTGACAATCTAATACATTTTTTTGACACTATAATACAATTTTTTAACAATCTAATAACTTTTTTTTGGCAATTTAATATAATTTTTTACGACATCTAATGATTTTTTTTGAGTATCTAATACAAATTTTTTGACAATCTAATACAAAAAATTTAACAATATAATTAAATTTTTTCAACAATTTAATGCAAAAAATTTGACAATCTATCTAATGATTTTTTTTGACAATCGAATGATTTTTTTTGACAATCGAATACAATTTTTTGATAATTTAATACAAAATTTTTAACAATATAATTCAATTTTTTCAACAATTTAATACAAAAAATTTGACAATCTATCTAATTATTTTTTTTGACAATCTAATTATTTTTTTTTTTCAATCTAAACAATATTTTTGACAATACAATACAAAATAATTGACAATCTAATACAATTGTGTTGGCAATATTTTTTAGAAACTAATACAATTTTTTTGATAATTTAATAGACAATCTATTGTAACAATTTTGATCATTTGACAATTAAATTCACAGATCTGGGGAGTGAGATCAAGAGATTTGTACAACCTTTCCTTGCATAGGAAATGCTTCAAAACACAAAACAAACAGAGGCATCATATTCCACTAATATATACATACATATATATGTGTATATATATATATATATATATGTATATATATACGTATGTACATATATATCTCGGCAGTCACGACAGGGGAGGGGAGGTGGAGCTCCGTCAGAACTCCATCTCGTGATGATGAGGGGTCGCGACTGGGATGAAGATGACCGGAATTTCATCTCGTCGGAGGATATGTGTGTATATATATATATATCGGATCCAGATCTGGTCTTCGTCGTGATCGGGTCTCCGTGAACGAGTCGCCGTCGTGATCGGGTCTCCGTGAACGAGTCGCCGTCGTGATCGGTTCCAGATCTGGCCGGAGCAACCAACCGGGCAACCAATAATTATATATGTATATATATATAATATCTGTGTATAGAGGTGAGAGAGATGAGGGAGAGAGCAAAACTGTAATTGTAGAGAGAGAGTATTTTTGGTTAATGATAAAAATATAATTTGGACACATTTTATATTTAGAGTATGGAGTACCAAAACCAAATTAAAATGTTTGAAAAGGTAACTTATGCTAATAAAAATTATAAATGATACTAAAACCTAATAATAATCTTTAAGTGTTATCGGGCTCCAATTTATTCCGATTAAGCAATCAATCTTTATTACTAAAGATTAGATTCATCTTGGTCTTTAAAACATCTTTGTACTCATACGCATCTTTAGCCATTAGTAACAAAATTACTATTCCTACGGGGATATTTTGCTTGGTATAATGATACATACGTTATTCTTACACTTTTTGACACACTCATAGGACCGAAACGTAATTATAACAAACTCGTTAATACTTGGATATGTTTGATAGAAAATTGTTTTGATCTATGTCACATAAGATTGGTGAGGTGTTTAGTGTGTTAAGGAGTGTGATCATTACCCATAATAAACCTATTATTAGATCTACTTCTAGCACAATATTTGGGTGCTAACACTAATTAATTTTGCAAATGATACGTTCCAAATTTACTCATCTCTTACTGTCCGGGTGTTGACTAATATTGGGAAGTTGCAATTATATATGTCATGATCGCGTATGCAAGAATTCCGAAATCTGCAATGCAAGCTGAATTCCGAAATCTGAATTTAGATGAATGAGTTGATCTATTTCCCACCGTGACTGTAATGCGCTTATCCATTGAGGTTTAAACTAATTCTCACGACCGGTATGTGCAACATACCAGTTTCATTTTTTTCTGCGTATATGCATGCGTTCATCTTACCTCTCAATTCAGCGGCGACTTGAAAATGTGTACTTTAAGAACTCTCTATTTATACCATTTATCAATCTAATAATGTTACTTTTTTTGGCTTAAGCTTATATATGCTCTCATGCATGCATTATCTTTTCACATTTGTTGTTGTCTTATATAATTAACTACACTATGAAGTTTACTTACTTTGTAAATAAACATAATATTATATAAATGCGTTATACCAATATCCATAATGTAACTCATAAATCATTTAATTACCTGTTTCAGTTTTTACTACGAAATAACTCATAATTAAGTAGTACTCAAACTAAACGTGTATTAATACTTAATACATGTAACACATAAATTTCCACAAAACCTGTAAAGCATGCATGTACCAGTCAAAATACAAAAATAATACAAGTTACTCATAGAAAAGTTTTGGCTTTACATGTAAGACCATATATTAGACAAACACTCTTTGATCATGCGTTATATATCTAGAATAGATGCAATGAATGTTATGTGTCTCAATTTACATTTACACATTAAGAAAATTGCATTACCCATACACAAAAAGTATAAGTTTTTTCTCAAAACTTCAACCAAAATGTAGTTAAACCTCCATAACTAGTCAATCTGAGCATGAACAAAACTGCAGACTTATAAGAAACGTATAAACATAGTTGTTAGTTTCCAAAAGAAACCTCCGACTACCAGACACGTTCATAACTAAATCCAATAAAAGTTCAACCACAAACTAAAGTTAACACCAACGTGTATTTTTCTAAATCCATGATGAACAATTAACACCAACGTGTATTTTTCTAAATCCATGATGGACAATTTAATCACCGAAAATATTGTCAAACAAGTTATAGATTTTATCTCAAAATCCAAACAATGATAAAATACAACAACCAAATAGGCTCACATAGTCACATGTAAACAATTAATATAGCAATAAACATATTACTAAGTACACATGTGAATCCATACACAATGTTAATTACTATACAATTTTACATAATGTAAAACACACATGATTATCCATACAATCTCCAATATCATTTAAACAATAACGTTTTCGCTAATTCAAACGGAAACACCAATTTCTTGAAACACAAGTTTGTCAGAAATGATTTTTCAAATAATTTTGTCGAAAAGTCATGCACAAAATAACAAACATGATATAACACTTCGAAACCATTACAGCCATAAACATCAAATTCCCGAAACAAAGATTAAGAGAAAATGATTTTACCAAGAACGAATATGGAGAAAGAAATAATTTTCTGTATTATCCATACACCGAAATTATTGCATCAAACGTACAAAACATACAAATATCGTTTAAGATTGTTGGCTACGTTATAAATAAACACAATAATTTCTACGGAAAAGAAATGGAAAAATACACAGAAAATGGTTTCCTCAATTATATAAATACCAAATACAAGATTTAACATAAAATAATGTAAATGATACCGAAATGGACTAAAGTCCGAGACGAGGTAACTGCAAACAGTTTCTTTTAAACGATATTTGTCCCGCCACCTCTGCTTCTGGATAAATGGGGCACTTCGTTCCCAAGATACAACGTCTATCACATGTGACTCGGCAGAAACGGTACTGAAACATGGTCGGGCCGTTGGTGGTGCGGTACTCTCTCTCTATATGTATGCATGCGTATGTGTGTGAATGTGTATATGTCATGTATAAACCTTATTTTTCATCAAAACTTAGAAAAATGATGAAAGACCATCATATTTATGCAAACTTTGTAACTCATGAAAGCCAATAAATGTTTTGAAACTTCTACAACTTAATTGCATTCAAAACAATAGAAAAAGAAAGCAAATGTTCTTTTCTCCCTAGCCAAACTAAGCATGCACAATAAATAGAGTTGTACAAGCCGAAATTTTGATCAATTGTGAGCATCAGTAACTACGAACTGCAAATTGTCAAATATTCGTTAGAAATACTCAGTAACATCAAGTCATATTTGAACTAATTGTACACTAAATAGAATTCCTTAGTTAACTCAAACATATCCATAATTTAGTAGGAAAAAGTGACTTAAGCACAACATTGAAATAAAATTTCACCATAATCAATGTTTAGAATTAATTCAGGACGTCCCCGTTTACCATGCATCATCATTCTAATTATATATGACTATTGCATGATACGGCATGAAAATAATACCGGATAAGTAACATTCAGTATCGACCCGACCCGTATAATTAAAGCGGGAACCCAACGCTTTATATATGGGAAATACTCTCAACATAAGTATATATCGGTAATTTCCCCTATCAAAGAGAAAAGGTAAGGACCCACTGCACTAATCCCAATTGATATAAACCTACTAAATGAAAATCACATGATCAAACAGATGAAAGCGCCATATGTCAACATCCCGCGGTGCACGTATCACTATAAATAAAGTCAAATAGCAGTATAACGAGATCATCTGATTTCCCATTAGAAAAATGTATATCAAACAGAGACTTTTTAGAGCTTATATTACTAGAAAGTACACGTACTTACGAAGTCAATTCGAAGACCGAAGATCGATACCGAAGAAGAAAACATAGATGTTATACCGATCACAAAACAATTGAGATTATATTGTAATAACAGTAATCTGTAATCGATAAGCTGTTCAATAATCAATAAGTATATCTCCTCGTCCATATTACTACTTTTAATCGTTTAAATAATTATTGTTGAGAAAAACGACTTAACCGATCAACGTTTCTACTCTATCAATGCACGAAATTAATAATGTTAGCATGATATTGCTAGATAGCTACTAATTAGTTGTAAATATTATAGTATTTTATTATTATTGTATAATGTTTTAAGAACAAATCTATAATAATATGTGCAAATTAAATACTATTATGTAAATTATTGTTTTGTACTATTTTACTTGTTTTTGTATTATAATTGCAGAAATAAATAGACCGGCGCAATGAGACAATATTGAACAAGGTGTTATAAATTCGGACAAACAAAAATAAGTTTAGTATTTCTGTGATTAAAGAAGCTACGGAAGTCGGAAAATTACGATCTTTATATTTTCGGAAAGCTTGAAGAATTTCCTACAAATTTTAATCACAAAGTTTTCACAAATTCTATCATATTAAGGACGTTAATTGAGCTACAAAGATTCAGACTATGAATGAAAAATAAATTAACAAAAAAAATAAAAAGAAAATGGCTCTCCAAAATCATAAATGCCAGAGCTTCAAATGTCAAAAAGATTGTGAGAAGCTTTAAAAGCATTCTCTGTTACGTTATCACATGCAGAAGAAGAAGAGAAAAAAAAACAGACTACTAACCATTGATCTATAGTTTTGTTGAAATTTTGATGGATTTGTCCACAATTATTCATGATGCACTTGGATATAAATAGATATCACGGCAAATGAAGAAGATACGACCGGAAAAAAAAAAGATAAGTAAAACCCAGTAGAAATGTACTAATTACATGATTTATATTACTACATGGTTCCTCCGTCCGGAATTTGTACTATTTTGTATCACCATTCTATCCCTTTTTATTTAATATGCTTGATAAAGCCATAACTTTGGTCGGTTGCGTTAGGCTTTTCAACAAAGATAAAATGACAAATCGACCTTGAATAAATGATGCTTCCTGATCTTTATTATTACTCGGATTATTGTCCTTGTTCGGACTATTACACTTGTTCGGATTCGTATTCCGATTTTACAATTATGCTCGATATAACTATTTAATCTCTCGTCTTGATCTTTCTCCTCTTTTATTCGGTGCTCGGCTGTCTTTCCTCGGTTTGTTTCTCGAAGTGATATGCTTTGGTTAGTTTCTCTCTTTTCTTAACTTCTCTCTATATTTTTTTAGATAGATTTTCTGGTCCTTTTCTAGGAGGGGTAGTGAGCTATTTATAGGCAACTGCGCCTTCTAGGATATTGACAAATGTCTTCATCCCAGGGACTTCTCAGACAAGGGTCCCCCTTTGATTGGGCTTGGGCTTTGGATAGTTGCACCTTAACTCCTTTTATAAAAATATGAGATGACCCATTTAAGCGTTGGATACCCATTTATAAAGTGGGTTGATTATGACCCGAATAAAATATTCGGGTCTGATTTTTATGTTCTATCAAGTGCTCCCTGACTTCCTCGGCGTGGTTTCCATGTCGGGGGAGTCATGTTCGGTTTGTCGAGAGCGTTACTTCGGTCTTATTTTTCCCAATGCTTCATCGAGAAACGCAATAGACTCGTGACGGTTCCCAGGGGGGCACATTTAATGTTTCCTATCCTAATATCTTTTCTCAAGGAAAACTCATATAAAGGGGGGTGCTCCCTCCATAATTAGGCATTTTACTACTAATTTGCCCTTGACATAATGGCTTCTTCTGGTTCTACTGGTGAGAGCTCCTTTAATTATATTTCATATTTAGAAACGGAAATCAAGAAATCTCGTACCGCGAATAAGAAACTCGTGGCCAAGGTTTCAAACTACAAGAAAAGGTTGTCTGACATGGATTCTGATCATCATGTGACGATGGCCGATCGAGATTGGGCCCATGAGCATATAAAGAAGCTCGAAGCTAATCTGGCTAAGCAGAAGGCGGCAAAAAAGGCCTATAAGCTTGCCTTCAAGGAGTTGCATGCTCGGTCCAAACCGAGTTCGGATGACGATGAAGAAGGCTCTTCCTCGAAATAATTAGTCTTTTGTAATTTCTGTCGTGATTCCTCTTGAATGGGGAGTCTTTTCCTCAGTTGTAATCGAAGTTTTTGGAATTAATAAAATATTTCCCTTTCCTTGTCCTTGTCTGTTTATCTTCTTGATGTCTTTTTGGATGATTTTAATTGGATTTGGAACTGTGGTTAACTCGCCTTTAATGCTCTTGGGAAGTTCAAGAGGCTGTATTTGTTTGAGATGGCCTTTGACCTACTCCTTGTTTCTTCTTATAAAAGGGGACTGTCCCAGTATCTTTTATGCAGTTCATTCTTTATTAACGAACAAATGGCTTCTCCTCTTGAAAAGTATGGTGACAACCTTCCTGAATACGTTACCCGTCTGGAAGAGGAAGTTCAGAAGGTGCGTTATCTCGAGAAGAGGGTTGCCCGGCTGTCAGTGGAAGCTCGTCGGGCCACCGAACTAGACGAGCGGTTGGATGCCCTAGAGAAGGAGCACCAGAGGTCTTTGCTCGACAGTATTCGTGCTCGTGCCC
This sequence comes from Primula vulgaris, assembly GCA_963920805.1. Classification (NCBI taxonomy): domain Eukaryota; kingdom Viridiplantae; phylum Streptophyta; class Magnoliopsida; order Ericales; family Primulaceae; genus Primula; species Primula vulgaris. The sequence goes on from OY987222.1 coordinate 21,185,424, forward strand.
GGATCAAAGAGCTCGAGGCCTCCAGAGATAGGCAGCTTGCTTCCAAGAGGGCTTACAAACTGGCCCTTAAGGAAGTGTATGCGCGACTGAAAAGGAAACCGAATGACGAAGCGGGCCCTTCTATGAGATGATTTTATTGTTTTCATTGTATTTCCTCTTTGTGCTTCTTTTGTAACGAAGTATCAACCAATCAATAAAGATTTCTTTTTCTTGTTTATATCTGAATTACTTTCCCAATGCAATTTATTTTGACTGCGCACGCTTGTGGCCTCATTAATGCTTTTCTTGGGCCTTGCGTTTGATCTTATCCAGTGGACCTCCTTACTCTTTATATCTAGGGACTAATAGGATTTCTTGAGCCTTGTGCATAGAAAATCCTAATCACCAGAGTTTTCTTGAGCCTTGCGCAAAAGATCTGGGATATTTATTCGATCCGCTGTCCTTCCCAAAAGTGACGCGTGTTTTGTTGCCATTATTACTTACCCCCTTTAAATATTGGTAAGAATCCAAACGTTTCTTGAACAGGTGTGGCTTTTAATTACTCACACTCTTTAGAGTCTTTTGGGAATCCAAACGTTTTTCTTGAATAGTCACCTCTTTTGAGTGCCATCGCTTCTGAATACCCATTGGCGAATGGTTGCGACTCTCAATCCCAGCCTTCATACGATTGATCTATAAATACCTGCTTACAGCATGGTTACATCCACACTTCTCATCATATTATTTTCCCCCATATATAGACCCTCATCTTATAATTTCCCTAAGATGTCTGGTCCTTTCACCAAATCTGCATTGGTTTTGCAAGTGGAGGCTTTTGAAGCTTCCTATGGCCATGCACTGAAACTGTTGAAGGGGGCCGAGGAGGAGTTAAAGGTGATGCGTTATCACCATACCGAGATGGTTCGGGAATTAACTTGGCTAAGATCCGAACTGGCTTACTGCCGACGTGCTCGTCAGGGTTTAGTCGAAGAGAATGAGATGCTAAGGGGGAACCCGACACTGAGGGACAGGGATGTCTCTTCCGGGCCCTCTCATCGATACCGATCGACTTCCCCCTAACCTTCCCCCTTCTTTTTTATCTTTCTCTGCTTTTCCCCTTCTTTTCCTATCTCTTCCTCTTTTTCTTTTTTTTTTATTTCTCCGTTTCCATCATTTCTTCCTCTTCCTCCTTTTTGCACTCTTCTTCTTTTCTGTTTTTTTTTTTTTATATATATATCTCTTTCTTTCTCTTCTTGCTTTTCCTTTCTCTTTCTTCTTACTTTTTCTTTTTGGTGTCTCCTGCTCACTTGGTCAGCTGATATAGTTGATCCTTTGCCTGATCTTCTGTACTAGCTCTTCTCGGATGTAATAGATCTTTATCTCGGATGTAATAGATTCTTATCTCTGATGTAATAGACCTTGATGTAACAGACCTCGATGTAATATTGTCTATTGATGTAATGAACAATGATGTATTCCATCTTCATTAATGAGAAACTTTTGCCCTTTTCTTTTTGCCTTTCTTTTTATATTGTACGTGTGGTTTGTTGTTTGTCTGGGATCTAGATCTTTGAATATCTCGTCTTTATTTCTTCTGCACTGTAGTCTCAGATGTCAATAGCTGTCCCCGTCACTGTCAAACATATGTGCAGGCTCCCTAGTAGGTCAGGAAACGCACATGCTCCCCCCCAGCATGTCAGGAAATATGCAATTTCCCAAGCAAGGTCATAAAATATCATACTCTTCGTTCTATAAGTACCCTCTTTTCTTGGGTAGTTTATCATCTCTTTTTTCTTTTTGCTTCTCTCTTCCTTAGCCCTTTATTTTCTTCCATACTAAACAATTTCCCAGAATGTCTGGACCTGTGGTGAGATATCATGCTCAGATGAAGGGCTTGGATACAGAGGTATCTCGGGTCCGCAGTCGGATGGCAAGGCTTGAGAAAGAGTATGGCGTTTTGGCCTTGAGCTTGTTCGGCTCTTATCCCGAAGAGACAGTGAAGTGGACCGAGATATCGGCACTGAGTCGCCAGCTCGATCATTTGTTGCTGCAGAGAAACCATCTGGCCAATTCCTGGTATGATGCCGAGGAAATTTGGGACCATTCTCAAGATGAGTTTGACAACTCTCCTCAAGGCCTTGCTACGCTAATGGTAAAGAACGCTCGGCTCGCGGAACGCGTCAGGGTTCTTACTTCGGAAAACAATAGGCTCTCCTCGGAGAATGACGATTTGGTCGCCATGAACGATTCCTATCAAGCTAGGCTGAATTGTTCTGCTCGTATTGCCTTCTCTCGGTCTGGCAGTTCGGTTTTTCCACCCATTGATCCTTAGATTGGGCTGGTTTTCTTATGTATTTCCCCTTTTGCCATTTGTGTTTTATCTTCTGTATTTAATGAATCAGTTGTATCTTTTCGTATTTTGTGCCTTCTGATTCTCTATAAATGCTCCCTATTGCCTGTATCTCATTATCAATTTCTACCTCTTGTTTTATAATTTGCTTTTGCGTGAGATGGCTCCCATCACTAGGTCTGCCTCCAAAAAGAAAACCCTTATGGAAGAGGAGCCTACCTTTTTGCTACCTCGTCCCCCTGGCTTTGGGGAGGAGGATTTGACTCCTATTCAACTAAAAGAAATTGAGATGTCATGGCTGAAACATGATCTCATGTGTGCTCGGACGGAAGTGAAGAGGTTCAAACAATATTGGGACGAGGAGGGCACTGATCGTTTCAAGGCCGAACAAAAATGCGAGTAAACAGGCTGAGATGGCGATTTCTCGTTTGGCTAGGGAGAAGGAGCGTCGTAGAGGGATGTTGCTATGGGGGATAGTTCGAAAAAGTAGGATGTGTGTATTTTCTTTTTCTGTTGTATTGTTTGTGTTTCCCCCTTTGTGGACGAATAAAACTTGTCTTGCATTTGATTCTGTCCTATTTTATTTCCTGCTTGCTTTTCTTTTTTGTTTCTGAGCATACACCGAACAATGTGCCCGGTTATCCCCCCGGAGAGCGTTGTTAGACTTGATGCTCCCTGCCATCAAGCTAGAAACGGTCTTCGTCCACCTTGTTCGATGTGCCCTTTTGGTAAGGATTGGGTGGGAGTCGAGGAACTTTTAGTCGGGGGATATTATCGGTGTGATAGTAGTGGTAGCGTATGTGGGAAGCTTTTCGTGGTAGGGTCCAGTGGCCGTTTATTTAGGTGTAATGATGTGAACTGCCTTGGGTAGTGGGATACGCGCTGACGTGGCGAAATCTGGAGCGTTGAAGTGTTAAAAAGAGCAGCGGTTGTTGACTTTTGTAGGGTTGGAAAAGGGTGAACCTCTGGTACACGAAAGGACGGTTATTATTTTATTCCTTTTGTGACTCCACTTCTTTTTATTGTGCCAGGTAATCCTGTTTATTTTTATCACAGAATTTGCTGAAGAAAATCTCTCTCTCTAAAGCATATTCTTCCCGCCAAAAAGGAAAAGAGTTCGGCCGCTTGATCTAGGGTTTCGTGGTTTTGTTGGAAGACTCGTTGCTGTTCGCGCTTGCTTGCTCATAATGATTACTGTAAGTGATTTTTCGTGCTCCCCCCTTCCCGCTTTTAGGAGTTGTATTTGATTTGTCGTTGTGGTCATAGGTGTGTCGTTGGTATATAGTTCAGGTTATCTATATATGTCTGATGACTCTGATGTAATGTGCATGGGGGGGGGGGGTTGCTCTCGTTCTATTGATGTGGTTCTGGTTTGTGTATTTGGTTAGTATATTGATGGACTGTTGATGATCGTTGTATAGGAAATTTTGACCCAAAGTGTGGCCCAAGTTGGCACATTCGTGGAGAAGGATTTTAAAGAACTCGCCGGAATACCTGACAACATACATATCCGGCTTCCTATTTCTGACGAGGAAGTGCTGGGATTTGTACCTGCCGGCGAGGTGGCCGTGCGTTCTTCGGCATTCTTCACTGGGGGTCTTCGACTGCCCTTTACGAACTGGGTGGCTTCGTTCTTTGAGGCCGTCCAAATTGCTCCGGCCCAGCTGGCCCTAAATGGTTACCGTACTCTGAATGGTATCCAAAGGCTATCGGAATTGTCCGGAATACCGATCGAACTGAAGGACGTCTTTGGAGTCTATAGTTTGAGCTTTGAGCGTCGCAGCTCGTATTTGAAGACTCTGCGTGCCTTTTGCCGGCTCGTTATCGGTTTGCCGGATACCAACAAAGAGCGCAATCTCGGTATTGTTATTGCGTCTGGTGAATGGGCTTGTCCGGGACACCAGATTCCTGGACCGGCTACCAATGCTCCCACTATGCCAGATCTCGGTGCTCCCAATGTAGAGGCTTTGTTAGCTCTTTGGAAATGGTGGGGGCCTGGACCTACGCCGGATCCTGCGAGTCGTACGGCTTCCATGTTGCTCGGTTACCCTATGGGGTCGGTGACCAAGGGAAATCCTGCACCCGAGATCCCCAAAGAGCCCGAGGAGGAATTTTTAAAGGTGGTCCAGGCTCGATGTGCTACTCGGCTTGGGAAAACAGCCGTTCGTTCTAAGCGTCGCGCAGCTGACCCTGTCGTTGAAACAACGAAGAGGGCTAGGGGAACCGATACGTTGGTTACCGAGGAAGATGCTAACGTTGGCTCGGGCGAGGGGGTGTTTGCCGCTGCGCAAGGGGATACTGCCGAGGATGCCTCTGCTCCGGGCGAGGTATGCGTATATGTATTATGATTTTCTTGTCTTTTGGTTGTTTGTCATTTGGTTCGCTAGTGCTTTGCTTTATTAGTCGTCTTGTTTCAGCTACTGACTTCTCAATTGGTTACCCTCGCTCTTGCCCGGTCTATGGGTATTATTGTGTTTCAGGGGTCGGTCGACGATGTATTCGGATATATGAACCTCTTGACGAATATGGGAGAGGGTACAATGACGTTGCCGGTCATCTCGCCTATCCCCACCGAGGGTCCGATAGATTTGTCCGTGTGCTCGCCCCTCCGTAATGAGGAAGAGAGCGAGCATAGGGCCCCTGAGATTGAGCAGTTGGAGGAGGACGCGGGGGTGGAGATGGAAGGCAGCGAAGAGAATGCCGGGGATATTGTGACGGGTGTCGAGGATGAGGCTCTCGACGGATCCGAGAAGGTGTTGGTTGACGGGGTTGCAATGACCCGTTACATTGACCGATGTAGGGGTGAGCTGCTGGAGCAACCGCGAATCTTGAAGATGGGGTATACGGCTCTGAAACCCCTTGCGTTCAAGGATGCAGAAAGACTAGCTGCTCAACCTACAATGTCGGTTATAGAGCAGGCCCACGCGGATGCGCTAAGGGTACGTGGGGCTCGTATTTCGCTATATAGGTCTGGTACTTGTATTCTGTTTGGAATCTAATGTGTTGAAGTGCAGATTGCTTTGAGTACCGTGGCGCTACGGAATCAGCTGGGAGCTCTGGGGGCTGAGAAAGAGAAACTGGTGGCCGAGAAGAAGGCCATAGTCGAGGAGAACGATCAGAAGATAAAAGATCTGCTTGCGACTTTCGAGGCCGAGAAAGAGAAACTGGTCGCCGAGAATAGAACCTTGGGCGATAATTATGACAAACTATCGGTGGACTTCCTGCACCTGACCGAGGATGTCGAGAACTTGAGGGTGGAAAAAGAGAGCATGGCCGCTAAGTACGGCGAATTAGAGGAGGAGAACTTGCTCCTGGCTGAGGACGTGGAAGCCGAAAAGGCTAAGGTGTCTGCCCTGAAAACGGCACAGGCGGAGGAGCGAAAAAAGTTAGCGATGATGGCCAACTTTTCCGTATATTGCGCTCATGTGCGGGCGCTGAATTTCGCGAATGTTCCTCTGTCGGATAGGGCGTGGTCGGAGTTGGTGTATCCGTGTCCGCATGGTGCACCGCCGAAACCCTTGGACTGGGCGAATCTTCGTGAAGAAGAGCTTCCTCGGCTACCGGGGCAGACAATGTCGACAGCGCTGCGTCCTCACTCTATGTCGACCCCGTCCACTCCTCGACCGGATGTTACTGTAGTTCCCCCACCAGCATCTCCTCAGGTGGAACCTTGACTATCTTTCTAGCACTATGTATGTATATATATATATATATATATTTTTTATTTATTTATTTATTTATTTTTTTTATTTTTTTTTGTATCTAGAAACAGATTCTTTTGGGGAAGTGATAATATATGTGTTGTGGTTTCTTTCTGTTGGGCTTGCTTGGGTTAATTTCTTTTGATGGTAGTCATATTTTGAAGGATATGAAAACAAAATATTGTCAGGTACCAAATAACCCCCTTGCCATGGTGGTCTGGACCTCGCCTAGTCGTAGTGTAGGTGACGTAATGGAGGATTTGGAAAGGTCTAACGCGTCCCTTACCGCGAAATTGACTTGTGCCTATCAGGAAATCGAGGGTCTGACTATTCATATTTCCAACCTGGCGATCCGGTTACGTGATTTGGGAGAGAAATTTAGTAAAAAGACCGCCCATTATACGGCAAATAAGGGTAAAGCAAAGGAACTTCTCAGTGCCCTACGACGTTCTCGTGATGAAGCCCGAGGTCGTGTGACGAGCTTGAGCTTGGTCCTTGGGGCCGTTTTCGAGGACGCGGATCTGCTGCTATCCTTTGCCAAAGCGTATTGGACCCGAGCTCGCGCCTTAGAGGTGCTGGAGCATATAAAAGGAATGAGTGGTGTGTCCCGGGCGGAGCGCATGGTGGATGCGAAGGCCGGGATAACTGAAACCACTGTTGCCTTGAACCGAATCGAGGCGGTCATTCGTGAGCGTTTGGGGACGCAAATTAATTCATTGCGAGATATTCATTTTGCCGATGTAGTAGAGACTTCGGCGTCTGTTGAGGGGTTGTCGGATTAATAAAAATAGCTTGTTTTGTCGTTTTCTTTGTATCTTGTATAAAAAATTCTCTCTTCTCGTTTTCTTTGTAGCTTCGTTTTTTTTTTTTTTTTTTTTTTTTTTTTTATTCATCTCTTCTCTTTCTGCTCCCCCCCTCTTTTTTTTTTTATAGGCACATGCTACTACGTTGCACCAGGCTGGTTCTCCCTGCCTAGTTAACCCGGGGTTAGGACCTACTGGTACTGCCCGGGACGAGGTCTCATCTGGTGCGGCTAGTGAGGTGCCTGACAGGTGGCCCTACATTGTTTTGATGAGCAAAAATGTCAAATTGACTGACCAATGTGCTCGACTGCGGACCAAGCTGAAAACCCAGGCGGCCTCTTTTCGGGAATACGTTCGCCGTGCCGAGCATGCTGTTGAGGTTCAGGAGCGTCGTTTGGATCGATACTGGCGTACAAAGGGCGAGTACTTCAGCAAATTAAAGTTGCTTGTGACCAAGGCCAACGTGTTGGTGAAGTATTTCCGTTTGTCCCGCGCCAGATACGATGCTTCCGCAGCTGTGATTGAAGCTCGCCGTGACCTTTCCTTTGACGATGATCGCCGTAAAGCGGCCTCGGATGCTCACGAGTCCGCCAAAGAAGCCGAGTTCAACGCGCGGCTTCAGACGCTGACTTGTGTTGGGGCTCATACGACCAATTTTGATGCCCTCATTTCTGAGGAGCGTTTTGATGGCGATGAGTCTGAGGGGTACACAACGACGGATGACGAAGAGATTGAGCTCGGTCAATTACCGTTGTGCTCCTCCTGCAGTAGTTCTTCTTAAATGAATCTCTTTAGTGTCGTTGATCTTCTTGTTGCCTCCGTAATGCGGGCGAGGACTATATATGTGATTTCTTTATTCCTGTTTTGTACCTTTCCATTGCCGTATTGCTATTTAATTGAGTGGATCGATTTTTCCTTGCCAAATCATTTGTTATTTCGTTATTCCTGTTATGGAGATGCTCTTTGTTGATATTTTGTTGTTTAGATTGATTCTCCTTCATTGTTTTAGCCAATTTATATTGCATCGCCATCGTAAAGTGGACCTGAATAATTCCTTGCATTGTACCTGCATATAAATTTCATAGAATTCCTAGGCGTTCCTTCGGTAACACGCCATGTTGGGAATTTCATAGTATCCCTAGACGTTCCTTTGGTAACACGCCATTTACGGGATTTCATAGTATTCCTAGGCACTTCGGCCATGTTGGGAATTTCATAGTATGCCTAGACGTTCCTTTGGTAACACGCCATTTACGGACTTTCATAGTATTCCTAGGCACTTCGGCCATGTTAGGAATTTCATAATATGCCTAGACGTTCCTTTGGTAACACGCCATTTACGGACTTTCATAGTATTCCTAGGCACTTCGGCCATGTTGGGAATTTCATAATATGCCTAGACGTTCCTTTGGTAACACGCCATTTACGGACTTTCATAGTATTCCTAGGCACTTCGGCCATGTTGGGAATTTCATAGTATGCCTAGACGTTCCTTTGGTAACACGCCATTTACGGACTTTCATAGTATTCCTAGGCACTTCGGCCATGTTGGGAATTTCACAATATGCCTAGACGTTCCTTTGGTAACACGCCATTTACGGACTTTCATAGTATTCCTAGGCACTTCGGCCATGTTGGGAATTTCATAGTATCCCCAGACGTTCCTTCGGTAACACGCCATTTACGGGATTTCATAGTATTTCTAGGCACTTCGGCCATGTTTGAGAATTTCATAGTATCCCCAGACGTTCCTTCGGTAACACGCCATTTACGGGATTTCATAGTATTTCTAGGCACTTCGGCCATGTTTGAGAATCTCATAGTATTAGTAGACAGCATAATAATATATTTTATCCATTCAAAAGCAGAAAGATAATGCCATTAAGCAAGAAGGGTAAGGTAGCACCTGTACTTGTAGCACTTGTACTTGTACTTGTATTCGGAGCATTGCCTATACGTAGTACTTCTTTAGGTTAGCCACGTTCCAAGAATTCTTTTCCCCTCGGCTGTTGGCGAATAGGACGCTTTTGATTTTGTAAGAGACTGGACTTGTTCGCTTGACGATTTCGTACGGGCCTTCCCAGGTAGGGCTCAGTTTGCCATGTATTTCGTTGCGGGTGTAGACCGTCACTCGTCGTAGCACCAGTTCTCCTACCATGAATTCTTTAGATCCTTTTACTCTCTTGTCATAGGTTTGCTTTACGCTTTGTTGGTATTTAGCTAAGGTAAGGGCCGCTATCTCTCGTTTCTCGTCTATCATGTCGAGCTCTTCTCTCATTCTTTGTTCATTATTTCCCTGCTCGACCAACGTTGTTCGGAGCGTAGGCAGCCCGATCTCTGTCGGTATGACGGCCTCAACACCGTATGCTAAGCTAAACGGGGTTTCCTCTACATTGGTAACCATTGTCGCTCGTCTGGCAGAGTATTGGTATTCGAATTCTAAACTAGTTGGGCACTAGATGATTCCCGGAGACGGCGCCATTTGATAAAGCCATAACTTTGGTCGGTTGCGTTAGGCTTTTCAACAAAGATAAAATGACAAATCGACCTTGAATAAATGATGCTTCCTGATCTTTATTATTACTCGGATTATTGTCCTTGTTCGGACTATTACACTTGTTCGGATTCGTATTCCGATTTTACAATTATGCTCGATATAACTATTTAATCTCTCGTCTTGATCTTTCTCCTCTTTTATTCGGTGCTCGGCTGTCTTTCCTCGGTTTGTTTCTCGAAGTGATATGCTTTGGTTAGTTTCTCTCTTTTCTTAACTTCTCTCTATATTTTTTTAGATAGATTTTCTGGTCCTTTTCTAGGAGGGGTAGTGGGCTATTTATAGGCAACTGCGCCTTCTAGGATATTGACAAATGTCTTCATCCCAGGGACTTCTCAGACAAGGGTCCCCCTTTGATTGGGCTTGGGCTTTGGATAGTTGCACCTTAACTCCTTTTATAAAAATATGAGATGACCCATTTAAGCGTTGGATACCCATTTATAAAGTGGGTTGATTATGACCCGAATAAAATATTCGGGTCTGATTTTTATGTTCTATCAATGCTTCAATTTTATTATTGTGTATTGTTCCCTATTATTATGTTAGGTTGATTTTAATAAAAGGTTTAGGGGGTAATGACATGCTTTCTTGTTAAAACGTTTGTATTGATGATGATTACGTGCTTTTAACATTATATATTTTGTTCATTTACACATTGATTACAAGAAATTCTATCAATAATAATGATTATTTATCATTAAGAAAAGTTTGTTGTTATTGTGAGTTTATCAAGTTTTGACTAATTGTCGACAAAATTACTTTTGACACATTTAGTACTTAATAATAAAACTCTCTAATTTTCAAGCTAGTTTAACATTATTATATAATAACCATAGCTCATGTTCTGCTAAGTATTATCACCCGTTTGTAAAGATTAGACTATTTTTACAAGTGTGAAGCTTTTGAAAAAATTATCATTAATATAAATATTTTAATAGAAGTGGTGGTTAATATTTACCCGAAAACATTTATCTCATAAAACAAAAAATAAAATACTCTTAATATTTAATAAAAATATATGTTTTGTTCTCTAAATTTAAGTTTAGAATATTATAAAAAAGCCTTCTAAGTTATAAAAAAATTATTAAAAGGTTCGTAATTGTGAGATTGTTACACTTTATCTCGTTAATATTTTATTTTATTTTGCAGCACTTTCGTTTTCAAGTACCTTAAGTAAATTTTTTGTGCACGATATAATTGGGTTATCCCTATAAAAGAATATTCAACTACTACCTAAACTTGGATATGTTTTTTAGAAGAGACAACTACCAAGACGTGCATGTAGGTTGAAACATTTGTTGTTATATTACTCCCTCCGTTCTCATTTAATTGTCCATTACGAAACTACGTGCAATTTTGACCGGCTTATAACTTCTATCAAAATTGTCGAAATGAATTTTTTTAAAATTTAATCATAAAATTTAACATTTGAACTATATGATCAATTTTTGAAAATTTTTACTCTGACAATTTTGATACAAGTTCTTGGCCGGTTAAAATTACACGTATTTTCGTAATAGACAATTAAATAGTAACGGATTGAGTAAACTCCGTTATTTGGAAACATTGTTATCGATGATTTCCGTGTAGCCGATTAAAAATATTACCGCGACTGCTACACAGATGACCAGTGACAAAATCTACTTAATTAGTAGTGTATTAATAGTATAAGAATTAAGTGGCACGGAAACTTTGTTAAGGTAGTAACGTCATCAACAAGACTTGGGAAATTGATGGAAATTTGTCAATGTAACGACATTTACATATGAATCAGTTATTGTATCTTATATTCTTATCCTGTTATCCGAAATATTAAGTCCAAGAAACATGAAATCGTGAGATTCGAGGAGACCAAATAATTTTTTTGAACACTGAAGGAGTTGGTGAAGTTCATTTTTCAAATCGTGAGATTCGAGGAGATTTTTCAAACATGTATGTTTGATTTTCACTTTTCAAATCGTGAAGTTCATTTTTCAAACATGTATGTTTGATTTTCAAATCGTGAAGTTCATTTTTCAAACATGTAGGTTTGATTTTCAAATCGTGAAGTTCATTTTTCAAACATGTACGTTTGATTTTCACTTTTCAAATCATGAGATTCGAGGAGACCATCATATTTTGGAAAAGGAGTTGGTGAAGTTCATTCGGAACTTCTTCGGCCGCTAAAGTTTATGTTTCAAAAGTGAAAATCAAACATACATGAATTGTAACATACTTCATCCGTTCCTATTTAATTGTCCACTATAAAACTACGTGCAATTTTGACCGGCCAAGAACTTGTATCAAAATTGTCGGAATGAAATTTTTTAAAAATTGATCATATAGTTCAAATGTTAAATTTTATGATTAGATTTAAAAAAAATTCATTTTGACAATTTTGATACAAGTTATAATCCGATCAAAATTACACGTAGTTTCGTAATAAACAATGAGTAACAGTTTATTATAATCTAATGACTTATACACAAACTTGTTCGGCTGAAGTTCAGAATGAACTTTAGCAACTCATTGTCCCATGTTTTTTTTACGGTTTTATACATTACTGATCTCGTAATTTTGATTTGTGTCTTCGTTCTTTTGTTATTTCTATATATTACTAAATTTTTTAATCAAAAATATGTAATAACACAAATAGCTCAAATAAAACACTTAATTGCAAATATAGTAAACATTTATTAATTTAAACCATATTTATTCGATCAAACAAGTAATTAATAATTAGGAATCTAAAAAAAGTTAATATATAGTTGTTGGGGTTATCACAACGATTTCATGAATACATTATACACCCCTATATTAATTACGTGTAATAATTAGGAATCTAAAACATTTGCAATATTCTCGATTTCTTAGAGAAGTAAAAACATTTGGATAATAGATATATACACGGTATACACCCATATCAAAATAAATACGAGATTTGCGTTTCTCACTTATCAGAATTACATTAACAGTGCAATAAGAGTATAATATTAGAGAGAATCGTTGGAGGTAATAAGACTTTAGTACGTAATAAGATTAATTTATTTTATTTTTAAAAAAAGACTCATATTATCACGTCAGCCATTTTTCAACATCTTGTTGCTAAGTTTATTTCTAAATAGATATTTTTCGGATGAAAATAAACATTACTAAGTATAAAACACATATCAAATTAACAAACCCCACTATTGTTATACAAGTAAACTTCTAAGAAATATTTCAATATTGACATTAACAAATCGACACTTGATAAAACGATTGGAGGGGGCTATTTAGGTAGTCACCTTACAAAAGCGAGAAAAAAATACTATAATTTTGGTGTACTGATAAGCAATATTAATATTTAGGTGCACAAAACAAAAATAAATAAATAAAAAAAAACTATGGTACGAAACTGTAATCCAACCCGCAACTAAGTTAAAAAACTGTATTTCATTGGGATGTTATGTAATTATCTTTAATAAATTTAGAAAAGTAATTTTGAGCAATGTGTACACTAAAACCTCTCTGTAATAATACTCTATATAGGAATAATTATAATAATAAAAAATCCCGGTCCTAACTCGGACCAGTTCAAAACATGAATAAACACTCTATTGTCATATTCCGTAGTTTTTTATGATGTCGTTAGTTATAGATCCACCTCCTTATAGGAATAAAATACATTTCATTACAAATATATATATATCTAGTTACAATAAATTTATGATGATGTAAAATACATATATGTAAGGTTATTTGCGATGATGACTTAATTTTTTGTGTTGCTACCACGTATTTTAACTTGTGTGTCCGTACTAGATCGTCGACATGGATACCATCTTGTTGAAACCAAAACATTTCTAACTTATCAATCATTTTAAAATCTCTTAACATGAAAACTTTTGTATTTATATACTATTATGATCCGGGTTATCTTCTTCTGCATCTTGCCTAATTCCATCAACGATTTCTTCATCGGTTAAAGTATTTATTTTCTACGTATGTGTATTTGTTTAACTAAACTTTTAAATTTTAATAGATTGTTTCTTTGTTTTAAATCATGCTATATTATTATTACGGTAAATCCATATATTTTTTATTTTTTTAATCCTTAAAACTGTACTAGTATTTTTCCGTGCTGCTAACAGGTTTTAGTGTATCAGTGTATACAGAGATATAGTCATCGTATATATAGATATATATATATAGATATATAAAGAGAGAGAGAGAGAGAAACATAGATTATAGATAGATATAGAGAGAGAATGACGTTAGTATCGACAAAGGAGGTGGAGATGGGCGGCGGAGATGGCGTCACCACCGTGAGAGCAACCGTGGTCCAAGCTTCTACCGTCTTCTACGACACCCCTGCCACTCTAGGTTATTTCATTTATATAATTATATCTTTTTTGTACTTATTATTTTAGTATAATACTCCTAAGTTTGTTTAATTGTAAATTTAAAGGTTTTTTAACTCTACTACTCAGTTCGATTTTAGTTTTCCGGTACTAAAATATGCATTTTAAATAATTCCTGTCTAAGGTCCTAAATTGATAAAATGACAAATTTGGGAAAACTTTCATTTACTCAAATTAAGTTAAATTTCAATTTTACTTGTGAACTAGACGTGCATTTTGAGATGCTAATAATTCGTGCCTAAATAGCTAAGATGCCAAATTTGGAAAAACTTTAATTTGAGATTTATGAAAGTTTCGTAAATGAAAGTTATTTCTAATTTGTCATTTCGTCAACTTAGTCACGGAAAGTATGCGTCTTAAAATGCATATTTTAATTGTAGACGAGTAATATGGAATGGAGGGAGTAATTTGTAATCGATTTATTGATCAAATTAAGTTGTTGAAGAAATTATAAATAATGTAGGAACGGGTCACAGGTTAGCTGTTTTGTGTGTGTGTGTGTGTGTAGAATATAGCGACTGTATTGACTAGAATTGGCTAACGAATATGTTGTTTCATGTGTTGAAATTAAGCACGTGTTGGATAAAATTGTAAAAAAAGTCTAATTAAGTAGAAATACACTTAGGAGGGTCATCGATTTGATAAAAATATAGGTGTACTTTCTAGTATATGTTGATAGTAGTGTGAAATCAATTAAAGAAAATTAATCTTTGAAGAAAAGGTGAAGACTCAAGACATTAGTAAATAAATAAAACTCGTTTGTATACAAAATTACAAATAGATATCTTTTGAGGTACTCTAAACAATTTATTTATTTAAAACTTTGACAGAAGATGTACCTTTTTTTGTGTTTGCCAAACAAGCCCGTTGTTTTGGAATCTAAAATGATTGTTTAAATTTTAAACTTGAGGTTCAATCGTTTTCTAATTTAGTGTACGACTGTTAATTTAGTGCTAGAAAGGTGGGACAATCTTACCAGGCAATGCTTATCAATCATCGACAACATAACCTGGTTATGTTTGCAGAAGTAGTATTGTACTTTTCCTGTTCTGGGTAAGGACATTTATGTGCTTATAGCTACTGAACGTACAAATTTGATTGACCTAGAAATGGACGACTGAAATACTTCGATTAATTTAGAGTGGAAGAGTGAAGACACTTAGCAATTAAAAAGAGAAAAACCTCCATCTTTTTGGTGAAATGTGCTTGACTCTCTTTAATATTGTAAACGACAACTTAACATCACACATTGCATAATATTTGCATTTTGGATTTCCCAATTTATGAGAAATGAGGATTTCCTTTGTATGAAAGTTTATAATTGATCAAAAGTAGTATTTGAGGTCCTTAATAGTGCTGTTGATAAGTAACGGCTGTGCATGTATATCCAGACAAAGCTGAGAGATTGTTGGCTGAGGCTGCCTCGTATGGTTCGCAGCTCGTTGTATTCCCAGAAGCCTTTATTGGAGGCTATCCACGTGGTTCAAGTTTTGGTGTTACAATTGGGAATAGAACAGCTAAGGGAAACGAGGAGTTTAGAAAGTATCATGCTGCTGCAATTGATGTACCCGGTGAACCTTTTTCCTTGCATTATCTGTTATAAATGACTGGTAAAGGGTTAAAATGCAATTTTGTACACTCCCGTATCATCAAAATTGAAATATTTGATGCTTTAACATACCTAACTGTTATCAACTTATTATTGCTACTCATTATACGAGTAGAAATCACTAATATGAGTATCAACTTATTGTTGATACTCATTATACGAGTAGAAATCTGATAGCATCTTAAGGCTCTCTTTTTTTGTTTGATCTTAAATTTCTTTCCATTTGACTCGTTGAAAATTGGTGATTTCAGGTCCTGAAGTGGATCGATTATCGCTCATGGCTGCGAAATATAAAGTATATTTGGTGATGGGTGTAATAGAGAGAGAAGGATACACTCTGTACTGTACAGTTTTATTTTTTGATTCACAAGGAAATTACCTTGGTAAACATCGAAAACTCATGCCAACAACATTGGAACGTATAATATGGGGGTTTGGAGATGGATCTACAGTTCCGGTTTTTGATACCCCGATTGGGAAGATTGGTGCTGCTATTTGTTGGGAAAACAGAATGCCACTCTTGAGAACAGCACTGTATGGAAAAGGTATTATATTTTATTTTAGACTGAGCTTAATTGAGGACTTTTATTTTTCTTAAAAGTTTTTAGTTGAATATACCTTTTTTTCCTTAGCATAGTTGATATTTTAGTCCCGGTACTACTAATACTGCAACCAAACGAGGCCTTACAGTTAATAAACACACACATATACATGCAAGGTGAACCTCTGGATGTATGACAGTGAACACATATTAGGAAAAACACTCACCTATATTTATATAACATCCCCTAGGTTGTATATATCCTTCTCATACAGAAGTTTTTTAATGAAGAACCATTCTTCAATGACATCCGGTCCCGTTGTCACCTAGTTCTCTTCTCTAATTGAACAATTTATATTTTTTGGAACTGAGTGGATACAACCATATTTCTTGTTCAGGTTTGTTGCCAGTTTTATTATCTTTGCACCCAATCAGTGAATGTAAATGCTAAAAGCATAAGACTTTCGGAACCCAGGAATGCTTGACATATCAAATAGTATGTGTGTTCATCATTATTGATCATTCTTCATATAGTCATCTTATGGAATATACTAAGCTAAAGCTTTTTTCTTTTGCTCTGGTGTAAAGAAATATTTAAACTTCAGATTAACAATTAATGTTCTATCCTGTAGGAATTGAAATATACTGTGCGCCTACAGCAGATGCAAGGGAAATATGGCAAGCATCTATGACACACATTGCTCTAGAGGGTGGATGCTTTGTTTTATCATCGAACCAATTTTGTCGAAGAAAAGATTACCCACCACCTCCAGATTACATGTTCCATGGAACAGAAGAGGATCTCTCACCTGAATCTGTTGTCTGTGCTGGAGGTAGTGTCATCATTTCGCCATTTGGTGCTGTTTTAGCGGGACCCAATTATGACGGAGAAGCACTCATTTCTGCTGATCTAGGTACAATTTTTAATGCAATACTATGGTTCAAAATTGGTCAAAGATCTACTAGTTTATGGCACCTGTTCACTTATTGTACTTAAACCAATTTATACAAATACGCAAAAAAAGAAAAGAAAAATCGGATCTTCTTTTCATCAATAAAGTTGGAATTTACAATCAGTTAGGTTGATCTTGGCGAGAGGCAGAGCTACACCCAAATACGCGTTTTGTTTTAAAACAATTTGCGAAAATATGTTTGTAAGTTGTAACAAAATTATTTATTGTTTTAAGACCATTTACCAAAATATGCTTGTAACAAAAGTACAAATCTATTTACCTACGTAGAAAGTTGGCGTCTGAACCTGCCTTTTTAACATACGATTTGTCCAACCTTGTCATTTCAGTGCGAAGTTGTGCGAACTCAGCAATTTCAGTTTGGAGGTCTCAGAACAAAAAAAAAAAATCAATATTTTTTTTAATATAAAAAAGCACCTCGTCCCTCTTACGAGTTCATCACTATTTCGTGTTAAAAAACGCATTTTTGTTACGATGCTTATTTTGGTAAATAATTCAGAAAATGTGCTCTTTTTTTGTAAAACTTGTTTTTAGTTTATTTTTTATTCTTCTGAATTTCAATATTTTTGATATTTTATATTTTGCTTTTTGCATATTGTGCAAAATAAGCAAAGTAATGTTTATAACTTCAAAGGGTGGGTTGGGTAAGAACTTATTATTCCTATTTAACCTCCAAGTTGATTTGGAGGAAGTGTATCAAACATGTATGATTTTACTAAATTACGTAATGATCTGATATGCAGATCTTGGAGAAATAACTCGTGCCAAGTTCGGTTTTGATGTTGTTGGTCATTATTCAAGGGCAGAAATATTCAATCTGACTGTGAGGGACCAACCAGCAACCCCCGTTACTTTCATGTCAGCTACAATGGAAACTGAAGCCTCTCACAAGTAGCACTTCAACTCTGCTTGTAGTTAAGTGTTGGCATACATATCAGAATATATGACAAGTGTAAGACACAATTCTCGAAGTAATTGTAATTTGTAACATTTCCTAGTGGAAAAAATAAAGTGATTCTGTTGGTTTATGCCTATTTAGAGCCGTTTCCTCCTCTAACATTACAGTATTACACTATAGTGTCTTTGGATACTCTGAAATACCAAGAAAGCCATCAGTATATATAGGGCAAATACAACAATGTTATTATTGCATCCTACTGTGGATGCAAACATATCGACGGTGCAATGCACGACACCGTCTAATGCATATAGAGATTTAAAACCTCCATGTTATTAGCTCCTTATAATTTAAGGCCAAATGAACTTGTATGGACTATGTCACTGATTGCAGTAGGCTTGTACCTTCAGTGTCCATATTATTTATATTTTTAAGACCTTTTGATTTGTCATACAAAACAAGTGAATGAATCCTGGTTAGTCTGTCAATGGCGCTAATTGTTGGTGCCGTTCAATTAGTCATATTATTGCTTGACTTTGCACTATTTTTTCCTCTCTTCTACTTTTGCGAGAATAGAATCATGTATGTTAAGATTTCCAAATCATTAGTAAAGATAGCAGTTCTGACAACTTTTTGAAACTGCGTGGAGTTATATAGCTATCAATGTAACGACATTTACATATGAATCAGTTATTGTATCTTATATTCTTATCCTGTTATTCGAAATATCAAGTCCAAGAAACATGAAATCGTGAGATTCGAGGAGACCAAATAATTTTTTTTAACACTGACTGAAAAAATCATTATCGCAGTTTGAATGTGTAATATCGATTTCTATATGGTTCTTTTAATAAGTTTACAATAAACATCTCAATTAAATTTGTGGAGTTTCTACTTACTTTCCAAAACCATGTCGTTTAGAACTGTGGTTTTCAATGTTACCAAAACATAATGGATTCCATGAGTCCGAGTTACCTTTATCTTGAGATCATGACACACACATGTATACTATGATGCTATTTTATGTTGCTACAATTTAGCGAAAGAAGAATATAAATCAAGTGCCATCCACATAGTGTGTGCATGGGCTTACATTTCGGAACTTATAGTGTATGTTTATCGGCCATCATATTTTGGGAAAAGGAGTTGGTGAAGTTCATTCGGAACTTCTTCGCCCGCTAAAGTTTCTAGTTGAAAAGTGAAAATCAAACATAAATGAATTGTAACATAACAGTTTATTGTAATCCAACGACTCATACACAAACTTGTTCGGCTGAAGTTCATAATGAACTTTAGCAACTCAAGATTAGAATGAACTTTAGCAACTCATTGTCCCATGTTTTTTTACGGTTTTATACATTACTAATCTCATAATTTTGATTTGGGTCTTCATCCTTTTGTTATTTCTATCTATTACTAATTTTTTTAATCAAAAATATGTAATAACACAAATAGCTCAATAAAACACTTAATTGCAAACATAGTAAACATTTATTAATTTAAACCATATTTATTCGATCAAACACGTAATTAATAATTAGGAATCTAAAAAAAGTTAATATAGTTGTTGGGGTTATCACAACGATTTCTTGAATACATTATACACCCCTATATTAATTACGTGTAATAATTAAGGAATCTAAAACATTTGCAATATTCATAATTTCTTAGAGAAGTAAAAACATTTGGATAATAGACATATATAGGTATACACCCATATCAAAATAAATATGGGATTTGCGTTTCACACTTATCAGAATTACATTAACAGTGCAATAGGAGTGTAATATTAGAGAGAAACGTTGGAGGTAATAAAACTTTAGTACCTAATAAGATTAATTTATTTTATTTTTATAAAAAAGACTCATATTATC
The DNA here is from genome assembly GCA_963920805.1 of Primula vulgaris. Taxonomy (NCBI): domain Eukaryota; kingdom Viridiplantae; phylum Streptophyta; class Magnoliopsida; order Ericales; family Primulaceae; genus Primula; species Primula vulgaris. The sequence goes on from OY987222.1 coordinate 21,205,086, forward strand.
ACGTCAGCCATTTTTCAACATCTTGTTGCTAAGTTTATTTCAAAATAGATATTTTTCCCATGAAAATAAACATTACGAAGTATAAAACACATGTCAAATTAACAGACTCCACTATTGTTATACAAGTAAACTTCTAAGAAATATTTCAATATTATTGTTATACAAGTAAGCTTCTAACAAATCGACACTTGATAAAACGACTCCATCCATTGGAGGGGGCTATTTAGGTAGTCACCTTACAAAAGCGAGGAAAAAATACTATTATTTTGGCGTAATGATAAGCAATATTAATATTTAGGTGCACAAAACAAAAATAAATAAAAATAAAAAAACTTTGGTACGAAACTTGTAATCCAACCCGCAACTAAGTTAAAAAACTGTATTTCATTGGGCTGTTATGTAATTATCTATAAATTTAGAAAAAGTAATTTCCACCCAACGAATAGTCATCCCATGTATCAGTGAATATACAGAGATATAGTCATCGTATATATAGAGATAGATATATATATACAGAGAGAGAGAGAATGGCGTTAGTATCGACAAAGGAGGTGGAGATGGGCGGCGGAGATGGCGTCACCACCGTGAGAGCCACCGTGGTCCAAGCTTCTACCGTCTTCTACGACACCCCTGCCACTCTAGGTTATTTCATTTATATAATTATATCTTTTTTGTACTTATTATTTTAGTATAATACTCCTAAGTTTGTTTAATTGTAAATTTAAAGGTTTTTTTAACTCTACTACTCAGTTCGATTTTAGTTTTCCGGTACTAAAATATGCATTTTAAATAATTCCTGTCTAAGGTCCTAAATTGATAAAATGACAAATTTGGGAAAACTTTCATTTACTCAAATTAAGTTAAATTTCAATTTTACTTGTGAACTAGTAAGACGTGCATTTTGAGATGCTAATAATTCGTGCCTAAATAGCTAAGATAATTTGGAAAAACTTTAATTTGAGATTTATGAAAGTTTCGTAAATGAAAGTTATTTCTAATTTGTCATTTCGTCAACTTAGTCACAGAAAGTATGCGTCTTAAAATGCATATTTTAATTGTAGACGAGTAATATGGAATGGAGGGAGTAATTTGTAATCGATTTATTGATCAAATTAAGTTGTTGAAGAAATTATAAATAATGTAGGAACGGGTTACAGGTTAGCTGTTTTGTGTGTGTGTGTGTGTAGAATATAGCGACTGTATTGACTAGGATTGGCTAACGAATATGTCGTTTCATATGTTGAAATTAAGCACGTATTGGATAAAATTGTAAAAAAAAAGTCTAGAGATTTTTTCTAAATTGGCCTACTTCCGCACAGAAATTCCTATTTTAGCATACTTTATTAATAAATTGCAAAATTGGCCTACTCTATCTCGCTTTTCGGATCAGCGAGATAGAGCCTACTCTATCTCGCTTTTCGGATCAGCGAGATAGAGTTTAATATAATACCCCCTCCTGCCTTATCTCCTACCATCTTCCACCAAACAAAATACCAGAGACTCAAAGCTCCAAACAAAATATCACAGACCCAAAGCTCGTACCATTCTTCCCCAAAAAAACCCATAGACCACATACTCACAAACCACAAACCCCGTTAAATTACTTAGATCATGGTAGTTCCTACATTATTTTGTTTTTGGGGTGGTGAAATGGTTCAAAATAATGAAGAAGGTTTATCATATACTATTCCTCATTGAAAAGTTTTTAAGGTATGTAGAAACATTAGATATGAACAATTATTGCAAAAATTGTTTGAAAAAATAGGGATCTCTTCACATTCTAATCGGTTGAAATTAACTTGTCGTTTTCCATATCCGACCACATTTAATCATTTCAAATACATGCCACTTTGTATTGAAGATGATGACACTGTCACTGCGATGTTGGATTTAACCAATCAAAATGAAAGAACATTTGTTGAGTTATATGTCGAAATAGAGCAATTGCATATCACATCTCAAATTACGAATCTTTTACACATACATCTCTTGACATTCCCACACATTCTAATGCACCCAACGAAACAACATATCCTTTTTATACACCCGTAGATGAAGCAGGTAGCTCGAGAAGGAGAAACCCCCTTCGTAAGACATCACATGTTATTTCGACAACACCTTCTTTCGAGGCAATTAGGCGATTGGCAGAAAATGATAAGATTGGGGAGACAGAAAATTTTTCATATGAATATATATGGGGTGATTTAGATGAAAACGAGGATGATGATCCTGATTTTAGAAGAGATGAAGACGAAGAAGACAGATATGAGAGCGATGAGAGGGAAGAAGAACAACAAAATACTTTACCTACTAGGAGTTATGATACCCCATTTCAAATGCCCGTGAATATGAGTTATGAAAATGATAGAGTTGGTGGTTTTGAATGGCCGGAACACATACCAGATGGAATTCCACTACATCAACCAATGTCAAGTTATATTACTCAACCTGGCACCTTTGATATGTATAACCAGTGGGAAAAACAACGATTTGTAATCTATCCTGGAAATTGGGATCCCGAGTTTGATGAACCATTTATTGGTCTTTGTTTTAGAGACCAAGATATGATGAAAAAAGGGATGAAATTATGGTCTATCAAATGAAATCGACATTTTGTCTCACACAGGAGCAAAGGAGAATTTTGGGAAGTACGATGTAAATATTTTGCGGAATCAGAAAATAGTTGTAAATGGAGGATTCGAGGATCGTATAGGAAAAATCACGGCTTTTATGAAGTTTCTAAATATTAGGGTCCTCATACTTGTGTCCATAGGGTTGTAACAAACGACCACCCACAAATTGATGCTAATCTTGTTGCATTAACAATTCAAAAGGCTATTGAAGAGGATTCCACGGTTAACCTCAAGGCACTTAAGAATATCGTGGAAGGGCGTTTTAACAAAGTGGTTTCCTACAAGAAATTATGGGTAGGTAAACAAAAGGCGGTAGCGAACATATTTGGTAATTGGGAAAGTTCATATGGTGTATTACCGAAGTTTATGCTAGCAATTCAGAAATACAATCCAGGAACCGTAGCTCATTACGCAACGACGACATCTTATGATACAAATGGGAAATTTCTCAACGAGGTACTGGATAAATTTTTTTTTACGTTTCCACAAGTAATTCAGGCTTTCCAACATTGTAGACCTGTAATCAGGATTGACGCAACCCACTTGTATGGAAAGTAGAAAGGAAAGTTGTTGTTAGCAATGACTTTTGATGCGGATAATCGTGTATTTCCTATTGCTTGTGGTTTCGTTGAAGAGGAAAGCTCAGAAGCATGGATCTATTTTCTCCAAAATCTTATGTTTTACGTGATTAAAGACCGAGAAGACATGTTTGGTTTCAGATCGTCATGCAGGTATTTTAAGTGCAGTTAATAATGTTTGGGAAGGTCCTGGTTTTGTTCACCGATATTGTGCAAATCATTTTTATGAAAATTTTAGAAAGGCCTTTAGAGGAGAACATGGTTTACACAAAATTGTAAAAGATGCTATTTGGGAGCTTCAAGAAAAAAAATGGGTTACAATTATGTCCGAAATTGAAAAAATGAACCCTGCAGCGCACATATGGTTACTTAATGAACCTGTACAAAAATGGACCAATTTACACGATAGAGGTCGAAGGCATGGTGCAATGACAACAAACATGGTCGAAATATTTAATAATGTTTTAAAAGGTGCTCGTTTACCGATCACAGCTGCTGTACAACTTATTTTTTATAAGTTAGTGCAACTTTTTTGCGATCGAAGAAATCTTGTGGTTGCGATGAGAAACAATGGCATAAGATTTGGTCCCAAAATTCAAGAGAAAATTGATAAACGTATGTCTCGCAGCGGACACAGCACTGTAGTTTTTGATATGCCCACTGGAAATTATTCGGTAAAAACATCTTCAAGGTTCTCTCGGGGAGGAAATACACAAGTAGTGAATGTGTTTACTTCTGAATGTGATTGTGGAAAATGGCAAAGTGATAAAATTCCATGCTCGCACGTACATGCCATATGCGCCTCTCAACATTTTGATTGGGAAACATTTGTATCTCCATTTTACAAGATTGATCGGTATGAGTCAACTTATGCACCACAGTTTTATCCTCTACGAGATGAGGCGTACTGGGACCAATGCGATAGGATACTTCTACCTGATATTTCTCGGATACGTGGAAAAGGACGCCCTAGATCTATTCGTATTCGTAACGGAATGGATACTTCTACAAGAACCAGACAAATAACATGTAGTAGTTGTCAAGTACAAGGACATGATACCAGAACTTGTCCTAACCCATCTGCACATCGTCGACGATATTAGATAACTTTTCCAAACATATTTTGTAATTGAAATTTATTTATGTATTTTCTATTCAGTTTGTTTATGTGTGTATTTCCTATCAATGTATTTTATTATGTAACTGGAATTTCAATGTATCGCTATGTGTGTATTTTGTAATTGAAATTTCTTTATGTATTTTCTATACGTTTTGTTATAATCAAAACCATTGCGCAAATAACAACCAATAAAATGTTATAGTTTTGGTGAGTAAATGTCGAGCGAAAAATTCGATATAGTTTTGCTTAAAAATGGATCATCGCCATAAATAAAATGAAAAAAATGATCAACCCAATAATTTACATCTAATACCAACAAACAACACCAACACCGCAATAATAACATTTAATATGATGAACACAACAATAATAACACGTAATATGAACAAAATAACCATTCGAACAAACCATTCAACATAAGATAAAATAATAAATAAAATTAAACATTAACATCTACTCACGAGACGACCAACTGCTCTTTTCCATTTTTGAGACATACCATTTTACAAAATAACTTAATCATCATCGTATTTAAAGTACTGCAATATCAAACGACAATTTAACATATTAGTACATAAACACTACTAAAATTTAAAATTACACCCACTCCCTCCAACCTTTCACGTGTTCCCTCTCATCTCGACTATGACACATTGTGCGAGGAGCCACCATGTTCATAAATATTGACAGGCGTGCTTTCAATAAGCATATTGTCAACCCACTCATTATTTGAGTATTCTTGATTTTCTTGTGATTCCTGGTGATAGTTATGTGACTCGTATCGATTATGTTGCTGTAGTTGTGGAATATCCATGTGCAGCTGTGAAAACACATCTTCAAGATAGGATACCATTCGTTGATTGTTAACTGCCTGAAACTCGTTATAGGAAACCAAAAGAGTCGATTGCTGAGAAAGAAAAAAACAAAGAATTAGTAAATAAATCTGAGTTCAAGTCCCTGTTCTCATTTTATTTGGCCAAGGCAATAGATTTTGTTTAGTAGCACACTTATGTTGACTGTAACTAGAGAGTACTAATTCTGTAATTCAACAAAAAAAAAATCAACCTGAAAAAGGTTCCAGCATGGGAAATCCATCTTAGTTAGATTCAAATTTCAAAAGGTTCCAGCATACAGATTGATAAATAACTTGAAAAACAAATATGGATCGAATTCAAATTCCAAAAGGTTCCAAATGATTTTGCAGCTTTAGTTATTTCGAAACGTAACGGATCGAACCAAAACAATCTAAGCCAAATATTTATTCGTTTTCTCGGATTGTGATTTTCTCAAATACCGAACAGAACCGCATCTAATTACTAACCCACTCTAATTGGTTAGGTTTGTAGTTTGATTCTTACTGAAAAACTCGTTTTCTATTTTCAACTTCCTACAATTTACGCATTCAGCCAAAATAATGCTATGTTTAAGAGGGCTACAACTAATTTTTAATTCAAATCTGAAGTCAAACACACAGGCTACAGCCATATTAGAATGAGAAAATAATCTTACCATCAAGGTAATTGCCGAGGCCATGGGCTGAAAATCTTTCTCTGGCACAAAATTAACTTGGCGCATAACTAGACGTGTAATTTTCTTATACCATGACATATATTCCATATTTACTGGCATCAAACCTTGATGGTAATCCCCCTCTACAAGTGAGTCATGTCGGTTGTTCCATTGTGCTACAAAATCTTTCCACTTCTTCGCCCATTTCGTAGCTGTATTACCTTGGCCACTATGTTCATGTAATGTATAGTTTTTCAAACATGCTTGTGGAATACCTTGCCTCATACCAAATTGTCGTAGAACTCTATCAGGATTATAGTGCTCAACAAACTCAATACAAATAAGAGGGACTTTCGCACGCCAAATTTCTTTCCCAGCACAACAATAATTTGGCAGATCGTCTAAAATATCATCATAAGGCAACCATATCACCTATTTGGAGAAAACAAGTCATATAGGCATGTTGTCTAAACAAGTCATAATTGAATGATAAAATATAGAGATATTACTCTATCAAATTTGATATATTTAAAAAGTACACAATTAATAATTTATAAAGGATAAAATACTAAAATACATGATCGTCTCTCATCAAGTCAAATTGGTCTCGGAAATGTCGCAAGTTATGTCCTACTGCATCAGGATTATACGTCTTTCCAGCAAACATCCACCTAAAATATATACATATATATAATTATATATTATGACGATCGATTAGTAAAACATACATAGATTCAGGAAAAAAGAATACTAAATTTAGTAAACAAAAATATTCACCTGTATCCGTAAGTATAGGTAGGCAATGCAGGGTGTTCTATAGCGGGAAAATCTATTAACTTATTCAATTGGACAGGCCTAATAGAAGGAAAGCGTATCCAAGCCCATAGTTGTAGCAATATTAGTGGTCTGGCAATATCACTAGTACCATTCGCTGCATCACACATCTGACGGTACAAGACTGCCAATATAGCAGATCCCCAACTATAATCCTTACAGTGATCTAAATCTTCGAGAAAATAAAGGTACCTGAGTTTTACCGAGTTGCCACTTTTATCTGATAAATATTGACCCCAAGTAATAATAAAATTGTGGCTCGAGTACGACATCGAATCTGCTCTTCGGTAGGATTCGGTTGCAATGGATTAACTGCAATCCAATCACGTAGCCAACTCATTTTAAGTTTCGTACCAACGACATTGTCCCCAGGATCCACCCCAATCAATTGACCACAAATGCCTCTCCATTGATCTTTTTTAAATATGCAATCATCCGAAATTATCGGCTTTCCGTCAATTGGCACTCTTAATAATATTTCCACATCTTGTAATGTTACTGTGATTTCGCCTGGGGGCAAGTGAAAAGTATGTGTCTCAGGACGCCACCGTTCCACTAAGGCGGTTACTAACGGCCTATCTATTCTAGTAAGCCCTAAGTGGTACGTACCGTAAAAACCAGTTGAATATAAATACCGCTCAACACGAGCATCCACTTCATAAACTTTATCATTGTTTTGGGTTTCCAAAGTATATTCTGCCGCTTTCTCCCAAATATTTTCCGATCTATGTAAATCTTGTTGCCACAACACAGATGGATCAATTGGACCCGGGTTCATCACAACCTAAGTATACTATATAACAATAAAATTAAATAAGTATACTGTAATGATAGTCGTAACTTAATGATAGTTTCAACTTCCCACCGGATATATTGCTATTGATACAAGGTTTATGATATACTTACAACAACAAGCACATGACATAATAGACGAGAAAATGATTACACCTACCCATCAGATCTATTGGCTAATGGAAACATTAAGTAGCAACATGGTACACAAATTAAGAAAGTGCTCAGATCAAACAATTAATAACTTTGTACAAGCACCACAAATTTAAAATTTATCAGGAAAGATTTTTCACACAGCTTCAAATATATCGCTTCTTAGACACCATTAACACCACAAAGTGAAAAAATGACATTGTCTACCAAAAAATGATTCTGAAACAGGAAAACTCAATCACAAAACAACATTTTAAAGAGTTTGTTTGGCTTCTGTTTGAAGAAAATAAGATTAATTATATCCTGTCGAAAAAGCGGCTTCTTACAGCTTTCCTAAGACTTTTTTAGTCCATAAAACCAATAAAAAAATCTCAGCTTTAAGCTTACCAGCCAAACACAACTTAGATTATGAGCCAAAAACAAGAAAGTGGGCTTCAAAGCTGAATTATATGATGTCGAAAAAACGGCTTCATACAGCTTTCCTAAGGCTTTTTGAGTCTATAAAACCAATAAAAAAAACTCAGCTTTAAGCTTACCATCCAAAATAAACTTAGATTATGAGCCAAAACACAAGAAGGCAAGCTTCAAAGATGTATACAAACAAACCCTAAATCAATCAAATCAGCACACACTAGCTGAACCAAATTATCTGCTGGTTAAAACAAATCAATTCAGCACTAGGAAACAATTACCCATAATTAAAAAACAGTACTGCTAATTAGTAATTAATAAGCAAACAGCCAAACAGCTTCATAATTAAGCATAGATACCAACAAAACAAAAAAACCATCTTGGCCAAAAGTAAATAAAAAAATAAAAATCACTGTCTTATTGAACTTATCAGAACCTTCATCAGTGACTTTTCATTTAGTAACAAAAAAATTAACTAAAAAACCCCCCAAACTTGTCCATAAAAAAAAAGATACGTATGAAGTAAACAAAATCACTTTAGGAACCCAAATATATAAATACAGAGATCCAAAAAGAGAATAAAAAACAGATCTTTATCCCAATAAATCATCCAAACACAAAACCATAAACAAAAATAAAAAATACCCAATAAATAGAAATCTAACCTGATTGGACAAACCCTATATTTGTTTTTCGCAAATTAACTTAATTGCGTATATAAGCCGCTGAAATAGAGGTGGTTTTTTTTTTCTTTTGAAGTCAATTACCACAACCATTATAAACAATATCTGGAAAAAAAAAACTTAATTAAAAAATGCAACAAGAATAAGCCACAACAATTAGTCTATATGTCCTGAATTTTAATTTTGATCAATTATTATAATAAAATTACAAAAAAAAAACCCAGTATAAATAATACTTACGAAATTTAAGAGATGAGGAAATTACCTTAGATAATTGGACAAATAAAGAGATTATGTGGTCTGTGGGTTTGTTTGGGGGAGAAGGTAGGAGGTTTGTGAGTTGGTCTGTGAGTTTGTTTGGTTTGGTGGAAGATGGTATTATATTAAACTAAAATAGGGTATTATAGAGTTTAATATAGTACCTGAGTTTGTTTGGTTTGGTCTGTGAGATAAGGCAAAATATGGTATTATATTAAACTCTATCTCGCTGATCCGAAAAGCAAGATAGAGTAGGCCAATTTTGCAATTTATTAATAAAGTATGCTAAAATAGGAATTTCTGTGCGGAAGTAGGCCAATTTAGAAAAAATCTCTTATAGATAGATATAGAGAGAGAATGGCGTTAGTACCGACAAAGGAGTTGGAGATGGGCGGCGGAGATGGCGTCACCACCGTGAGAGCGACCGTGGTCCAAGCTTCTACCGTCTTCTACGACACCCCTGCCACTCTAGGTTATTTCATTTATATAATTATATCTTTTGTGTACTTATTATTTTAGTATAATACTCCTAAGTTTGTTTAATTGTAAATTTAAAGGTTTTTTAACTCTACTACTCAGTTCGATTTTAGTTTTCCGGTACTAAAATATGCATTTTAAATAATTCCTGTCTAAGGTCCTAAATTGATAAAATGACAAATTTGGGAAAACTTTCATTTACTCAAATTAAGTTAAATTTCAATTTTACTTGTGAACTAGTAAGACATGCATTTTGAGATGCTAATAATTCGTGCCTAAATAGCTAAGATAATTTGGAAAAACTTTAATTTGAGATTTATGAAAGTTTCGTAAATGAAAGTTATTTCTAATTTGTCATTTCGTCAACTTAGTCACAGAAAGTATGCGTCTTAAAATGCATATTTTAATTGTAGACGAGTAATATGGAATGGAGGGAGTAATTTGTAATCGATTTATTGATCAAATTAAGTTGTTGAAGAAATTATAAATAATGTAGGAACGGGTTACAGGTTAGCTGTTTTGTGTGTGTGTGTGTGTGTAGAATATAGCGACTGTATTGACTAGAATTGGCTAACGAATATGTCGTTTCATATGTTGAAATTAAGCACGTGTTGGATAAAATTGTAAAAAAAAGTCTAATTAAGTAGAAATACACTTAGGAGGGTCATCGATTTGATAAAAATATAGGAGTACTTTCTAGTATATGTTGATAGTAGTGTGAAATCAATTAAAGAAAATTAATCTTTGAAGAAAAGGTGAAGACCCAAGACATTAATAAATAAATAAAACTCGTTTGTATACGAAATTACAAATAGATATCTTTTGAGGTACTCTAAAACAATTTATTTATTTAAAACTTTGACAGACGATGTACCTTTTTTTGTGTTTGCCAAACAAGCCCGTTGTTTTGGAATCTAAAATGATCGTTTAAATTTTAAACTTGAGGTTCAATCGTTTTCTAATTTAGTGTACGACTGTTAATTTAGTGCTAGAAAGGTGGGACAATCTTACCAGGCAATGCTTATCAATCATCGACAACATAACCTGGTTAGGTTTGTAGAAGTAGTATTGTACTTTTCCTGTTCTGGGGAAGGACATTTATGTGCTTATAGCTACTGAACGTACAAATTTGGTTGACCTAGAAATGGATGACTGAAATACTTCGATTAATTTAGAGCGGAAGAGTGAAGACACTTTGCAATTAAAAAGAGAAAAACCTCCATCTTTTTGGTGAATGGTGCTTCACTCTCTTTAATATTGTAAACAACAACTTAACATCACACATTGCATAATATTTGCATTTTGGATTTCCCAATTTATGAGAAATGAGGATTTCCTTTGTATGAAAGTTTATAATTGATCAAAAGTAGTATTTGAGGTCCTTAATAATGTTGTTGATAAGTAACTGCTGTGTATGTATATCCAGACAAAGCTGAGAGATTGTTGGCTGAGGCTGCCTCGTATGGGTCGCAGCTCGTTGTATTCCCAGAAGCCTTTATTGGCGGCTATCCACGTGGTTCAAATTTTGGTGTTACAATTGGGAATAGAACAGCTAAGGGAAACGAGGAGTTTAGAAAGTATCATGCTGCTGCAATTGATGTACCTGGTAAACCTTTTTCCTTGCATTATCTGTTATAAATGACTGTTAAAGGGTTAAAATATAATTTTGTACACACTCCCGTATCATCAAAATTTTGATTTTGGTACACAAACTTTAATCTAACAACTTTTTCTAATTATGTACATCACATGGAAAAAAAGCCTTTTTTTTTAAAGATAGGCATTAACTGAAAGTTTGAAATATCAAAAGGGGCTCAGTAGCTGAGTAAGCTAGTCTGTCTGTAAACCAGAACAGGGAAAAAGAGTTGCATTGAAATTAAAGACTAAAGTCTGTAAGAACCTATTTTAGGAACTCAAACTGAAAAAGATTGATTGAATAGTATACATGAACGAAAAAAGTGATAGAATATTGTACGAAATCACCGCGAAACGTAATATAAGTGAACAAACCACTAATGTGTGTTGGTTGGTATGAAAAATTGAAATATGTGATGCTTTAACATACCGAACTGTTATCAACTTATTGTTGATACTCATTATACGAGTAGAAATCACTAATATGAGTATCAACTTATTGTTGATACTCATTATACGAGTAGAAATCTGATAGCATCTTAAGGCTCTCTTTTTTTGTTTGATCTTAGATTTCTTTCCTGTGACTCGTTGAAAATTGGTGATTTCAGGTCCTGAAGTGGATCGGTTATCGTTCATGGCTGCGAAATATAAAGTGTATTTGGTGATGGGTGTGATAGAGAGAGAAGGATACACTCTGTACTGTACAGTTTTATTTTTTGATTCACAAGGAAATTACCTTGGTAAACATCGAAAACTCATGCCAACAGCATTGGAACGTATAATATGGGGGTTTGGAGATGGATCTACAGTTCCGGTTTTTGATACCCCGATTGGGAAGATTGGTGCTGCTATTTGTTGGGAAAACAGAATGCCACTCTTGAGAACAGCAATGTATGGAAAAGGTATTAGATTTATTTTAGACGGAGCTTAATTGAGGAATTTTACTTTTCTTAAATGTTTTTAGTTGAATATACCTTTTTTTCCTTAGCATAGTTGATATTTTAGTCCCGGTACTACTAATAGTCTAATACTGCAACCAAACGAGGCCTTACAGTTAATAAACACACACACATACATGCAAGGTGAACCTCTGGATGTATGACAGTGAACACATATTAGGAAAAACACTCACCTATATTTATATAACATCTCCTAGGTTGTATATGTCCTTCTCATACAGAAGTTTTTTAATGAAGGACCATTCTTCAATGACATCCGGTCCCGTTGTCACCTAGTTCTCTTCTCTAATTGAACAATTTATATTTTTTGGAACTGAGTGAATACCCATATTCCTTGTTCAGGTTTGTTGCCAGTTTTATTATCTTTGCACCCAATTAGTGAATGTAAATGCTAAAAGCATAGACTTTCAGAACCTAGGAATGCTTGACATATCAAATAGTATGCGTGTTCATCATTATTGATCATTCTTCATATAGTCATCTTATGGAATGTACTAAGCTAAAGGTTTTTTCTTTTGCTCTGGTGTAACGAAATATTTGAACTTCAGATTAACAATTAATGTTCTACCCTGTAGGAATTGAAATATACTGTGCGCCTACAGCAGATGCAAGGGAAACATGGCAAGCATCTATGACACACATTGCTCTAGAGGGTGGATGCTTTGTTTTATCATCGAACCAATTTTGTCGAAGAAAAGATTACCCACCACCTCCAGATTACATGTTCCATGGAACAGAAGAGGATCTCTCACCTGAATCTGTTGTCTGTGCTGGAGGTAGTGTCATCATTTCGCCATTTGGTGCTGTTTTAGCGGGACCCAATTATGACGGAGAAGCACTCATTTCTGCTGATCTAGGTACAATTTTTAATGCAATACTATGGTTCAAAATTGGTCAAAGATCTACTAGTTTATGGCACCTGTTCACTTATTGTACTTAAACCAATTTCTACAAATACGCAAAAAAAATAATGAAAAATCGGATCTTCTTTTCGTAAATAAAGTTGGAATTTGCAATCAGTTAGGTTGATCTAGGCTAGAGGCAGAGCTACACCCAAATACGCGTTGTAACAAAATTATTTATTGTTTTAAGACCATTTACCAAAATATGCTTGTAACAAAAGTAGAAAACTATTTACCTACGTAGAAAGTTGGCGTCTGAACCTGCCTTTTTAAAAGACGATTTGTCCAACCTTGTCATTTCAGTGCGAAGTTGTGCGAACTCAGCAATTTCAGTTTGGAGGTCTCAGAACAAAAAAAAATCAATCCTTTTTTTAATATAAAAAAGCAACTCGTCCCTCTGGCGAGTTCATCACTATTTCGTGTTAAAAAAACGTACTTTCGTTACGATGCTTATTTTGGTAAATAATTCAGAAAATGTGTTTTTTTTTTTGTAAACTTGATTTTAGTTTATTTTTTATTCTTCTGAATTTCAATATTTTTGATCTTTTATATTTTGCTTTTTGCATATTGTGCAAAAGAAGCAAACTAATGTTTATAACTTGAAAGGGTGGGTTGGGTAAGAACTTATTATTCCTATTTAACCTCCAAGTTGATTTGGAGGAAGTGTATCAAACGTATGATTTTACTAAATTAACGCAATGATCTGATATGCAGATCTTGGAGAAATAGCTCGTGCCAAGTTCGGTTTTGATGTTGTTGGTCATTATTCAAGGGCAGAAATATTCAATCTGACTGTGAGGGACCAGCCAGCAACCCCCGTTACTTTCATGTCGGCTACAATGGAAACTGAAGGCTCTCACAAGTAGCACTTCAACTCTGCTTGTAGTTAAGTGTTGGCATACATATCAGAATATATGACAAGTGTAAGACACAATTCTCGAAGTAATTGTAATTTGTAACATTTCCTAGTAGAAAAAATAAAGTGATTCTGTTGGCTTCTGCCTACACTTGTGCCTATTTAGAGCCGTTTCCTCCTCTTAACATTACAGTATTACACTATAGTGTCTTTGGATATTCTGAAATACCAAGAAAGACATCAGTATATATAGGGCAAATACAACAATGTTATTATTGCATCCTACTGTGGATGCAAACATATCGACGGTGCAATGCACGACACCGTCTAATGCATATAGAGATTTAAAACCTCCATGTTATTAGCTCCTTATAATTTAAGGCCAAATCAACTCGTATGTACTATGTGACTGATTGCAGTAGGCTTGTACCTTCAGTGTCCATATTATTTATATTTTTAAGACCTTTTGATTTGTCATACAAAACAAGTGAATGAATCCTGGTTAGTCTGTCAATGGCGCTAATTGTTGGTGCTGTTTAATTAGTCATGTTATTGCTTGACTTTGCACTAATTTTTCCTCTCTTCTCCTTTTGCGAATAGAATCATGTATGTTAAGATTTCCAAATCATTAGTAAAGATAGCAGTTCTGACAACTTTTTGAAACTGCGTGGAGTTATATAGCTATCGGTTTAATTAACTCATGTTTATAGTACTGGACATATGCCTTCAAAAATTAACGAGTTGGGATCTGTTTTTTCGCAATCTAAATTTCAATTTTCGAGAAAGATTGAGAGGATGAGCCAGAAGTTGTCTGTATATTAGCACTTGTATGATGATTATCCATTATAATTTTCTTCCCCTCCATAATAGTAATAGAAACTAGGGGCATAAGCGGTCCGGATTTTAACGGATTAGTTTCAATCCTAATCCAATCCATTAAGAATGGATTGAAACTTTTTGTATCCGAACCAAGCCACTAGTAGTTTCAATCCAAACCAGATCAAACCAACGGATTGATTTGATTTAGCGCGGATTTGCGGATTTAACGGTTTGGATCGGATTCGGTTCGGATTCGGATTTTTGAAACGAGAAATCATAACATCAAATGAAAATATCACAAAAAAATTCATAAAGGAAAATCAAAATCACCATTAGCATATATAAATGTTAAAAAACTTAAAAAATCCATGATTTTTACTTTTTTAATTTATATATGGTAGCACACATTGGAGTTTTTTTTATATGGCATAAGACATTTAGGTTTCTTTGTTATTGTTGGATCTGATTTAATACAGATTTAAACTGATTAATGGATCACATTTAACGGATCGGATTGGTTTGGTTCGATTTGGATTACCGCTGAAGAATTCTAAACCAATCCATTAACAACGGATTGAGTTTTTTAGAATCCTAAACCAAACCATTTAACAAAAAAATCCAAAGCAATCCAAACCAAATCAGCGGATTGGTTCGGATTTATGGATTCACAGATTTTACTTACGCTCCTGATAGATAGAAACTAATTGCAACCAGAGGACGAGATAGAAAATGGATTCTCTTGTGCAGTAAAAAAAGGAAAGGTAGATTGTTGAAATAATGGATACACGATGTTATAATTTTACAGGATGATAGATAAATGCAGAACAATAGCCATCTTAGAAGTATTCCTCTGTCCTCCCCTTGAACCCGATTTGTCCAAAAGTAAGAGTCAAGAACAGTCCCAAGTGCCAACAGATCAACCACAGCCTATACGCGCAAATCATCCAACACAATTTAGTATGATAGATAATATATGTATATATGGCCTTGTTTGGTTTCAGCTAAGAAATAAGCTGGAATCGTTGAGGTTGAGAAAAAAGCTAGGTTCATAAAGCTAATGTAGTTCTTTCGGGCTGGAAAACAAGAAAAACTCCGGTTTTAATCTGACTAGTTCAGCTATTAAGCAAAAACCAAACAAGAACCGAGCTTAAAATCTCCAATAAACAATGTCTATATGGTGCGTGTCTTTGAGCGTATGTCTACACGTAAATTTTGAAGAGTAAATACTTGTTTGCTCCGACTTTCTAACAAATAAGTTCGACAGCTAAATGCTGAGAATAAAGTTGGGCTCATTTCACTTACAAGTTCTAATTTTTTTTAATCATGCAAGCCGAAAAAGGCTCGAGTTTTAAGATGGTCTATCAAATGAATTGCAACCTATAAATTAAGGTTAAAAGCTGCAATCAAACAGGCACTAAAGAAGAAAGAAACTTACCAGAATTGGGAAGTGAGAGCAGGAGGGGTGGGGAAGTGAGCTAGTTCAGTTCCAATGCTTGAGAAAAACAAACCTGTCAAGCTATCACCATTGATTATCGGTATGCTCGATGGGGCGAGCCAACCAATTAGCCCAAACCCGATCACGTTCAAATCCTTCCTTAGCCAGTCTCTTTGAAAGCTACTATAATACATAAAAGAACATCGTATGAGTTGTAATATATTACTACTCATATAGAAAGATTTTTGCAGAGTTTCAATAATCAAGTGTGATCTGAATTCTGAAATAAGAAACAATAAGCGTAATATCAATGCAATCGGTTACCAAGTAAACTTTCCGCCAGAGGCTTTGGCTTGAACAAAAGGGTTCCTTGTCGCCACAGGAGACTTCAAAAAGCCTGCCATCATGTAAATATATAGTTTTAAATGTTCATTTCACGCGTATATATTACTAAATCTCAATGCTTGCCTTCTTGTTGGATTCTTAGCCTGTGGTTAAAACTCTTGCCTGCTATACTATCTTTGGTTTCATTTCATGTTACTGTTAGGTTTCATTATCATACTGAAACAAGGCCGATGGTTTTCCCCCAAGGTTTTTCTAATTTTGATGGAAATTGATCAATCATTCTTAATTTTAGAGCTATAGAATTTACTCACATAGGCCCTTGTCATTTTATTTACTTTTCAGCACCTTAGAGAAGTCTCTTTGCATCTTTTTTTTTGTCATTTCTCTACTAACACTTCGACTACAGAGGGCACTTACAGCAAAATAACAATCTAGGTTTTTTGTTTTTATTGACTAATACTAACTGTCTTAGTCTCTTTCTGTAGCCAGGGTTAGTTTGATAGTTTATGGAGTATTTCTTTCACCAAACAATCCTGTTCTGTAGTTCATGTTAGGCATCTACTCCGTATGAGTAACTCTGGTTTAGGAGTTGCGCCTTTAGTTATGATACAGTTTAGTTTTCTTTTGGATAGGAACGCAATAGCGTCACCTTTTACGCTTGAGCACGATACCATTGCATATGTAACGATAGTTCTACGGATATTTCATACGTACCTGTGTTGAGGGAAGTTCTCTTTGGAGAAGAGATACCAGAGCCCAAGCCTATGACTGTGGATGCTGTGGCCATAGTTGCTGCCATTTCTACAAGATAATGAATATTGGATATTGTGTTTATTGTTTGTAGATCAGAAGTGACTTTAGCTCTCAGATATCAGCATATGATAACAAGAGGGAGATTGCATGGATGGAATTTGGACCAATAGGATTATGCCAGTTGTAGTTTTGTGGATAGGGAATAACTCTATTGACAGGTATTGGTTTGAAGGTCATCTGCATATGTGGCTTATGAAGCCAGTGGTCCAGTGAGGTTTGATGGAGGGGTCTGGTTTTTACAGATATGTGGTAGAAGTATAACAGAGAAATTTGAAAATGCAATGTTTTCCTGGAAAAAAGAAAAACTAAGTTTTACAGGTTGTTTAATTGGTTACAACTTTTAACAAAATATAACATTTTTTTGTTTCATTTCAAGAGGAAACCTGATAAACGAAATATTCAGGATTTGTCAGGTTTCTGCTCACAAGGATGCCGGAAATTTAGGTCCTTCTCAATATCTTTCTCAAAGTCTTGAGTCCGAACCAACCCAACCTAACCCGTTTGCCTTACGGGTCGTTACAGGTTTGTAAACAATGCAGCCCGACCCAACCATAACTAAACCGAGCCTTAATAAATTTAAAAGACTAATTTATAAGTCATAAGTAAATGATCCTTAAATGTATATATATATACTTGTATACATTAAAGGCATTTACTTCTCAATACTTGTTTGGTTAGTTTAGATTACGGAATTTGATTAGCTAGCTACTGGAGTATGCCACTGTATACATTGATTGTTAATATGATTACTTAGCTTAATTTCTGTAAGCTTAGTTTTTTGGTTTGGTACTTCGGTGGCTAACTTAGCTGGGTATATTTGACATGGGAGTTGTTTCCTTGTTAATGGTTGTGTCATGAGAGTTGTTTACTTAAGTTAACATGGACGAAGCCAATAATCGTTTTTTTGGATGTTAAAATTTACATCAACTATTAAATTAGGTGAAATAAAAAAAATAAGATGTGCCAATCATTTATTTCTAGGGAGTGTCGTCGCTCACAATGATCTGCACTTAAACTCCCCAATGAGTAATTGTCAAAAGTTGACGGGTTTTTTTTTTTGTAACGTACATATTTGATTATTTAGCTTATTCTTATTATGTGTTTGTGTATCAATATTTAATTTCTAAGTTGGTATGAATTTATGATCAGAACTGCCATATAATCATCCGTTCATGATCGGACCCAAACCCGAAAGATCCGTTTGCTAAGGGAAGAGCTTTGTGTTCTTTTGTGTAGAGGAATATAATACAACTTCATCCATTAAATATCGTTTAATCGTTATTGCATGTCACTATGTCATTTGTCACCACTCTTAAAAAAAATAGTATTATATACCTATAAACATAATCATGCATCAAGCAATATGAAGGAAGTGGGGTGCCTGACTCTGAGTTAGGATGACTCAGAGTCCAAAATTGTATTTAAAACGTTCAATTTTATTTTAATTGTATTTGATTTTTAAAGTCAAAATTATGTAAAACTTACATAATTCAAACGCACAATCAACAGGATTAAAGATTCCCTGACTACATGTCAAGTTAATTATAGTACCTTTTTTAATAAAAAAATTCAAAATTAATAACCCAAGATATTTTATTTAGTGTTAATTATACCTTGGTGACCTGTATTCAGGGGTGTCAAAAATACACAATACCCGAAAACCGCACCGGGAAATTATAGTCCCTCATTACTTTGTTTATTTTTTACAAATAAGTAAAGAAATAACTTAGAAAAATAAATTCATTATCAATATGTAAAAATACCATTTAGAAAAGAACATGTAGAAAATTATAATAAATTTTACGAATTTTGAATATTTTGGGTAAATACCCGCACCGAGAACCGTTATACCCATTACAAATACGGGTATGGGTCGGGTAAAATAAGTACAAAAAGTTATATAGACCCGACCCGATCCGTAGATGACGAGATAACCGCTAAAACCGTTATCCGAATACCCAAAAACTGTTGGGTCTTGTCGGGTAAGGTCGGGTAAAATTGACACTGCTACCTGTATTTTGGTTATTTTTAGGTTTGGTAACCCAAGTTTTAACAATCACGTTTTAATTACTTAAATTTATAGTTTGATTTGTTTTAGTGACACGCCGTTACATTTTCTGGATGGAAAAACGTTTTGAAGTTTCAATTTAGTCCGTATAGTTAAATAGTTAACGATAAACGCCTAAAAGTTGTCACATTTATTTTAAAACGCTTATATAAAATCTTATAAAACTATCAAATGCAAGTTACATTTTCATATGTAAATTAAAAAAAAATTGTAAATACAAATTTAAAAAGAATATAAAACTATCAAACAACATGCTACAAACTAATAAATATAAGCTAAATTGTTCTTCTTTTTCTACTATGTAAGTTCATTAAAAACGTATAGATTTTTTTGAGTGATTAGTATTATGATAAAATAAATTAAGAGTATAATTAGATTCTAACACATACATATTTGATTTTATTATATCTAAATTTATTTATGTAATATGATATTAACAAGACTTTATTCTATATATTTAATTTTACGTGAAGAAATGAATTTTTTTTTTTATTTAAATTGAGTTGTTAGTAAGTATATTTTCAATTCATTAGTTTTGTAAATATATATTTATATCATCCTAACAAATAGAGTTCATATGGTGTTCGATACTTGTATTCATTTTATTTGATAATTGTGTAACTTAGTTAAACATATGTTTTATATAAGTGTATAATTTAACTGAACTTATATAAATATGCAATTTTTATAATTTTTAAGCGTATGTCGTTAAGTTTTTAAGTATACGGACTAAATTGAAACTTTAAAACGGTTTTCATCAAAAAAAAAATTAATGGCGGGTCACTAGATCAAATTATAAATTTAGGTCACTATGAGAGAGGAGCAAACAAAAATTAATAAAATAGACATGATCATCCAACAAAAATGGAATATTTTTTGTATCATCACCCAACAACAGTGAAGGGAATTATAACCCAGACCTAAACCTACAAAATGCAAATTCGTTGCGTATATATACTATAAGGTGGGTTATAAAAAGGGTAGTAAAAATCTACAGGTGTTTGCTAAGTCATATTATTTAGTTTTTGAAAATCATATTTTTAACCTGAAAAATTCAAAACTGTTGTAAGATATTATTGGACTATTGGGCTTGTACTTTATGGGCCCAAGTGGGCTTGTAACCCTACCCCTCTATCTATATAAAGAGGGTTAGGGGTCTTCTATTTGATGATTCATTCATACATTCTGATTAATAAAGTCTCCCTTATTGTTGTCTCTCATACCTCTCTCTATATCTATACATATCTCTATATATATCTATAACGAGCTAATATGTCACACAACACGTTATCGGCACTTTGCTCGCGGAGACTAGGATATACGCTCGTGGGTATTGGAGATTTTGGGTAAACGCACGGATATTGAATATCTATAAACCTTGAGGTTTAACCGGGTTTTATCGGATTATTGTTATATCGACCTTCACCAACATACCGTGAGGACGGTACATAAAATCCTATTTTTTTACTATATAAAACTAATACCAGAGCATCTAAGTAAAGGTTACATGAAATACAAACATGACTGTGAACATAATTGTCTGACCGTGTGTATAATTTATTGCATATAAATAAATTGCTTGTATCGGTGTACACTTGAATTAAAAAGATTCTGGAATTGGCCCATATATACTGTAAAAATCAAACCATGTATTATTGTGAACATAATTGGCACGGCTTGTCTGATTATTACTATAGTTTTTAAAAAAATTTACATAGTACATGTAGTAAACAGTATGACTGAATATGTAGTAAACATGTAGTACATATGGCTTGTCTGATTAATTGTAAACATGTAGTAATCTGCCGAACTGAATATGTTATATACTGAAAACAGTATGACTGTTTTGTAATTCGCTGAAACTTGTCTGAAATTATGGACTGAAACTGTAATAATGCTGTAAATAGATATATAGTTTGCTGTAATTACACGGATAGTCCCTGTAATATATTACATGTATAAAAACAGTATATATGTGTTATAAAAGTCAATATTCGGTCTAAATATTCACCCACATGCATATATATATATTTATTAAAAAGGCAAGTGAATAAAAAATTGCATGTTAATTGAATAAATTGATATGTTTCCATGTAAATTTAACCTTTTTGCATGTTAAAATATTTTTTTACCATATATAGAATTGATTGGTAATTAAAAATATATTGCTTGCTTGCATGTTAAAACTACCATGTATAGAATTACTTATATGGCAATAAACCGTAGATAATTGATTGATATCTTATTAGTATAATCAACATATCTTTTGATATTACCATAGATATAAATATACCATATGGCAGTTAATTGATTTGATTTGATTTGGTATGATATAATTTGTGTGATTGATAATCCTGAATTGATTTAGTTTATCACCAAATCTACTGCATGATTAGATATATATCATGAATATATTTTATACTGCCTTGTATATATGTGGTTATCTAGAAAAGATATACCTGTTATTTATTGCCATGAATGGTAGAATTGCGAAATCATATATTTTCACATTTAAGTTGGAAAAATTATGAACCTTCCCTAAATAGGCTCACCTATTTGGATACGATGTCTAGGAAAGATATAGGCGGAAGTCGATATCCTAATGAGGTCGGGTTTTAAGTGGCATTCGTGCCCTCCACCCTCACCGTCTTTCCTGGTCGTTTTTCAAGTAGAGCTACCGAAAGGGGTTGACTAAATAATAATTTCCCCGAATGTGTTTATATAGTGATGTATGTTTCGCCGAATTGGTGTCTCAGTATCGACCCGTCGTTCGATCAATGAGAACCAATTCACATTAAAAGCAAAACTATTTTCGAACCTGTCGTTTCGAAATTAAAGTTTGTGCTTGTGCAAACCATAAACATATAAACCAGTCGTTTTATATGAAAAATAATCCAGAACTCCCAACACATGTTGGATGCCATCTATGATGAGAAAAATCGCAAAACATACTTGCGAAATGACTGTTTAGACGTTGATGTTATTCCGTCACCACATGTTAGTCACCCTGATGTGTGAGCATGTGATACCCAAATTATTTGGATGTCATCTTTGATGAGTAAAACACGAGTTTGTTGTTACCCTCAAGATGAATGCTAAGGCGTTGATTTTATTCCGCCGCCACATTTGAGACGTGATGACGTCTATGGTGAACAAATGTCTGAAATTGACATATTGGAGCAATCCTTCACCAAAATACTAGCTTGGAAATTGCATTCCATAAGCAGTATCGTGAATTTATATTCACCATGTTCCTTTATCGCCCATCTGTTATTGGATAAGAAAATTACCCCGGTGAGTAGTTTTAATCCTATTGGGTCAATGGCGAATTGTTTGCCTGATATTAATGCTCTTCGTGTACATTTTTTTTCACGAATCAAGAACCGAGACAAGTGTTATTTGTCTCGAACTTTCGCGATCCCGATGAATCGCCTAGCCAAGCGAGATTTTAGACAATCGTCAAAATTGAAAACCTGTGGCTTCAAGACAGTAATTGAAAGGAACAATATGGCCCGTTGTCACAAAGCAAGAGATAATGCTCAAGGAGGCAACTCTATGCTATAAAGACAAAGGTCATGCACGGTTACTCATTAAATAGTTCAAAACTATTATAAAGGTAAAAAAAACCGATGCTAATGTGGTTAAAGCTAACTGAAAGGAAACTTTTGAGACCCCCGATTTTGTGGCTCAAATGAGTTTGGGACCTTTCTTTATTGATTTTGATAAATCATTGAGCCATTTTTTCGCTCATCTGGATTATGTTTTTCCATTTGGATTATTAATTTTCCATTTGGACCATACTTTTGGATTATGGTTTGCCTGTTTATGAAATTTCTCGAAATAATTTAAAGTGTTTTGAGCAAATTTCTTTGACAAATGTGACCAAACTTTAAATTATGAAATTTTAGGCAATACTTGTGGGGTAGTTGTTTTTTTTGGAAATAGTGGGTAACAGTGTACCACATAATTTCACCAACTACTTGCCTAAAAGAGTACTCAGTGACAACGATTCTGGACCTGTCGTTCCAAAAATCGAAATCTTTGGTAAAACTAAATTGATTTGTCAAATATGAGGTCTTATACTCATGTAGGTCCTGTCGTACCTTGTTGAGTTATAAAATATTCGAGAAAACCAGCGTTATCTGGTAATAGCTCATGAAAGAATTGAAATTTCTTTACATAGCCTCCATTCAATACGACCAAAATCGTATTTTTAGAGGAGTTGAAATGTCTTTCAAGTGGTTGCTACCACATTTTTTTAAAAGCATTTAAAGTTACCTTATCATTTCGCCTGTCGTCGATTGATAAAGGATTTAGATGCTAAGACATGATTGTCTATACTATCATTCGCCTGTCGTCGATTGATCAAAGCATTTTGATATTGTGGCATTGACCGGATGAGATATTCCCGGGTTAAAAGACGATGCTTGATTTATAATCGCATCGCATTTGGATTCTCTTTGAGGATATATTTCGTGATTAATCCGAAATTCATGCCACTAATGCTCACTTTGAAAGACTAGTATGTGTAAAGATCATGAAATGAACTCGTAGAATTCTTGTAAAGAATTGAAGGAGTTATTGTGGACTTATCCAACCATAAGACAGACCATAAATATAAATGGTTATGGTTGATGCATCGACAATAAGGTCACATGATTATTGTTGTCCACATAAATGCAGCACTTTCCAAACTTTTAGCCCTATCATTAAGTTGATGGCTCATGATCCGGATTATCCTGAAAAGTCTAGTCGACTTGATAATTCCGAAGAGTAAGAATCGAAATTTCGATTTGAATTACTTGAGTTTGGAAATTGAAACTGAACATCCTGTCGATTATGTTCAGACCCAAATGGACTCACGGAAAGTTTGATGATGCGACTGTAAATGATTGCACGCACTTCTTGGTCTTGCGCACCAAGATTTATATTTCCGTGTGGGGTTATGCTATTTTGCTGCATTGGTCCGTCATGAGGCCCATAGACACTCAAACACCATATGCGTACCAGCTGGTTACTGGTTATGAGCCAGAAGTCTCATATTAACGCGTGTTTGGAGTGCTAAATTAATATTTTGATTGAGCCGCTATAGCGTTCAAAATATGGACCTCTGAAGGAGACATAAGTCGATTATGAATCCCCTGCCTATCATTTGATAGAGTAACCTTGGCAAGCGATCTCTTTACCGCATAATATGCGAAAGTGACATCGCTAAGACTGTTCTCCCCGTCGTTAGGGGGAGATTTGCACGTTACCGTTGATAAGGAATGACGTGAAGTAACGTGGCATAACCCACTCAGTCTTAGCTTGATCCCCAAAACTGCACTTAGTGATAAGTAAGTGCATAGACTCCCTCAAGTCTAACTAAATGCCAGACGCATTTAATGACTTTATGAGATGTCACGAGATCATTTATACCAGCTGCAAAATGCTTGCAAGGATAGACGTCCCTGTCGGACGCCGTGTTCCTGTCGTAACACGTTGCTTTGGCCGAACCCGCCAAGCAAAGGACGCTGCCGTCGGCCGTCAGTCTGTCGTCCTTCCTAAGATATGAGGAAGTTGACCGGTTCTTAATTCGTTCAGCCCCAGAGGTGGTGAACTGAAACTCGTTTGTCGCACGAGATTATAAAGGATCAAGGAGATGTGTGATTTCCTCCTCATCCTAAGAATCTCGAAATATCTGTCGATCATGATATCTTAGACGATATTGAAGCAAAACGAGACTGTCATTGATTACTTGTTCATATATTCGGTGACGACTGATAATATGAGCAAATTATGACGGGAAACCATGTATCGTTGCCTGAAGTCAACGTAGAATAGACTGGACTAATGGAAACTTGCAATCCAAGTAGACTCCTTAGCGAAAGTGTGTTCGGACCTGTAGCTCCAACACCACCAATGTTAAACGAGTTCGTTTATTTGGTTATTCATAAGGAAAAGTGATGAGAATAATGAGATTGTAGAATGCTCGCCTAGTAGCGCAAGGCTTCTCTCACACCTTGGAATTGATTACGAGATGGTTGATTTCCTCGTAATGGACATTATAACAGTCCCCTACTTTACCAGTTTAGTAGTTTCCGAAAAACTGAGTATGCAGCCATGAATGTGGTCACGGTTTTATCTCTATGGGGATTTAGACAAAGAGATATAGATGAAGGTCCCTGTGTGACTTCATGTGCTTAAATCAAGTAGTTCCTGACCACGGAACACGATCTCAATTAAATGAGACATTCACTATATGGATTAATATAATCCGAGCGGATGTGGTATACCCGCCTAAGTGAGTACTTGATTAGCTTGGGATACTTGAACAAGTATTATGCCCTTGCGTGTTTTATTACGCGATCCATTTTTGGATTTGCCTTCGAGATGAAGGATCTTGGGAAGACACGGTAGTGACTCAACCTGATGATTGAGTCCCGTAAAGATTGAATCTAAGTCCATGATTCAGACTACACCCAGAAGGTGTTATGACGTTTTAGTCATCATGACGTTGAGTCGTCAGATTCTCCCATGATCGTTCGATCACTAGACATTGATATAGACCCAGTCCGTCCCTGATGAGACGATGAAGAGATATTGAACCATAATGTTCATATCTAAGTACAATAAGCGCATCATTGTACTTGGTCTAATGTGCTAGGACGAACATCTCGTCTGTTGTGAATGGTATAGCTCGACACAACATCGCGCTAACACGCTGCCATCGAAATGGCACTAAAGACACATTCCCTTACATTATGGTAATTTTGGAAGTGGGCTAGTTTATCCCATTTGCGTCATCGAGTGTACCTACCCCCTTCGGTACTCGAATTAACGCAACCCTTTTTCGGTTATACCGATGCCGGTTACTTATCAGACCCGCATAAGGGATATTCCTAACATGGTATGTCTTTACCATTAGGAATAAGGCGACATCTTGGAGGTCTTGGAATGACTCCAAGTGAATCACTCTGATCTATTCGTGCTCTATGAGACGACTAGAGAGTGTATATGACTTCGAGCTAGTATTAGTCATATTTGAATTACATATGTTCTATCTCACGATCCAGATAAAACACTTGTCATAGAAGACAACTTGTTGTTATTGATCAAGAGAGACATGACTACATTATGCTATTTAGCATTTCTCGCCGAAATTAATCTTCACAAATGAAGTTTAAGAGCATCCAGTTGAATGCTCGTTCTATTACAGGTTAGATTTTCTTGCATCCAGTCGTATGTAAGTAAATGAGGCATCCAGTCGAATGCTCGTACTCTTTCTTGGAATATGAAATCTTTGCACCCAGTCGTGTGCAAGTGAGGGGGAGCATCCAGGTGAATGCTTATTGCACTAATTACTACTTAGTCGAAATCTTCGCACCCTGTCGTGTGCAAGTGAGGGGGAGCATCCAGTCGCATGCTCGTGTACTCTTTTTGTCCTTAGACCAAGGTTTTTTCCCACTGGGTTTTCCTTGGCAAGGTTTTTAGCGAGACACGTTCCTATCATATCTCACTTATGATTGCCGAAATTAGGGGGAGTATCCTGTTGTATACTTCTTACCACTGTGTACTCTTTTGTCCTTCGACTAGAGGTTTTTTCCCACTGGGTTTACTCTAGCAAGGTTTTGATGAGGCACCTGTTTTGTGGTTGATCCCCTACTACTACCACTATTGCACTTTTTTTCCTTCGATCAAAGATTTTCCCATTGGGTTTGCTCTGGCAAGGTTTTGATGAGGCACACTGTTTTGTGGTTAGTTACTTACATGATATTTCGGCATATATCATTCGGCTACACAGTTTCTCCTAGGTACCGGTTTTGTCCCACACTGGGTTTTCCGACCCTAAGGTTTTTATGTGTTTAGCACTGCGAATGAACTCGACTCAGATCGACTGCATGAAGACGAAGAATCCAAGACGTCCAAAGGGGGAGTGTTGTAAGATATTATTGGACTATTGGGCTTGTACTTTATGGGCCCAAGTGGGCTTGTAACCCTACCCCTCTATCTATATAAAGAGGGTTAGGGGTCTTCTATTTGATGATTCATTCATACATTCTGATTAATAAAGTCTCCCTTATTGTTGTCTCTCATACCTCTCTCTATATCTATACATATCTCTATATATATCTATAACGAGCTAATATGTCACACAACAAAAACAGTAATCTTGATTTTAGTTGGATTTTTAAAATACATTTTTAAAATCTAATTTTAAACTAAATAATCTGTTGCCAAAAGGAGCCTTAATTAGTTCTTATGTAAAAACATAGATCTAAAAAACCCTAGAGAAATGAGATAAAGAAAAACAAAAAACAATGAAAAGTAAAATAAAAAAAAAGGTGAAAAGTCCTCTCTGGAGGCGAGTTCGGAGGCATAAGGGAGGACGGAGTTAACAATAAGCTTAGTCAGAATGGCGGAGGGAGTATCGGGACGAGGGGCCATGGACATAAGAGGCGTCTTCGGTGGATCGATATTCAGTATGATCTTCTTCCATGCCTCCGCAAACACCACGTCTGCTGGTTCAGTCATCGCCGTAACATCCGTCGAAAACAACGCCCGTCCCATTGTTGCTGTCATTGGACCGGTGCTACGGGATCCGTTCAACATGATCTGGCGCACCATTTTTTTTATGTTAGGGCTTTTATGATCTTTGGGTTTTTTTCTCATTCTAGATTTTAACACACACACAGAGACACACTCTCTCTCTCCTATATCAGGTAGCAGATAGAGACATAGTACTACTAATTATTTATTAGGGCTAAGGGATTGATAATCCGAACCGACTACCAACTTTTGATCCCTTAATAAAAATTAAAACAAATTCCACTTTCTAAAGTTATCACACATCCAAATTACTGAGAAGTATTAGTACTCTACTAAACTAAGATCTCATGAAAATATTTCACATTAATGACATTGGTCCATGCGTTACGTATGCAGGCAGCACGTAATAATATAATTCTTTTATGCGTTAGTTTATTGAAATTATACGGGTTAGAATGAATTGTTAATTGACTTAGAATACATCAAAACATGGATTAGATGTGTGAAAAAAAGTATTTCAAAGTGAGTAGATGAAAGGGGACATATCATATGGGAAAAGATTATTTTGATAAGGATCAACTAGAAATTAGCTTAGAGATAGACATAGGCATACGATAAATCGAATTCAATTTTGTTTGATGTGAGAAATGAATAATTTGTTCGCTTATATATAAATTTTCTCTTTGAGTTGTCAAATCAATTAGTTAAAAAAATCTTCGTATTGTCAAATCAAAGATTTTATTACCGTATAATCAAATTAAATAATTATATAAAAATATGTTAAAATTATATAGAAATAGTTACGCTTTCTAATATCTAGCAGTATATCGGACGTAATTTTCATAATAATACACCGCAATAATTTAGATAATGGACATTTGTTGTGGCGTACGTTCGCAGGGCCCGTCTTGACCTCAGCCACAACATCCCATTAGTTTATGTGTCATAGGCGGAGAGACACCGAATTGTTATATAAAAAAATGCTACATATATGCAATTTTTTTTATATAAGTTATATAGATTCCGGTATAATATTAAATAATTTGCACACTTTAGAGTCCATTTTAGCCACTTTGGAGTCCACTTTGATCACTTTGGTGTCACTTTGTTCACTTTGTAGTTTACGTTAGAGATACTTTGGTAAATTTGGAGCCATTTTGGTCATTTTGAAGTCCACTTTGAGCCCTTTGGAGGCACTTTAGTCACTTCATAACAAATTTGGTCACTTAAGAGTGCACTTTGTTCACTTAAGAGTGCACTTTAGAACCATTTTGGGGCCTTTTGAGCCAATTTGGTACTTTCAAGTTCACTTTTGGCACTTGTAACCACTTTGAGCAATTTGGAGCTACTTTGGTCACTTTGGAGTTTACTTTGGAGCCACTTTTTTTTTTCCGGCACTTTGGAGCCACTTTGGGCACTTTGAAGCCAATTTAATCACTTTGAAGTCCACTGAGCACTTTGGAACTACTTTGGTGACTTTGGAGTTTACTTTGGAGCCACTTTAGTCACTTCATAGCAACTTTGGTCACTTTAAAGCCCACTTTCGAGCTACTTTGGGCACTTTTAAGCCACTTTGGTACTCTTCAGTCCACTTTTGGCACTTTATAACCACCTTGAGCAATTTGGACCTATTTTGGTCACTTTGGTCACTTTGGAGTTTACTTTGGAACACTTTATTCACTTTGGAGAAACTTTTGGCAATTTGGAGAAACTTTGGGCACTTTGAACCACTTTGGTCGCTTTCCGGTCCATGGCAATTTGAATCCTTTGAAGTCACTTTAGAGTTTACTTTAGAGTCACTTTGAAACTTTTAAGCCACTCACTACAAGAAAAAATTTATTTAACATCATAAAACTTTTTGAGTTATCTTGCTAAAGTGGTTGTGGTTAAAGTTTAGCAACAATTTGGCAACAAATAGTAACATAATTTGTTGCTAAACTGTTGATAAATTTTAGCCACAATCACTTTAGCATCATAACCGAAAAAAATTTATGATGCTAAATGAACTTTTTATTGTAGCGACTTTGGTCACTTTGGAGTTCATTTTTGGCACTTTGTAACTACTTTGACCACTTTGAGCACTTTGGAGTTACTTTGGTCACTTTGGAGCCATTTTGGGTACTCCGTAGTCACTTTGCTCGCTTTCGAGTCCATGGCTCTTTAGATCATTTCAGTCCACTTTAGGCCCTTTGCATACCACTTAGGCACTTTGTGGTCCATTTTGGTCACTTTGTAGTCTACTTTGGTCCCTTTGTAGTCAACTTTGGTCAATGTGTAGTTTACTTTAAAGTCATTTTGGTAACTTTGGAGCCAGTTTGGCAATTATGGAGTCACTTTGAAGTCCACTTTGAGCACTTTGAAGCCACTTTGGTCACTTTGAAGTTAACTTTGGAGCCACTTTAGTCACTTCATAGCAACTTTGGTCACTTTGTAGTCACTTTTTTCACTTTAGAGTGCACTTTCGAGCCTTTTGGGCACTTTTGAGCCACTTTGGTACTTTTGAGTCCACTTTCGGCCCTTTGTAATCACATTGATCAATTTGGAGTTACTTTGGTCACTTTGGAGTTACTTTGTAGCTACTTTTTTTTTCTCGGCAAGTTCTTTGCAGCCACTTTGTTCACTTTTTTTTGGTAAGTCACTTTGTTCACTTTGGAGAAACTTTTGGCACTTTGGGTACTTTATTGCCACTTTGGTCACTTTGAGCATTTTGGAGCCACTTTGGTCACTTTGGAGTTTATTTTGGAGCTACTTTAGTCACTTCATAGCAACTTTGGTCATTTTGGAGCCAATTTGTTAACTTTAGAGTACACTTTTAAGCCACTTTGATACTTTCGAGTACGCTTTTGACACTTTGTAACCACTTTGAGCAATTTGGAGCTACTTTGGTCAGTTTGAAGCCACTTTGTTCAGTTTGGAGAAGTTTTTGGCACTTTGGAACTAATTTGGGCACTTTAAAACCACTTTGGTCGCTTTTGAATCCATGGCACTTTGGGCCCTATGAAGTCACTTGGGACACTTTTGAGTTCATTGTGAACACTTTGTAGTCCACTTTTTTCACTTTAGAGTCAACTTTGGTAACTTTCGAGCCACTTTGATAATTTTGTAGTTTATTTTATAACGACTTTGATAACTTTGGTAACTTTGGAGCCACGTTGGCCACTTTGAAGTCCAATTTGAGCACTTTGGAGCCACCTAGGTCACTTTAAAGTGTACACGTTTTTGTTAATTTTGAAAAAAAATTCATCTCAAGTCGTTTTTATGGCCTATATAGTACACGTGTTTGTTGATTTTGAATAAGCTTTCATTTCATGTGATTTTTATAGCATATGGTAAACGTTTTTGTTGATTTTGAATATTTTTTCCTCCCATGTGGTTTTTATGGCATATAACACACACGTTTGTTGATTTTGAAGACCTTTTTCCTCCCATGTGCTTTTATGGCCTATAGTACACAATTTTTTTATTTTAATTTTTTTTCATCCCATGTGGTTTTTATGGTATATGTCGGCTCTTCCTATCATTGTGAAGCAGAATTCACCAAGTGTTGGATTGTTCACCCACCAATAGGGAACGTGAGCTGGGTTTAGACCGTCGTGAGACAGGTTAGTTTTATCCTATTTATGACAGTGTCGCAATAGTAATTCAACCTAGTACGAGAGGAACCGTTGATTCTCACACGTATGTTGATTTTGTAGAATTTTTCATCACATGTGATTTTTATGCCCTATAGCACATGCTTTTGATGATTTTGAAGATTATTTATCACATGTGGTTTTCATGACCTATAAGTACACGTTTTTGTTGATTTTGAAAACTTTCCTCCCATGTTATTTTTATGGCCTATATAGCACACACTTTTGTTGATTTTGACGATTTTTTCCACCCATGTGGTTTTTATGACCTATATTACACACTTTTATTGATTTTGAAGACTTTTTTAACTCTCATATGATTTTATGACCTATAATACACGCTTTTGTTGATTTTAAATATTTTTTACTCACACGTGGTTTTATGACCTATACTACATGCTTTTGTTGATTTTGAATAATTTTTCCTCCCATGTGATTTTATGGCATATAGTTCACGTTTTTGTTGATTTTGAAGAATTTTTTTATCTCATGTGGTTTTTATGGCCTATAGCATATGCATTTATTGATTTTGAAGAATTTTTTATCACATGTGGTGTTTATGCCCTAGTACACGATTTGTTTAGTTTTGACGAATTTTTCATATCATGTGGTTTTAAGCCCTATAGCACACGCGTTTGTTGATTTTAAAGACTTTTTTCTCCCATTTGGTTTTATGGCCTATAGTACACACGTTTTTTTTTATTTTGAAGAATTTTTTTATCTCATATGAGATTTATGAAATATAGCACACGCGTTTGTTGATTTTAAAGAAATTTTCACCCCATGGAGTTTTTATGACCTATAGAACACAATTTTGTTGATTTTAAATAATTTTTCATTACTTGTGGTTTTTATGGCCTATAGTGTTTGATGATTTTGAAGAAATTTTCATTAGATGTGATTTTTATAGCTTATATAGCACACGCAATTGTTGATTTTGAAAAAAAAAATCGTCCTATGTGATTTTTATGCCTTATATACACGTTTTTGTTGATTTTGAATACTTTTTCCTTGTTGT
Organism: Primula vulgaris; assembly: GCA_963920805.1. NCBI lineage: Eukaryota > Viridiplantae > Streptophyta > Magnoliopsida > Ericales > Primulaceae > Primula > Primula vulgaris. The sequence continues at coordinate 21,237,545 of OY987222.1, forward strand.
TTTTATGGCCTTACCACACGTTTTTGTTGATTTTAACGATTTTTTTCTCTCATATGGTTTTTATGACGCTTATATTACACACTTTTATTGATTTTGACTATTTTTTTTACTCTCATGTGGTTTTATGACCTATATTACACGATTTTGTTGATTTTGAATACTTTTTACTCACATGTGGTTTTATGGCCTATAATACACGATTTTGTTGATTTTGAATAATTTTTCATCCATGTGGTGTTTATGTTTTATAGTACACGATTTGTTTGATTTTGAATAATTTGTCATAGGCAGTGAAATACGGTTATATTTTACTGGTCCATTATTCTATTTTTAGAAGTTTCCATTTAATTGTATACTTTTGCAAATTAGTAAATACTTTCTTGGCATTTATATTTTTACCCTTATCCAAGCAACTCTTAAAATTTTAGTTATAAACATAATAAAGGTGTGCTTAGTAAAAACATGCTAAATAAGATGTTATAATGATGTCTCTTAAGGTCTTTTCAATACAGGACTAATAAACTAGGCTTATAAATAATATCATTTTAAACAATAGCACATTATGTTGACGAGTCATGGCAGAGAAATTGCATGTTGCTTGAAAAGCAATGCGAATAGACCATGACACCGAAACCAAGACGTAACATCCATGAGGTACAATGCAAACAAACCAAAAGAAAAGCGTCGGGGTCCGAACCACCGGTGTCAGCGCTACAAGAACAAGAATGGATCCTTCTGGTAGCATGAGAACTTTTATAAGAAACAATTATATTATTATTCTTAACAAAAAAGCAATAAAGCATTACAAACACTGAAATATTATACATTAGAAAATGGACAACATATTAAAGATATAGGGGCAGTCAGGAAAACTGTGTTTCTGTCTGGACCGTCTGATCCCGTTATATTCAAATGATCAGATGGTCCAAAAGAAACAAAGTTTTCCTGACTGTGTTTTACATGGTCAGATACCCCTCTTCCCATATTAAAAAGCTAAAATTAACTCTATATCAATACTATGAGTAAGCTAATCAACTTCTGAATGCATCCCCTAATATTATTTCTGATGGTGAAGTAGCTACCAGCCGATCAACCAACAAATCGCAGCCAATCTCTTAAGAAGGATACTAATTGCGATGATTTGGGAACAAGCCGATGCCACATATTTATTCAAACACTATTTTCTTTACTAAACTATAAAGACTTAAAAAATAAAATAATTATTGCACAAATCCTCCTAGGCAGGCGGTTCCAAGGGTATAGGCACGTGCCTCCCGATAATAATGTTAAAAATCCCTAAATTTTTATATTCCATTTACAAAATGCAATTTATGATACTACTTTATCTAGAAAATAGTTATTATCATGGCGTCCATCAGCTAAATCTTTTTTGCAACCAGCCCTACCTCATTTTTATTCTCCACCACGGCATCTATCCTTTTTGAGACATTTACGTTTATTTGGAGGCCTCTTTACATCTCTCCACGGGCGCCCTTCGGGTTCGTCTTCGAGCTCGCTATAGTCTATTTCTTTACCTGAATAAGCATCTACCTCATTAAATAAGATTGCGAACAAGAGCAGAGTAGCCAAACCAAAAACGATCATACTTTTTACCCCTACCATAGTTTTCCAAATTATTCCTAAACAACTTCTTGGTATATGAGATTATTATTCCGGATTATAGACTACATTTTTATAGATGTACAGATGTGCTATTTTATTGCAAAATTTCTTTAGTTTTTAGGATTTTGGTGGCTTAATATGATTTACTAATTTTAGAGCTTTCTTTGTGACGTTAGGGATTGTGCCTAATAAAAAGACGCTAACGGTTGGATAATTAAAATTTAAACGTATCATGTTGAATACCGATTATGGGACACTAGAGTTTTTGTGAATATTAATTCAAATAATAATAAGCTAATCATAAGCTAGGACCATGTTAAAAAACAACAACGTTACTCTATAATGAGCTTAACCACCTTATTAAAAATTTCTAATAATCATATATATATGGGAGGAGGGGCATCACTCACCCATTTGGGGAGTTAGCAAAACTCTCCTTCCATTTTCACGATTCTGAATGATTTTTCGTTTACGTTTTTTTTATCAACGTATTGTTTTATTTTGAATCTGTTTGTTAAAATAAAATCTGTAAAATTTTATCTTTTATATATCATTTTGTATTGTTTGACCGTACTAAACTATAAATTGGCAAATAAATAATTAAACACGAAAAAATGTATAAAAGTTGAAATTTTACAGATTTTTTTTAACAAACAGTTTCAAAATAAAATAATACGTTGATAAAAAAACGTATTTGAAAAATCATTCTAACTCGTAAAAATGAAGGGAAAGTTTCGCTAACTCACTGTTGAGAATATTACGAGATTAAGCTTTTATGTCTAGAATTATATTTTATCTTACATTGATTTTATTTTATTGATTTCGTTAGTATTTGATATAGAAAATTTGATTCTGGTTCTGTCGTTATCTCATTGTAACTATATATACAGGAGTAAAGCTCCTCAATTATTTATCAATGAGAAATTTTTCTTTCTTTTATATTTTTTTCACATGTTATCAGAGCCTACCGTTCTTAGGGCTTAAATTCAACTTTACTTCGCCGACGGGTGGCGTTCATGGCCGTCCGCCGGACTACAAGACCTCATATCTATCTTTGTTTTTTTCCCCTCCTATTACTTATCTGTTTTCACCCGGAAAAAAAAAGAGGCTAATATATGCCTCCGTTGCTATCGTTCTGTCATATTTCGTCTTCGCCTCTTAACCTTTCATTTTTCTATATGGTGAAGTATTGATCCATTTTGTTGCCCATTAGATATATGGGGTTTTTTGGAAATTGGTTGATTGCCATTCCACTTTGTTGCTTCACTATTGAAGATTGAAGCTTTTGTCTCGGGATTTAATATTTACCGTTTTGGGTTGGTTATAAGTATTGGATTGTTCAGAAGTATGTTTGTTGTTGAAGATTGTGGTGATCAAGAAATCGAGTTTCAAGATGAACATAACGTCCATCTTGATGGGGGCTGTTGAGAATATTACGAGATTAAGCTTTTATGACTAGGATTATATTTTATCTTACATTGATTTGATTTTATTGACTTCGTTAGTATTTGATATAGAAAGTTTGATTCTGGTTCTGTCGTTATCTCATTGTAACGATATATACAGGAGTATAGCTCCTCAATTATTTATCAATGAGAAATCTTTCTTTCTTTTATATTCTTTCACACTCACCACCGAAATGAGAGAGTCTGGTGTCCTCTTCTCATATATGCGCTTAACTAGTAACCGTGGCCCACGCGATGCGTGCGCGACGCGCGTAAGGGCATGCCACAAACCCAATATTCTCGATTCATGTTATATACTGGAACTATTCGGGATAAAAACGAATTGGAAACAAATAAGTTGTCAAAAAGAAGACGGTAGACAAATTTTAAAGCTTCAAAACGTGGACACATAATTTTAAAACGTACTACATTTAAATACCAAAGCTAAAACACCAACTAAAAAACTTGAGTTTATGGTGCAATTTCAAAAACATCTCCGCCCAAATGTGAGCTCGTATAAATTGGAATCTTCCAAAGATGACTCGGGATAAAATCTTATGCTTAGCAACCCTTTGTTAGATACCTCGTAAAAGTACTTCGGGATAAACCACATTCCTTGTGTACACCTCGCCTGTCTGTGAACCCGGGCTTTTTGCTACCAAAACCTTGGTTGTTTGACTTGACACACCTCTAGACAACGCCACATATAACTGTCCATGACCAAACACATGGTCTGGCAAATAAATACCAACATGTGGAATAGTTTGTCCTTGTGCTTTATTTATAGTTAAAGCAAAACTCGGCCGAATAGGAAACTGAACTCGTATCATCTTAAACGGGAGTTGAACAGAGTCAGGAGGTTCTAATGGGATGCGGTGTAGAAATGTTCTTGTTCCACGATGGGGTCCTTCTAAAATTTCAGCATCTATGAAGTTTCTATTTAGAGAACGACAAATCAAACGTGTACCATTACATAATCCATTGGCCGGGTCCATATTCCTTAAAAGCATAATTGGAGCACCGACTTTCAAACGAAGAACGTGCGGAGGCATTCCACCAGGTGAAATCGAGTTGAGAAATTCTTGTTGATAAGTGTTGTTCGTGTCATTGTCAACTTTATCAAATGAATGATATATCTTTTCATGTCCACTAAATCGCCTTATCACTCTATCATTTATTTTATCAACGTCGTCATTTAAGGGAGTGATTACGGCCCTTCCCAACATATATCTTGCATCATTGATATGATTGTGTAGTTCAGGAAAAATGTTGTCTATCAAGGTATCTAATGACTCTATGCCTTCCCATGGTATTGTCAATGAGTTTGGAATTTTTATCAAGTCACCGTCAATGTTTGGTTCTGTTCCATCTCCCACTCTGAGAAGAAATTCTGCAAATTCATGATCATTGACAGATCTCATATTTTGTTTAAGATGTAACACAGTAACATATCTCCAAAGTGGCGACTTGACTATAGAAGCACCAATCGTCTCCGCTCTCGTACCTTTTTGGATTACAGGAAGCACTTGACGAAAATCACCACCAAAAACCATAATTTTTCCTCCAAAAGGCATGTCAACACCTAACATATCAATGAAAGTACGACTTAAAGCCTCAAATGCATAACGATTAGTCATCGGCGCTTCATCCCAAATAATAACCTTTGCCTCCCTAATCAACTTAACCAAATCTTGTTGTTTCTTTATATTGCAAATTGTTGTTGGCGAAAGTAGAATTGGTATTTTAAATCTTGAATGAGCTGTTCTTCCTCCTGGTAAAAGCATTGCAGCTATTCCGGAAGTTGCTGTTGCAATAGCAATCTCACCCATATTTCTAACTCTGGCTAATAAAGCCCGATATAAATAGGTTTTACCCGTTCCTCCTGGACCATCAATAAAGAACAAAGCATTATCATTTTCTTCTACGACTTTCATAATTTTATCAAATGCTATTTTTTGATCATCATTCAAGTTAGTAACAGAATTTAAGTCTTCTTGGGAAATTGGAATTGTACGTTCATCTTCTATTAGCTTAAGAACCATTGATCTAGAATTAGTAGTCACCGTTAGCCGTGGAATATAACTTGAAACATATTTGCCAAACTGTTTCAAAACAGTATTCATGTCATGGAGGACATCATTAAGTACTCTACTGTCATTAACACCCCGTGAAGTAGCATAATCTTGGCTAAGAAATGGGTAAATTTCGTCCCAGAGAGATTCCGCCTCCGTGACTTCACAACAATACAAAATTGAAGCAAACAATCTTCTTAAGGTTGCTGGCATTTGATAGTTTGCTGCTTCCAATAGACATTGTCTAATGCTGTCATCATGCTCAAGCAATCCATACCGTTCAGCAGCAGTTTTAAAATTTGGACACTCAAACCCGTCAACAGTTAACAGATCCTCAAAAGATTTAGAACCCTTTATATGATTAAGTAACATTCTTAAGTAAAACCTGTCGCCTTCTTTCGGTGAAACAGTATAAATTCTCCCTATTACTCGTTCAGCGCTTTGTCTACGTATCCATCTCTTTTCTGAACCACACCATTTATAGTACTGAGGTATTTCACGATAAAGATATTGATTTGCTCTCGCGTCATATACATTCAACCGAAAGAATTCTGAAAGCATTGTTTGTGCTAAAGACTCCTGTTGAATTACCTGAAAAATGAATTACGTTTTAAGAAACATGTTTAAAGTTATAACATAATACATGTTCTGTATACAGTTTATAATTAATAAGGAAATTATTGTGAAAAACACTACAGTGTTGGATTACCTGATGAATGAGGTCATTAGCGTTAAACCTTATTTGATGCTCATTTGGTAAGTGTATTTGCAATCTTTCTACACTCGGAGTCATATGGAACATTAGAAATTTGAATATTTTCCAAAATGCTTCGTGTGAAGAAATCCACCTTCCGTCAACAAATTGTTTCACCTCATCATAATTAGGGCCTTGGCGTAATTCGAGAGAAATACGATCCGGACCTTTATAAACATATTTGTACAAATATTTCACACTTTCGATGCTACTACAAACTTCAACATTGATGTGACAATCATATTTTAAAAGTAACCAAGAATTGTAAGGGACAACCCAACTATTATCAAGATGAACTTCGCGGTTCCCTCTTGTCACTATGTGCTCCCCTTCACGCCGTTTATAAATAGGATATGAGTCACTTCCCATTTTAGTGTCCTTTGAGAATGGCTTAGGAAATCTTCTTTTACATTTTCCTTCTTTCATGCATGGCGAGTTAATATTGTAATCTCCTCACGGACCATGAATCATATGCTTGACAACAACTTTATGCAACTCTGGTTCTAGTGTCTTATCTGGGATTTCTGCCCTAACAACGGAATCATAATCATCGGGAGTCATTAGCTTATCATCATCATCTAGGATCAGAAGTAAATGAACATGTGGTAAACCTCTTTTTTGGAATTCAATGACATAAACATGAGCTTTTACTTTTCCAAGCACATTCCTCGTGATAAAGATCGTGTTTCAATTCTTCAAATTTTGCTCGAAATACTCGAGTCAATAGATCAGGTCGGTCATTTGGAGTTTGACTAGGTAACAAATTCTCTGTAATTTCTTTCCAGTTTGGGTTACACGTCATTGTAAGAAAAATGTCAGGTTTACCATATTTTTGCACTAAAGCCATTGCATCTTGATAGCGTTGATACATATCTCGTGGGCTTCCAACAATTGAAGATGGTAATATAATTTTCTGACCAATGTTACCTGCATGATTTGGGAAAATTATTTAAAAAATGACAAACGAAGGAGAGATTTTTTTTAAATACTATTATTTGTTCTGTTATATAACAGAGTGACAAATCAAAATGAATACATCAAAGAGAAATATTTTAATAGAATGCCGATCAATGATATCTTTTGCTAGCAATATCATTTTAGATTTTATTTCTATGTAAATAACAATTAAGGAGAATTGAGGATAACAATATTATCTTAATCATAAGCGTTAGACATGTTCATTCATTATTCGAAAACAGAAATTCAAGAACGTGTTTGTATTTTTGACATACCTCCATGGTTTTCACCAGAATGTATAGCATCTACAACCCCTTTGTAACTATCCCTTCTAAGTTTATCTTGGTTCTTGCGCACCCATCGAAGATTGTTTGCCTCAATTTTAACATAATTGTCCACAACATATTGTTGAAGAAGTCGTCCAGCCCGTAATAAAACTGAACGTTCGTTGGGTCGAATCTATAATCGTTAAAGTTAACAGACATGATAAATTTTAAAATAGTACATATAAGAAAAACTATAGCATAGGAATAAAAAAAATCATAACATGATATACCTGTAACGTATAGGAATAAAAATCACAACATGAGATATTGCGTCCTTCTAGAGTCGAACAATTCGGGGTCCAACCGTAAGTCCCGTAAGGAAGCAGAAGTGGATACTGTAAAGGATCATAATAGCCTGTAGTATCTAAGAGAAAAATGAAGTCCCCTCCGATCGATTGAATTACAATGTCTCTTGCATCAATATTCCCTGCTTCTTCACCGCCAACTAAAACTGCAGCAACTTCTGAAGCACCTGGAAGGTCATATTGTCGACGATTAGGCGGTAGTTCTTTGATTTGTAGTTTACACTCGAGCAAGTCTGGACGGTGAGCCATATGGCGAAAGGTATAAACAAACGGATTGTATAAGTCAAGTACTGTTTTGATACTCTGAATAATTTCATTCTGAAGAGTATTGTTCTCATTCAATCTGTTCTGCATTTCGTTGTCTGTATCAAAAATATATAGTTGCAGAAATCGTGGTCTGTCATTACCATTCGGTAGTAGATTACCTATTTTGTGATAAATAGCTCCTTGCGCTCGAAATGTGTATATGCCTTGTCCTCTTACCTCTTCATCGACATGAACCCCCATAGATGTGAAAGAAAATATATGGTTATATGCACGAATGTAATGTCTAAAGCGGCGTCCTGTTTGTGATTGATCTGCAAATAAATAGAACATCTCGGCTGGTGATACGATTGGTTCCAATCTGATTTTCCCATTATTGCAGCACATCGAGGTAGTTTCACGCTGGAATAATGTTGGATTACAATATTGACAATTTATAGTTGGGTGAAAGAGCAATTTATCTACCTGATGATTTTGAGAATAAATTCTTGCACAACGGTATACTCTGGGTCGTCCCAAGTCTGTTTGACGTTGTGTTCTTATTTGACGCTGTGTAATACGACGATGCTCGAGTCTAGCATTCCTTTCTTCTTCGTTCAGATTTTGTATACGTACTTGTTGTCGTTGACGATGTCGTAGTCTACGTTGAGTTGCTAGTTCTTGGCTAATATTTTGTCTCCAATTACGAAAATTAGTTCGGTTTCTGTCGCTTTGCAAAGAAGATTGCACCTCATCTCTATTGGTATCAAGGCCTGTATTTGAGTTACACATAGGTTCCATATGTGTCTGGAAATAGATTGACACAACAAATAAAAGTTATATGCAAGTCGTACGTACTAAACCAATTCCTAAGAGATTTCGATAAAAAAAAAAGTATGGGAATAAGTCATGCATATAAAGGAACCAATACACACGTTTATAAAAAAATGTGGTTGTAGAAAAATTGAATTCACCAAAATATAATATAAAACTGACTAAATCCGGTGGCGTGCTCTTTATGTCGAGCAGTGGGCGTGCTCCTTATGTTGAGCAGATTTTTATGAACATGAAAGAAAGAGGGAGACAGAAGAGAGGAGGGAATCAAAAGAAAAGGTGCAAAATCTTTATTTTTATGAACAGGAAAGAAAGAGGGAGACAGAAGAGAGGCGTGGAATCAAAATAAAAGGTGCAAAATATTTTATGGAAATGTTTATATGTAAACTAGTGTGCTGGCAAAAATGTAAATTGCAAAAAGAATCAGGGGTATTTTTGGAAAAAATGGGCAAAATTGAGCAGTCTCAATTCCCTTGAGAGAGTCTGGTGTCCTCTTCTCATATATGCGCTTAATCATAAGTTCATAACCTCAATCCTTTCCAAAACAAAGGCCTCATTTTTATTTTATATGTCTGAATTATTAGCTTATTCTACATTTTAAAATTGAACTTGAATTTATTTTTTTATATACCCCCGTTTGATGGTATGCAAGCCAAACGATATTTCATTATTGCAACAATAATTCATTTCACAACTTAGGTAATCTAAATACGTTTTAAAACACCAAGCACGCCTATTGATCATGAAAAAAACGAGTAATCATATAATATATTCTCGTTAGTAGACTTGGCAATATATGCATGGTTCGAGTCTTGTTAACGGTGATAGGGTGTGAAATCTCTTAAACGTCTTTAATAAGATTTTTAAAAAGAGAAAAAAAATTATCTTTTCGGTTGTTCAGATAATTTACCTAGCCACCTACAAGCCTTTTGAAGTTTGTTTTCTACTTAGAAACGCACCAAATTGTTTAGTGATATATATGTGTTAAATCGCCTCACAGCCGACTTTCACAATCTATGACATTTTCTAAAGAGTAAAGAGTACCCTTCATTAGGGGTGGGAAAAAATCCCGATACCCGACCTGATCCCGCCACCCGTCCTGGTCCCGTCCCGCCACAATCCCGTCCCGAAACAATCCCAACCCCACTCCGTCGGGTATTTTCCGTCCCGACTTTTTTGAGATCTGGTGTAAAATGTGATACTCGTGGTGCCTGACCCGACAAATTATTTAATGTTTAAATTTATGCACACATACATATAGATGAAGTATTATATTAACCTAATCAGTATGCATATATAATAATGCTGTTACTATTATTGTTTTGCTTATGATGGTTGAACTTGAAGCCATGTGGTTATGCCTTATTGTTTTATAATTTCTTAGGTTTCATCGTATGTGTTGAGTGTTTTTCTACAAAGTTTAGGAATTTAAGTTGTTATTTTTATGAGAAATTGAAAATATATATTTTCATTAATATCACTTATTCTATTTGTTTTGTAACTTTGGTTTGTTTATTATGCATATATATATTCATTTATCTTTGGTACTTGTCTGGTACTCCATGTTGACTTTTAAAACTTTACCGATGGTAGAAAGTCTAAAAGATGTAAGTAAGTAAAAGATGAGCAAAGTAGCAATTAAGTAATGAAATGTAAATTATGTACTTATATTTTGAAAGAATAATTATTTACTTTTTGGTATTCTTTTTCTGTGTTGATACAAAATTTCGGGATTATCCCATTCCGACCGGTCCCGTGCTCGAAGTATCGGGTATCCGAATTATCGGGACCCGATCTTTTTGGGGTCGGGATCGGAAAGGAAAAATGATTCTCGACTTCAATCGGATCGGGATTCAGGTTAAAGATTTTCGGTTCGGGTACCGATCTGATGCCACCCCTACCCTTCACTAAGACTTCGACGAATGTAGATCGAGAAATTTAAATTGAAAACTTGAGACAAGTCTATAAGGAAAGCAAATACCAGAACAAATTAATTTAAGCAAACAATATATAAGCTTCAAATTATGAATGTTCTTCGTGCCTTAATGATTTGAATGTTAATAGCTTGCACATATACCGGAATCTCTCTAGCTTGTGGAAAAAAAGGCGATATACTAAGCATCCAGAATTTTAAAAGCCATCGTATAGTCAGTTTGTTATCTAAATCTGAATGCATGGCTAACGGGAAGTAGAAACATTAATCCATTTTAGCAAGAAAATCATCATATTTGATCAATTTGGTATTCGAATACAGGAGGCTTGAGATTTCAACACCACTACTGCACTAACACCATTCTACGAGGGGTTAGAGCCTGATTGAAAAATAGCTCTGTAAGTATCGAGTCCATTGCAAGAGATAAATTTGTGATAACAATCAATTTTTACCATAATGCAGAGTTGGCTGTTGATATCATAACAAAGGCTAAAACGGGCATACCTTTATCATATCGAAAAACGCAACCACAACAACTCAAGCTTATTGGGTCTACTTTGAATGCACCATAAAAAAATAAAGTGTAAGTTTAGGAAAGAAATGAATAGCCAATAAAGAGAGGTGATTTAGTTTTAATGGATACCAAATTGAGCTACAAAGAGTTTGGGAAAACCATGACCGTCCCAATTTAACTGCATATGCTTAAAAGAGTGATACTAATTGCTATAGATTTAGAAAAAGAGAACCAAATAACTTTAAAAAAATAATTAAGATTTTCATGTAAAGATCTACTCCTATTAGAGCCCATATAACTTACCGTTAAAAGACTCTCGTGATCTGACATTTTAAGGATCTAACAAGCGGATATAATGAAATGGTGGAGGTGAGACCTAATATCGATGACTCGTGCTGATATCATATTAGAGCACATATAGCTTACCATTAAAAGATCTATTCATGGTAAGGATGATAAATCTTTATAAACAACATTTCTTTTTCTTTTTTTTTCTTTTTTTGTGTGGATTTTTTTAACTTTTTTTTTTATATTTTTTGAGTTATTTCATTTTATTTTATTTTTGTCAATGCCGGTCAACGTATTAAATATAGCACTCCGAAATTCTCAAACCCCTCTCGCCAATATAGATTTCTAAGAATCATAATGATGAATAATGTAACATGTATATCTAAATACAGAAGCAAACCCAAATCATTTTCTATCTTAATTGTCTCAAACCATAACGAAAAGAAAAAAAAAACTTAAACTGTATAAGGTATTGATTTGTTCATTACCAACTTGCGCATTTAATAGTCAGTAGAATAGTAAGGGTATAATAGTTTTTTTTTAACCAAAGGAAAAAGTGAAAACACTTCACTCGTGATATGTATAAAGGAAGACAAAAATAAAGCTTGAGAGACTGTCTCAACATACAAAAATAAACTACTACAAGCAAATATAGTAAAACACTGAATATAAAATAAAATGATGCAAGATAATTGGTCCAAACAAAATTTCCAACCAAAACACTCCATCTTCATCTACATCTATACCAGGCTTTAGAAATTTACACCCAGATAAGACACTATCCTACCATTTAGTTTTCACTCTATGACCCCTAGTGACCATAGAATGTTTTTGATTTCCCAAGTTTCACTTGTTTTTATTTTTGCTTCAAAATATGAATAAGGTCCATACTCATCCGACGAGCAGTTATCATTTTCAATAAAATATGAAGAGTCAAGGTTGTAATCTTCCATCAAATCCTAAATAGTATTGTTAAATGGAACAATTTTTTGGCTACTAAGTAGGACCTTTGTAAGCTCTTCACTAGCCTTATGTTTCTTTCTTTCTGCTTTTCCTTCTTTTTTTCTATTTCTTTCGGTTCTTGATTAGTCAGCAGTTGGAACTTCTATAGAAACTGTTGGTTTTCGTATACAAAATAACAATTAACAATAATTAAAGAACTAAACAAGAAATAAACAAAACCAGTGTAATATTTATTAATTTCGAATTGGAAAGAAAATTAACGATTACAACATGTAGGTACAGAAAAGTAATTAAAGCAAACGTTATTTAGATTATTATTAATTAATAATCTGATGTACTGAATTGCAATAAATAGAAACTGCCGGACTGGAAAGTATAAACTTAACAGCCGGACTGTTCTGTTTGAAATTAAAATACAGGACTGAATTGAAACTATTCTAATTACTGAATTAAATTACAGAATTGAAATTATAGCAAAAAACAGAACTTTAAAGAAATTATAGAAAGGTACAAACAGAATTAAAAGCTACAGCTAAGAACAGCAAATTAAAATAGTGAAATAAAAATACAGAATTGAAAAACAGGATGTAAATAACATAATTTAAATGCGGAAAATAAAATGGACAGAATAAAAATTAAAATAGACGATGCTACTGTTAACAGTATGCCCTTAACCGATATTCGCCCAACCACCTTGATGTTTCTGGTTGCGTTGACGCTTCGATCCCAAGGTACAACGTCTCGGATGACTCGCCGAAAACTGGCGACGAGTCAAGGTCGAGCTGTTGGTGGGTGGTTCTCTCTGGTTCTAAAATGCTATGGAAAAAATATAGAAAATGCTGGTTTAGAGAGATTTTCGTGTGTGCTATTGTGAGGTGAAGGTTGCCTCTTTATAGAACTTTCCATTACTGCTGGAGTTTCAAACTTTCTGGAACTCTAGGGACTTCTCTTGTAAATATACAAAAGTCCCTTTTTCAGTTTAGTACAAGACCCAAGACCCGAGATCCGAGACATTCCCCAAATCCCAAATCCCGCATCACGCGGCCCGTGACCCGAGGCCCGAGACCCGAGCGAGTGCTCGCGTGTGTGGTACACGCTAACCCACTCATGGGTATGTGGACTTGATTAGTTTAACAACTAAATGGGATGAAGTAGTATATATAGTGTAAAAATCACTCTTGATTTTACAATGTGGGATAACCCTCATGGTTTAATCTCACTTCTTTTCCATTTTCCAAATTTGATTTATTTTCCTCTTTCGAGTACCAACTTTCGAGTCCAATTATCATTCACACTCTTCCTCCGAATAGGTCATGCGATATACCGTTGCGAAGCTCGTCGTACGAGCTACTCAAATACTTTGAGTACGGCTTCAGAAAATCTGATTTGTCGCATCGAATAATGACTCAAAGATGGTCCCTGACCACTCGGAACAACCATGTTTAAAATACATGTTTTTCAACATTTTTCCAATAATCCCCCACATGAATGCAATTGGCTCGAAAGCCCATGTCCTAAATACAAATCAAGAGAACCTCAAAAGTTCACTGCCTAAGGTCAGGTAGCGTGCGCCTTGAACCTGCCGTAGCGGAGTACCACCCAGAATACTGCAATTAGGTAGCTGTATTAGCCTTGAACCATTAAGCTTTGTGTATCCCAGAATGGCACCCGCACAGTGCCCTCTCTACCCACATACTAAGCCCTTTAGTTGTTATCCATATTTGGTCTGGACTGTCTTGGCAACTTCAACTGAGTGCTCTAGTGAATTAGCCCAAACTCATCACATGGTACCGGCCTTACACACTCGTTATAGGTGTTCCAAGTCTAAAGTGTCATGACTCACTTTACTCGAACGTCGAGTTACTTGGATCATTAAGAGCCTCAAGCTCACCCTTACAATGGTACAAGTCTATCACTCTGTCATCGCAGAGATGGGCTGGGAACTCCAGGTTCCCGAGTGCTTTGTTCGGTTACCCTCACAGTTCAGTTTCCCTTTGAACCTATCAGGAAATATTCCGTTTAGGTTGGGTTGCTTATGGGGGGCCACCAATTTAATGGGCTTTAATCCCATTCCGTTCGATGCCGTCTCGACTCCTACTTGAGTCAAGCCTTTTGTTAATGGATCCGCTATGTTTTCCTTTGATCTTACAAAATCTAAGAATACCACACCGTTGGATAAAAATTCCCTTACGGATTTATGTCTCCGACGTATATGTCAAGACTTTCCATTATACATATGATCATGAGCCCACGCAATAGCTGATTGACTATCACAATGCATGCTTATTGCGGGAACAGGTTTTGGCCACATTGGAATTCCTTCCAAAAGACTTCTCAGCCAGTCTGCCTCTTCGGTTGCTAAATCTAACACTATGAATTCATATTTCATAGTTGACCTTGCAATACACGTCTCTTTGGAGGATCTCCAAGACACAGCAGCTCCTCCCATTATAAACACATATCCACTCGTGGACCTTGTGCTATTAGAGTCTGATATCCAGTTGGCATCTGAGTATCCTTATAGGTTCGCTGGATATCTGGTATAGTGCAGCCCGTAATCGGCTGAAAACCTCATATATCTGAGAAGTTTCATTATGGCCTTCCAGTGTTCATCATTCGGATTGATGGTGTACCTTTTCAGTCTACTCACTGAGTTTTCTATGTCTGGTCTAGTGCAATTCATTATATACATGAGACTGTCTATGACTCGAGAGAACTCCAATTGATTCATGCTCTTACCGAAATTCTTTTTCAGGTTACAGTTGAACTCAATTGGGTTTCTAGAGATCGCCTTACTGCCCTTGTCAAACTTGTCTAGTACTTGTTTAACATAGTGACTTTGTGACAAGGCATACCCCTCTGATGTTTTGGTAATCTTCATACCAAGTATTACATCAGCTATACTCAGATCCTTCATATCGAAGTGTTGTGATAACATTTTCTTTGTGGAGCTGATTCTATCATTACTCCCAATTATAATCATGTCATCCACATAGAGACAGACTACGACACAGTCTCTTCCACTTCCTTTAGAGTAGACACATTTATCGCACTCATTAATGTGAAAACCGTTTGATAGCATAATTCTATCAAACTTCTCGTGTCATTGCTTTGGTGCTTGTTTGAGTCCATATAGAGACTTTACAAGTTTGCACACTTGGTGCTCTTTGCCAGGAACTACAAACTCTTTCGGTTGTTTCATGTAAATTTCTTCTTTCAGCTCTCCATTTAGAAATGCCGTCTTGACATCCATTTGATGTATTTCCATATCAAACAAAGCTGCGAGAGCAATGACGATTCGGATAGACGTTTTCCTGGAGACAGAAGCATACGTGTCAAAATAATTGACACCTTCAGTTTGCCTGAAGCCTTTTACTACAAGTCTCGGCTTGTATTTCTCAATCGTGCCATCAACCCTTAACTTCCTCTTGAAGATCCACTTGTGACCTAGGGGCTTACATCCTGTCGGAAGATCCACTAGTTCCCAAGTGTGGTTTTGCATAATTGATTCAATTTCATTTTGAATAGCTTCTTCACAATATTGGAAATTCAGTGTTGACATAGCTTGTTTATATGTCACCGGTTCGCCTTCAATCATGAAGGTTAGGAAATCAGATCCAAAAGAAGTTTCCTTCCTTGCCCTTTTGCTACGCCGAGGCTCTTCCTCTTCTTCTGTCGGTTCACTTGCCCCCACATTTCCTTCACTGTTCAACTCTTGAGTTGGTACAGATGTAGGTAATTTACGGGAAAAGATATCTTCAAAGAAAGAGGCCTCTCGGCTTTCCACATACGTATCTACGTGCACATCGGGATTATCCGACTTGTGTACGAGAAACCGATATGCACTACTATTATGTGCAAATTCACCGCCTCTATCACTTCTCAATGTTTTAATTTTTCTATTGAGTTGATTTTCAACTTCAATCTTGTAAAGAGCGAATTTCTCAACTGTTTCGTCTTTACTTCTCATTAAGTAAACATAGCAGTATCTAGTACAATTATCTATAAATGTGATAAACTACTTTTTCCCTCCTCGTGTTTGTATAAACTTTAAGTCACATACATCCGTGTGTATTAGACCGAGAGGTTCACTTTCTCGTTCAACATGTTGAAACGATGATTTCGTTAATTTTGCCTCTACACAAATTTCACATTTGTGTTGGTTATTAAAAACGAAATTTGGTATTAGTTTTAGTGATATTAATTTCTTTAAATAATTATAATTCACGTGACCTAATCTACCATGCCACAAATGAAATGACTCAAATAAATAAGCAAAACTGGAATTCTTATTATTGGCCTCTTGGGCAACTGTCATTACATTACTTGTGCTAGCCTCAGCTTTAGCACCTTTATTGGGAGCAGGTGTCCCTATGTTTAACTTAAACATGCCGTTGGTCATATAGCATGGCCTACATAGACACTATTTTTGGTGATTACAATTTTATCGGATTCTAAAACTAGCTTGAACCCGTTCTTCACCATCATCGATCCGGATACCAGATTCTTACGGATATCCGAAACATGGAGCACATTTGTCAACCTCGGCTCTTTTCCCGAGGTCATCTTCATCACCACCCTTCTTTTTCCTTCCACATTGGAAGTAGCAGAATTTCCCATGAAGCAGCTTTCTCCCTCTACCACCTCATAGGTCTTAAACATCCACCGTATTGAGCAGATGTGGCTTGTGGTGTCGGTATCCAGCCACCACTCTTTAGGGTTGCTCCCCATAAGATTTACCTCGGAGACCACAACAATAAAGTGATCATCATCTTGTCCTCCCTCGGCCAGATGTTCCTGAGCTGGAGCTTTCCTCTTCCCCTTGCCCTTGAAGTTCCTCGGGGGGGGGGTTGGGCTTAACAGCGCCTTTATTTTCATAACAGTCCGTGGCACGATGGCCGGTCCTGTTACACACAAAGCAGGTTCCCGCAAATTTCTTTGCGACAACAGCACTGGCTCCGTTGTCAAAACGTTTCCGTTTGACGTTGGAGATTTCGACCACATTGGCCTTTGCCATCGAGATGTTAGCACCACCGACTCTCCTAGCGGAGCGACGGTTGCTCACCTCGATATTGAGCTTCTCAATGAGCCCCTCCAGCTTCATTTCCTTTCGCTTGTGCTTCAGGTAGTTTTGAAAGTCTTTCCAAGATGGTGGCAATTTCTCAATCATGAGTCACCTGGAAAGGCTCATTAATCACAAGCCTCTCAGCCTCAAGGCGATGGTAAATGAGTTGGAGCTCCTCAACCTGCTTCATGACACCCCTGCTGTCAGTCATACGGTACTCATGAAAGTCCGTGACAACAAATCTCTTTGTGTCAGCGTTATTCACTTTGTACTTATTTTCGAGAGTTTCCCACAGCGTATCATCTAGAGCACACATGATATAGTTCTTGCATAGGTAGTCGGCATGTCTCCATGCCTCAACTGCAGAGAACGACTGCTCGTCCAGATCGTCCTCGCTTAGGACGGGAGCAGTCTCCTTAAGAAACCTGGTCAGATTCAGGGTCGTGAGATAAAACAGCATCTTTTGCTGTCAACGTTTAAAGTTGTCTCCCCTGAATTTTTTCGGTTTCTCCATATGAGAAGTCGGCAAGTTAGGCACAGCCGAATACATCGGTGCCTTGCCCTTGGCGGCAGCCTTGGCTCTAGCCACAGCCTTGGCCGCGGCCTTGGCTCTAGCCGCTGCTTCGGCCGCAGCCTCAGCTTTGTCCGTAGCATCCGCCATTACCGCAGCCACGGCGGCCTCAGCCGCTGCAGCTACGTACTCGGCGTTAGCCCCCACAATCGCATCGCCCCCAGTGTTATGAACATTTCCACCAACCACTGGGTCATGCTCACCCCCGATAGGCAACTCAATAGGCGACGTGTTTGTCATCTGAAACGACAACACAAAAACGTATGAGATACGTGTACAAACAAATTCTTATAAACAAAACACCAAAACTGAAATTTGGGTTTGTAAAAGAATTTTTATTTCAAACAATAAAATTAACTTTTCTTTATCCTTTTGAATATCAATACGGTTGATATTAAAATGATTAAATGATTCTTATTGAATACCAATACGGTTGGTATCAACAAGATTAAAAAACAAAAATAAATTGTTTGGAATTTTTCTTTGTAAATCAAATTCTAATATAATTTAGAATTGAAAACAAAAAAGCATTATTCCTTATAAAAAATTAATTGTATTAATTAATACACGAAAGAAACAACAGACAATCGGTTACGATTGTTGGTTTCCGTGTACGAAATAACAATTAACAATAATTAAAGGACTAAACAAGAAATAAACAAAACCAGTGTAATCTTTATTAATTTCGAATTGGAAAGGAAATTAACGATTACAACATGTAGGTACTGAAAAGTAATTAAAGCAAACGTTATTCAGATTATTATTAATTAATAATCTGATGTACTGAATTGCAATAAATAGAAACTGCCGGACTGGAAAGTACAAACTTAACAGCCGGACTGAATTGAAACTATTCTAATTACTGAATTAAATTACAGAATTGAAATTACAGCAAAAAACAGAACTTTAAAAAAATTACAGAAAGGTACAAACAGAATTAAAAGCTACAGCTAAGGACAGCAAATTAAAATACTGAAATAAAAATACAGAATTGAAAAACATAATGTAACTAACAGAATTTAAATGCGGAAAATAAAATGGACAGAATAAAAATTAAAATAGACGAGGCTACTGTTAACAGTATGCCCTTAACCGATATTCGCCCAACCACCTTGATGTTTCTGGTTGCGTTGGCGCTTCGATCCCAAGGTACAACGTCTCGGATGACTCGTCGGAAACTGGCGACGAGTCAAGGTCGAGCTGTTGGTGGGTGGTTCTCTCTGGTTCTAAAATGCTATGGAAAAAATATAGAGAATGCTATTTTAGAGAGATTTTCGTGTGTGTTATTGTGAGGGGAAGGCTGCCTCTTTATAGAGGATTCTGAAAGCCTCCATTACTGCTGGAGTTTCAAAAATTTTGGAACTATTGGGATTCTCTTGTAAATATACAAAAGTCCCGTTTTCAGTTTAGGTACAAGACCCAAGACATTCCCCAAATCCCGCGACCCAAACAAGCGCGCGTGTGTGGTACACACTAACCCACTCATGGGTATGTGGACTTGATTAGTTTAACAATTACATATGATGGACTTGTATATATAGTGTAAAAATCACTCTTGATTTTACAATGTGGGATAACCCTCATGGTTTAATCCCACTTCTTTTCCATTTTCCAGATTTGATTTATTTTCCTCTTTCGAGTACCAACTTTCGAGTCTAATTATCATTCACACCCTTCCTCCGAATAAGTCATGCGATATACCGTGGCGAAGCTCGTCGTACGAGCTACTCAAACGCTTTGAGTACGGCTTCAGAAAATCTGATTTGTCGCATCGAATAATGACTCAAAAATGTTCCCTGAGCACTCGGAACAACCATGTTTAAAATACATGTTTTCCAACATTTTTCCAACATAAACTTGACTTGGTATAAAGCCTTTGGTATTTGGGGAGAGAACAGAATGGCCACCAGAGTCACTCAAGTTTGCTTTTCAAACCAATACACTTTCATCATTTATCTCCCTCATAGGTACAACATTTTTCACGATATTTTCAACAACATTGTCAACAACATTGTCAACCTGCATATTTGAGACAGAAATATGTTCAACAACATTAACAACTCCTTTGTTATCTATAATTTACACCTCATCAGCTGCAGTGTTTTTTTGGCTCAATTTGTTCACCAAAATGCTTCGTTCCTTTTTCAGGTTCAAAAAGTTCATTTAATACCTCTTACTCATTAGTTTCTAGAGTTTTTTGAATCTCAACTTGCTCATCACTATCAACTTCTATCCATTTCCAATTCACTTTTCTTTGAATTTTTTTAGTGTTATAACTTTCCCCAATGACGTTCTTACTAGGTGGCTTTCTTTTATACCCATGTCTAACAATATGTTTTTTTTGCAAAATTATTAACAATCTTGTTAACATTAATCCCATTTTACTTTGTTAGATTTTTGGTCTTTTGCTGTGCTTTTCCTTTTTGAGCCATAAATTTGTCACCCTTCCTGATATTACCCTCATTATCTTTATCAGTATGCTCAGGATACCTTTTGCACACATATAAAGCATTCCCTTGCAGCGAGTATTTTCCATAAAATTTAGGGGATTTCTCATATTCTACTCTCTGCCAATAACCATAACCATCTTCCAAAGAAGACCCTATCCATACTCTATCAACTCTTGGTTTCAACAAATCCGTTTTAACAAATCCATTTCAACGCACACCCTTGCATAATTGGGTCTAATATGAGTTAATGTGGCAATATCAGTATCTAAAAACTCTCCCAAATATTGGGTAATAGCTTTAAGGTAAGATAAAACACAAAATTTCAAAGGGAGCAGGGGAAGTTTTACCCGCACAGGAGCTATAAAGGACTCCTTACGAAGTGAAAAATCAGTTGTACATTTAAATAGTCTAAATAGAGCCCCCTCCATTTTCCTAGAGTTTCTTGTCCATATTTTTCTATAATTCTCTGTGTTAAGAGTTTTAATCAATATGTGTCTGTAATCAATATGCCCCACAACATGCATCTTTTTGGGTCTCCAATTCTTTGCTATATGTTCTCAATTTTGGGTCTACCCTGTAAGGGTACAATAGTTAAGAGATGACTTTTAAGTAAAATAGAAAGAATATTTCTAAGTAAAAGATTCTCTAGTTAATTCATTACATTCTCTATCTATTGTTAGAATGAAGAAACCTTAAGGTTTGAACTAGCTTGAATGTAGATAGGTAATTTATAGTTAGAAGATGAAATGATCGTGAATGAGATGTCCTTAGACACATGGCGGAGGATTTTGTGTGCTAAGGGGTGCGTCTGCAAGTCCACAACTTGTGTAATGTTTTTTTTCTATAAAGAAATTTGAGAAAATATAGAAAACAATGTGTCTTGGAACGTTGTAAATTTATTTTTTGCATTTATCAACAACATAATTGTAATTCTTGTTCCGCCGATGCTTAGCTATTATTGGAAGCAAATTGTATTTACCTTCTCATGCTTTTATAAGGAAAATAACATGTCTTTGCTGAAAAGTGTTCTCTATTGCAAGGATTACTTGTATGTTTGCAGTCATAGGCGGATCCATATACGAGGGCCAGTGGGGGCCACATTCCCCCC
This sequence comes from Primula vulgaris, assembly GCA_963920805.1. Classification (NCBI taxonomy): domain Eukaryota; kingdom Viridiplantae; phylum Streptophyta; class Magnoliopsida; order Ericales; family Primulaceae; genus Primula; species Primula vulgaris. Next base: position 21,258,996 of record OY987222.1, read on the forward strand.
TGGATTTCTAAAAACAAATCCTAATTTTGTATACATTTGTGTAACTTAATTAATATAGCTTAGATGGCTACCCTTACACCTATGCCTTAAATTCATTTATTTTAGACCATCTTGGTTCGATTCTTGTTGGCAGCATTGTAATGCAATTTTTTTTTTTTCATTTTCCATTTAAAGTATAGATATATTATTTGCATAATTAAATAAAAAATTTGGCAGTATGAAACATGAAAATTTAACACAAAAAACTATCTTTTTTGTTTTTGTTTCAAGGCATTTAAAAAAATCTTATTTCCCAAATTAAAGTGGTGGGTCGTAAATTAAATTGTTTTTTTGTTTTCTTCCATTAGTACGTGTTTAATAAATTCATATTTTAACTATTAAAATAAACTTACGATTTCGATTCTAATCCAACCATAATCATGCATCCGCCCCTGTTTGCGGTTGGATCATAGTTCATATCCTTAGTGGGATGTAACTCAAGATCTAGTAGCTAAATGGTGGGAAAAAAATATCAATGCCTAATCTCGTGTTAATTGAAGTTCGGAATAATATTTGCAGTCTAATGGATGACTGCTGTTAGGTATTAGATGCTAGGTCATAAGAAGCATTCCTTATTGTTATTGTAGCGGGAAAATAAAATTTGACATTATTTACACGTGAAGTGATTACTAATCTAAATTATCTAATGACAGTTTTTTTTATCATATTGTTGTTTAATGCAGATAGTTGCAACCGAAAACAACAACTCAGTTTGGACGAGATTCGTTGAAATCAATGTTAGATAATATATTATTCGTATATCTAGTTTATATTTTGCTGAGTATGGAATTAAAAAGTGCTAGGTAAAGTAATATACTTAAAATGATATTCGCTAATGTTTAAATAAAGATGCAAAACTATAAGGAAATACAAATAACGATGATCATGAAGGTAAGTAATCGAGAACATCGAAGTTATTTCAAGATAAGAAAGCAAAGATATTGAGTACTAAATAAGAATATATTGTTCAAAAATATATTTTGTTAGTTATAGATAATCTGTAATTATGGAAATACAGATTATACCGTAGTGTATATATGTGTGTGTGTATATATAATATATGTGAGCATAATCAGCATATGGTACATTTGTAACAAGTGTGTGAAAAATGTTTTAAAAAAAAATACAAATCACTATACTCATATATACACGAGAGCTGAAAAGATAAAATACAATGAATGATTTGAAGGTGAGATGCAAATATTGGAATCAATTGTTGAATGAAAATAACAAGAGTAGATTGTTAATATAGAGATTAATACACTTATGACAGAGTTATAGAGTAATTATAAGTTCGTTGAGTCAGTAACGATTAATTTGTTATAATATAATTAATATGGGTGAGTGACCCGCAGATGTAGAAACTAAGGTCCAACTGCGTTAACAAATACAATGAGTTCAATTTTACTTTTTAGTTATTTAATTTTGCCAGATTCGTTGAGTTGTAGCAGAAGAATACGACTGAGTTGCAACATCGTCTCCTAACTTGGGATATAGTTATTTCAGTTGGCAATGGCGACATCATGTTTATTAGAAAACAAGATTCAGTAGCTCACATTTCGCCTTAGAATGAGCTAACTGAGTAATTACTTGTACATATTTTGCTGAAATAGAGTTTCCTTTGATCACCTTAATTTGCAAGATCAAAGATAGACATATTACATGTTGGTTGTTTCGAATGGATTAATAATATATGAAGGTAAAAGTTTCAGACGATAGCTCTGAACGATGAGATTAAGTAGTAATAAATTAGAATTTGATTATTGGTAGACCATTTTAGTTTTATGTGGAGAAATAAATACTTGTTTTGGTCTAAAGATCCTTTTGCTAAACCAAACGTTCTCGCGTGTTTCCAATTACTTCACTTATTATTCATACAAAGGAATGACAAATAATTTTCAACATTATTTTTTCTGCCTGGACGGTCTTCATTCTAAGTCCCTGCGGCATTTGTTGATTGCCGAGCATCCTCTAGAATAGTTGTTACGCTCAGTTTTTCCGCCTTTATCAAGGTTAGACCCCGGATTTTTAGGCTTGGCCCCTCCAGTTGCGAGTTTACCTATGTCTATGGCTGGTGTCTTTTCTGTAGCATCGTTATAAGACACAAGTGAAAACAAGAGGAGAAGACCCAAACAAAAGACAATTTTAGTCTTATTTGTTGCCATGGTTCACGAAATTTTGTAGGAAGTAATTTCTTTTTTATTTCGTGATAAAATTCTAGACTTTGATTCTCTGAATTTATAAGCAATTGGAGGCATGGAACTGTTATTCTCAGATGGTCTACAATGCATTACTAATTTAAGATCTTGTATGTGAGGCTATGCATGTGTGGGGTGTTCCTAATAAGGCGTACGAATATATAGGCTTTGAACAAAGATATAACTAACTTATTCGGGGTTTTTACTCTTTTGTTCCCTAACCTATGCAAAAAATCATTTTTGCACCCTAACATTCTAAAAACTAGCCAACTGTTAACAGACTTCACAGAAGTTAGGCACCGTGATCATTTAAAGTTGGGATAAAGACTGTTTTAGTCTTACTTTTAGCGGGAAATCAAATTGGCACAATTGTTTCTTCCCTTCAAAAACCTGACCATATATAAATATATACATATATACATTCTAAGAAAACACACACTCTCCTGCAAATCTCTCTATCTTCCCTTGTAACATCTCTCTCTCGTATGTTTTCTGCCACTGCAGACTTACAGTCAATATTCCCTTGTAGCAAAAATTCCAAGATACCACAATAGGTATTCTAAGTTACTACACTCAATATTATGAGATATTACAGTAGCAATTCCGAGATACTAAGTTTAAAACAAAGCAAAGTAAACACAATTTCAGCCCATGAAACAACTTTAGAACTACAAAATCACTATAAAAGCACAATAAAATCACTTCAAAATCAATACAAAAGCACTAAAAAAACAGTACAAAAAGAGTAACACTTTGGTTCCATACCACCAAATTTCACAAATAAAACCACCATCTTGATATCACAAAAAAAACAACCATTCTGATATCACTGAAAAAGCAAAAGCAAGTGGTCAAATGCTCAAAATAAACACATGTGCACACTATTATAGACATAAAACAACAAAATAAAAAGGCACAAATGCCACCATAATTCATAAAGTATTCTGTGCACACATGACACCATAATTTATCTACTTAAATAACAAAATATAAGCTTCCATTACTCTAAAATTAACCATCAGTACTCTTTTTAATTTTCTCCATTGCTGTCTTCATTTCAGAGAGGCTAACAAAGATCTTATCGTCTTTCTCATGGAAACCGTTACCCGTTTTTCTTGGTGGTGCAAATGGCTTCATTATGCCTCCATGTTTCCAAACTTTTCCCTGATTATCAACCTAACTTCCTTGATCAGCAACCTTACTTTTACCCTTATTTAGCACCACGACTTTTCTCTTGTTGTTAGACACGTTTTGCTCCTTCCTTGGCCCATCTTTCTCCTTTTTTGGCCCAACTTTCTCCTTGTTTGGAACTACGACAACACTCGCTTGAGTTTGCACCATACCAGACTTTCTTCATCCAATATAAGGTCAAAAAATTCCTTTCTAACGGACCCTTTCTTAGGTGAGTTCATAATTCTTTGACTCCTCCATAGCTACAAGTAAATTTATGGAGTAAGAAATTATAAAAAAATAAAGTAATTTTGTGAGTTAAAAATTCACAAAAAAAAAGTAATTACATGAGTTAAATATATAAAATATAAAGTAATTAATTTTCTTACAGGGCTAGGCTTAGGAAGGCTGCTAGCACATCGACTTTGAATGTTGTCTACATTGACTAAATTTCTCCAAAACTCATCAACATCATTCAAACAACTTTTTCGGAATTTTTTAAGCTCAGTTGGTAAACCCATAGTAGCTTCTCTCATTACTTCAGTCCACTCATCATCTACAGCCACATTAACCCCACAATATGACTCACTCACTTCAACACTTGGACCTTTGCCTTCAATTATTGATTTATATATCACCACATAATCACCCTCACCATTATTAAAAACATTCTCATCAGCCTCACTTTGTACACCCTCACCACCATCACAACCTGAATTTTGTACACCCTTTGCAACCTCACTTTGAACCCCCTCAGCCATGTTATTAGCCATCTTTTTAGCCTTTTTTGTCCTAGGCTCTTTTCCACAAGTTCTGGAATTGTGAGCTGCTTTTTTGCACTTTGTACATGTCATCACCATGCCCACCCTTCTCACTCTCTCTTTTTGGTTATCTTCAGCTATCTCATCAGGGTCTTTTCTTCTTGTCTTTTTTGGTTTTCCGGGTTTTGGTGCATCAACTATAGGAGGTAGAACTTTTTTACTGCCTGGTTCTAATGACCACATCTCTTTCCCATCCAACGGGTTCAAAAAGTTTGAGTAAGTTCTCATATAACTTTGTTTGGTGAAACACTCATGTACATAACTCTCAACTTATTTTTCTTCAGCAATAATTGCACTAATAGCATGAACACATGGGATACCAGATAATTGCCATTTATTGCATCCACATTTTCGTAATGTAAGGTTTACCTCAACCCTAGTCACATGCAAACTCATTATTTCATATTTATCATCACCACTCCAATAAGCTAGATGAGTTTGAGCATATTGTTTAGCACGTCTAGTTATTTCTGAATTTTAGGACATATTAAGTCCATAAAGTAAAGTCGTATATCTTCAAGCATGGACAGTATTGGTTTAGCTCTAACAATTTTAATGGCAGTATTAAAAACTCGCACAAGTTATTTAAGAGTATGTCACACTTTGGATGGAAAGAAAAGTGTGACATACTCCAGTTGTCACCTGTTCTAGATGCAGGCCACTCATAAGCTGGGACATTAATCTCATTGAACTCTTCCAAAGCATCATTGAATTTTTTCATTGTTGAAGCTCTAGCTGCCTTCCATAGCAAATTCTTCAAGACTAACCCCTTATGTTGTTACTTGAAGTTGTTGTAAAGGTGCCGAACACAGAACCTGTGCTCAGTGTTAGGCAAAAGCTCATGCATTGCTTTGATCAACCCCCAAGTTAAAAAGTGAAGAAATAAGAAAAGTGAAAATGAGTTAGTAAGTTAACAAAAGAATAAAAATGTAGATAAAAAAGAAGTGTACAAATGAATAAATAGTTAATATATACTAACCTTTTTTCTTATCACTGATGAAAGTTTAATCTTCATCATTTTGTACATCAAGATCCTTAATTATAAGCTTGATAAACTACATCCAATTCTCGTGGGTTTCCACATCAACTACCCCATATGCAAATGGATACATGCAGTTATTTGCATCTATTGCAACTGCAGTTAAAATAACCCTCTTGTGAGGGCCTGTCAAATGACAGCCATCAATTCCCACTACAGGCCTACAACCCTAAATGAAATCTCTTTTTAAAGCTACCCAACATATGTACATCCTACAAAATCTTAAAGCTACCCAACATATGTACATCCTACAAAATCTAACATGTTTAACCTTTAAAACCACGGTTGCACCAGGATTAGTCCTATTAATTTCATCAGCATACTCATGAAGAAAGTGATATTGGTCTGCAGATGACCATTGAATTGCTTTCTTAGCTATTTTAAAAGCTCGAGACCCAACATGTGGTTTAAATTGTACCTTCAATTTTAAATTTATATATGCCGCAAAAGCTTTGACATGCCAGGTAGGATTGAGTCTAATCATTTCAAGAATTTTTTTTGCAAGAAACCTCAGTTTAATTTGCCTAACTTTATTTGCACTAGGACATGTGTGCTTATCTTTAAATGTTCTAATCTGAATTGTGTGTTCATGTGACAGTTTAATTACATACATAGACCAATGGCACTTATCATTCCCATATTTAAGTATCATTTTTTCATCTGCATTTTTTATGTACTTCACATCCTTGTGAGTTTGGCATGAGTACTCCCTAATAGCATCCCTAAATAATTCAGATGTGCTAAATTTCATACCTATTTTGAAGTTCACATCTACCAAATCTATCCTTTGAAACACTGGATATCTCAAATCAAAATTTTGCTCTTCATCAGACCCACACCTGCTATCAAACCCATAAGAACTATAATATCCCTCATTCAAGCATTTGTCAATCTCCTCTTCATTAATTGGCTTCATTTGTAGGCTTTCCATACCAACAAAAATTCTCTTATTTTGCCCTATGTTAGCATCAACAATTAAATCGACCAAAGTCTCATCTTCTCTACCCACATCCTTTTCACTCTCACTGAATTTTTCCAAGTCGCTAGCATTAACTGGTTGTTCATCCACATAATCACCATCGTTAGAATTATTATCATCATCATCTACTTCATATGAGTCACAATAAACCTCAACTACTTTATACATGTCTACAAACTTAACTAAACAAACAGCATCACGATCATACTTTAGTTGCAAAGCATCAATGTTGAAATCAGAATCAGTTCTCTTAAAATATAATTTCTTAACATCACAAACACCCATTTTGGAAGCCATTGTAATTATACCCAAATATGACATTTCAGTAGACACACATTGATCAATGTAGCCCACATTTTTATAACCCATACCATAGAAGAGTTTGATTGTGAAATAAGAGCAATTGTCTGCTGCAATAAATCAATTAAAACCTACTCGATAGCATGTAATTAGAAGCATAGTTAAACCCTAAAAAATTAATCATTTAAATTATCCCCTAATTAATAACAAATTTTTAATTAATCATGTTTTTCTCAGGCATTTTATCGAACAACTTACACGCAATAATAAAAAGTCCCGTTTTTGAGTTATTTTGAGTATAAGATAAAACTAACAAATAGGATAAAACAAAAAAAAAGGTGAAACTAACAAATAAGAACACAAAAAAGCTGAAACTTAAAAATAAGCTGAAACCAAACAAAGCCTAGTTAAACCATCATATTTTTAGAAGATTAATTAAAAATAATTAAAAACAGGGGTTTAGAACCCTAATTAAACCATCGTAAATTAAGCAATAATCCTACTTAGTAACAAGTATTCGAAAGCCTATGTAAACCAAAATTATTTATTAGAGAACTTACCGTATGTTGGAGGTTGGTCTCCTGTCCGTATGATCCAGCTGACAATTCAAATGGACGGAAAAGTTACTACGCGACGGAAAAATCACCACGGGACCATTTTACAAACAAATTACTTATTTACATTTAAGAAAAAAATAGATTTAACGACTCTAACTACCGTACATTGAGGTAGCTAAACCTATTTTTGGTCCCAATTTTATTAATTTATGATAGTTGGACTCACTAAACCTATTTTTTTCCCTTTAAATTTAAGTGTAAATAAGTAATCTGTTTGTAAAATGGTCACGTGCTGACTTTTCCGTCCACTGCTGACTTTTCCATCCATTTGAATTGTATTTTTGTAAAAAAAAAATAACATAAACTAAACTAACTAAACTTGAGGGTAGTAAAATGAAGATTTTATAGTTAACGAAAACACTACCATACTTCAGGGTAGTCAAGTATAATAAACCCACCCAATTAGTGATATAATTGGCCTTAGAAATTCTAGTCGCAGACTTAGTAATAATAAATATGAGTGATTTGCTCTGGAATTAGGGTAAATTAAAACCCTATTTTAGTCGTGTTTGACTGTTTGTGTAAAGAGAAGGAGAGAGAGTGGAATTGTGCTTTTTTTACTTGGGTACAAAACAGATTAATAGAAGTTATGGGGGAAGTACAATTTTGCCCCTAACTGAACTGGATATTTACAAAAAAAACCTAACTTCTGTGAAGTCTGTTAACAGTTGGTTACAATTTGTTTAAGTTTTAGTATGTTAGGGAACTAAAACGAGTTTTTAGAACGTTAGGGTACAAAAAATATTTTTTTGTATAGGTTAGAGAACAAAAGAGTAAAAAACCCTAACTTATTCACAATGCAACTATAAGTCTTAAACTAGGGTGGAAACTTATCTATTGTCTTACCATATGCTTTAGTTAGTTCTTAATGGCAAATAACTTTTTTTTAGTAAGAATTCGAGTCCGCTATCCGAAGGTAATGGCAAATAACTTTTTTTTAGTAAGAATTCGAGTCCTCTCCTAAGCGACGCGTGTCTACTATTCCAAAACGACCTACCATGTTACTCTTGAATTTGTAGTTGTTTTGACCCCAATTAATTTTCTTGGTCCTACCATGGGGTTTTATTGTGTCAAGTAGTTTTACAATTTAATGAGGCTAGCAGTCAAACATATTTTTTTTATATAATTAATAACCCTCGTTTTGGAGTTTGAAGTTAACCTGATTCGCAGTCGTCAGATATCAAACAGTGATGATGAGGGTAATAAGTTATCATCCAAACATGGTTCAGAGTTTGATTTTGGCTCAGTAGACTTTATTTGAAGACCTCTATTTCGCCCTCCAGTGTAATCATTTATTAAATTAGAAACAATGGACTTACCCAAAAACCTCTATTTAATTTGCATCTATAACAAATTTGCAATATAGTTACACAGAGCTCATGTGCTATAAGCTTCATCAGAGCATTGTAAGAATTTATGTTGTGGCCATGATTTCCAAGTTCTTTAGACATCTGTTCATGTTTCAATGTTTTCAGTAGCAACAATCTTATAACACCATGTCTCTACCTGCCAAGTCATTGAACATTTTAAAGTAAAATTGGAAATAAGCATGAGTATATTTTAAGTTGGACATAATCTTTTCATTAACATGTTACCGCTCAAAACTATTTCCCCCCCTGTAACTGTAGTTACGAAGATATGTTTATGCATTGGATCACCTAAATATATACGTGTTGATATTTCGAGCAATCTATTTCTCCTCCAAATTTTACTTGGTCTCTATGCACACATATTCAAGTAATAATACAATTCCAAATGGCCTGTTTTATTTGTAATTTGGACTTATTTTATCAGTCTTGTCCTCTTTCTTATTTCATTGTCTAATAAAGGTTACCATTTAATATTGTAAAGTCAAATGTTAACATGTACTCGTTGTTTCTTTAAAATGGAAAACCAACAATTGTCAATAAAAGAACAATCTTCATTCAAGATTTGGACGCTAATGTGTGCCAAGATTATAAACTACAATTAGAATCTTCATTTACGTAGAATCTCTAAAAGAAAACTATAACAAGTTAGTAAATGTTTTCAACAGATACAATTACAATTACATTACCAAAAGAAGACGGTTGTTGCGTTGGGTGTTGTGTAAATGTAAAATGCTTACCCAACAACATTCTGTTTGTACAAATTACAAATATATAATCCGCAGGCTCAAAGATGGCCTCTACATATTTCTAAGTTCCAAATATTGACCAACCAATGTACAATATATCTATACACAGTTACTAAACCACTTAGATTGTAGTAAATTACATGGAGATGGACAACTTTCACGAATTTGACAAATGTCCGATCTCAGGCGTCCATCCCGATATACTCTAAACCCATATCCTGACCCGCCTTGATGGGCCCACATTGGTAACTGCAGAAATTGCACGTCATAGTTATGCGCGAGTGACTCCCTATGGGCTAATATTTGTCACACCACGTAGCCATCGACCTCTCACTCGCTGATCCACCACGTCATCACCTCCTTCCCTTCCTGCCACCATTCATTCTACGTGGACTCCTCCTCGGCTGCTTTTCCCTGCCATCAGTCCCCTCCCGTCTTCCTCTCCCAGAGGTTAACCCCTAGCCTCATCTCGGCTGTTGATATTTACTACAAAATAAACAGATCATGTCAAAAGTACGAAAAACAAGTAGTTTATATAGGTTATGGAGTGGGCCGAATTTCTTAGTGGAACTGCCGGATCCGACCCACTATTGGACTATTCCCGGTAAATTCGATCAGTACTATCTCATAAGTAAGTCTGAGCTGGAAAGTAACTTGACACTGAGCTGGATCCTGATTGACCCTACCCTGACCCGAGAAACTAATTTGACAAGCATTGTTCCAACTGGGGCTAACTGGAACTGGGCAACCAGAGAAGTTGAAATACGGTTTGGGAAAGTTCTTTCTACTAAGAGTAAGGGGGAGTTGGTGGAGTGCAGAATTGTGGTCACGTTCGAGAATAGGGACAATGAGGATTTGCAGGTGAAGCAGGTGAGCCTAGAAGTTGTGGACGTGGACGAGAATAAGTTGGGGTCGATGGAGAGTTTGGTAATTTTGCACGAGGAGATGGAGGGTCGAGAGAGAAGTAAGAGAGGGAGCGAGATGTTGCTCAATGATTTTACGGAGATAAAAAGGAAGAGGAAATTTTGGAAAAAGAGGAGGCGTCAAGTCGTTGAGATCTTGATTAATTTCGTTAATGTATTAAGATATTGCGGGTTCGTTACAATTCAGATTTTCTTGTTAGTTTTTCGAATTTTGTAGAAATGGGGGCGTAATTTGATTAAGATGATATTATGAAGTTGAGCTAAACTGGATTATAACAACAAATTGTATTGTAGTAAAGTAGCTTTCTGATTTACCAACCCCTCCTGCCGTTTCATTACGACTTGATTATTGTGTCTCACATAATACATTTTTTCCCGTTCAAATTGGTGGCTGTCCTTTATCAATCGTGACTCGTTTTAACTAACTAGGTTTGCATGTTGGTTTTCAATTTCAGATGATTTGGATGAGTGTCCATACCAATGTTTAAGGGTGTAGCAAGTTCATCTGTGCTACAACTTTATTACTCAATCAAAATGTTTAAGAGGCTTGACAAAACACACCTAGCAAAAATTATACAAGTTGGTGAATAGTAACCGAAAAGGGATTGTTCGAGTGGCCTTTGGTGATACCATGAAACTCGTACTTTTTCTTTATGGATTGTAGTAATACATAAAGAATGAAAATCACATTGTTTATGGGCATTGGATACTACGATTAGTTGTCATGTGCTGAATGGTGTATCAGTGATTTTTCTAGTGACTAGTCTTGAAAGATGAGCAGAATATGAGACGATCTCAAAAGAGTTTCTAAAGTCTGTTCAAGCTCCTAATAGCCTGCAACTTGAACAGACGAAAGAGATCAGGCTGTTGACAGTCCTCTTCACTTCGACGCCTGATAAAAACGTACAAGGACAACAAAATGCAAATACAACTATTAGCATCAAAACTGGTCTTAAGCCAAGAACACAGAGACACCATTAATATATGTAAAGCATAATATTTCATATACTTCATTTTCCGTCTTGAAGATTTATAACCATACTTATATTGGAGATCCTAGAAGCAGCACACCTGTTCTGGTATTTACCATCCTCGGGTTTGTTTTTCTAGTTTGATCCTATTTTTATCAATCTATCCCGTTCTCTTTCTTGTTTTCTTACTTATCTAATAGTAACCTTTTTTTTTAATATTGTACATGTTAACCGGAGTTGATTTGTTATGAGAACGGAGAACAAAAGCAATTCGGCAGTTCAACAATAAAAAAATTACACGGTACATAATGCTTGGACTAGAAAAAGAAGGCATAATAGACTAATAGTATTTCATTTCAAAAAAATAAAAAATACTAATAGTATCGCTAAGCGTGAGTGTGATGGAAAACAAAAAATAACCAAATGTCGCAGTCGTAGTATTAAAATGATTCATCAACAAAATTTATGTACTGTACATAAGAAAATACAAACATAAGTATAATGTGCAAATTTAAAGATCCCTGACTCTACTTATATTCCAAGTTCCAGAATAATGATCAAACCAGCTATATATACACTAGTGAAAACCAAGGAAATTCCATATAACAAAACATATGGATCACCACGAAATTAACACACCTCTGATCACGTCCGATCACGTCCATCCATCCTGACATACTGCAAACCCATATCTTGAACCGCCTCGACGGGCCCACATTAATGACTGCAGAAACCGCCATATCACAGCTCCGAGCCAATGATTCCCTATGGGCTAATATTTGTCACACCACTTGGCCATCCACTGCCAACCCGCTCTTTCGCCACGTCATCACTTCATTCCCTTTTGGCTACCGCTCATTCTACGCTGACTCCTCTTCTACAATAAGTTCTCGCCTTTCCTCCTCTCCCCTCTCATGCACACCGCCATTATCCCCTACCCTCATCTCAGCTGTTGATATTTACTACAAAGATAAGCATATCCTCTCAAAAGTACTAGAAACAGGTACTAAATTCGGGTTACGGAGCAGGTCATGCTTCCATGTGGAAGTGTTGAATCCGACGGAACACTAGATTTTACCAGGTAAATTTGATTCGGACTATTTAACGTGCGAATATGAGCTTGAAAATAACTTGACTCTAAGTTGGATCCTGGTTGACCCCACGCGGGGAATAGCAGCTAATTTAACATGTGTTCATCCTATTAGGATTGAACGAAACTGGACAACGTGGGATGTCGAGGTCCATTACGGGACGGTTTTGTCTATTGGGATGAATGGGGAGTTTGTGGAATGCAGAGTGGTGGTCACGTGTGAGGGTTGGGCCAAAGAGGATTTGTGCGTGAAGCAGGTGAGACTAGAAGTTGTGGAAGTGGACGAGAATAAGTTAGGGTGGATGGATAGTTTGGTAGTTTTGTACAAGGCGGTTAACAGTGGAGTTAGAAGAAAAAGAGGGAGCGGGAGGAATTGGTACGATGAGTTTGCGGATATAAAAAGGAAGATGAAAGTTTGGAAAGATAGGAGGCGCAAAGTTGTTGAGATCCTGATTGACTGTCTTGTCATGCTAGGATATATAGTATTTGTTATAATTCCGGTTATGTTGTTGATTTCGAAACTTTTAGATAGAAGGATGAAATTCAGTTGAGATGATACATTAAAGGTAATTTTAACAACGAATAGATACTATACAGAATTACTTAACACCTCATTCATTTTTACCTGACTTGATATACTCGTGTATCATGTGCTACTTGTTTTCATTCAAATTGTTGGTTATCACTTATCATCCTATAAGTGACTCAATTTATTTAGACTGATTGTACATGTGTTTAGATTCACATGAGTTTGTAAGTGTTTTACTTACCAAAACCTTGTTTATAGAGTCCAACAATTTGAATTGATGTCATTCAAATCTTTCTGCGTGTAGGTATACGGAACTTGTTGGTCTATATACATACAAAACTTTGTTCATGCGTATTGTTTCAATTGTTGTTAGATTCAGTTAAGTCTGTACTTGCTGATCGAGAATCCTGGACAACCGGAACAAAAGTTAATTTCATTTTGTGGACTGAGAAATCTTGAATGTTCAAAAGATGGGAAATTAGGTTGTTCAATCAAACTAAAGTTTATAAGAAAATTCTAAAGTTGACATAGATAGTCTTATCAGCAATGCTTGAGAATTACTGCAGTTTGATAGTACCCTGGATAAAAGTTCTACTCCTATAATAGTCCTGAAAGGGGTTGTTCATGTGGCTTCGGGTACGTAAATTGAATCAATATATTTGAACAAAAGTCTCATTGTTTTCACGGATGCGGTGGATCGGATACTATGATGTGCTTTCATGTGTTAGTTTATTCAATTAATCTACTGCGTAGTTGTGACAGAATTCTGACAAATTGTCACCTAGGCTTATAAAACGAGATTGGCAGTGACTGAATTTTGTGAAACAACCATACGGGTTATTTGTGGCTGTATAAACGAAGAGCTGATGTGTTCACAAGGTAATTTATAACAGTCTAATATGTTGACAAAGGTGTTAATCAATCTAACATGGATTATATACGAATTTCTCTGGAGTAACTTATAAGCTTAGTCCAGCCATATGTTAAAGATTGAGTAGATAGGCATGTGTGTAACTCATCAATAAGATTCTCCTCGAGTCCTTACATATTCTCAAACTATAAATTGATGAAATTAGTTATTAATTAACCAATATGTTATTTGTACACGTCGTTATGGAGGTTTAACCAAACCGAATATCGGGTCGAGAAAGAAAAAGTTTGTGCTTTGGAGTGAGGAGCCCATTTATTGTGGTAACACACACCTACCGTTAACTTGAAAAAATAATCCATGAAGACGACTTTTATGATTTTATAGGTAAAGAAAATAAGTATTTTCAATTCGCATAACTGGTTCTTCTAGCTTATTTAATTTATTTTCTGGATAATCCACACTTACAACCAGCATTTCATTGTTTATAAGAATCTCGTTTCATTTCGCGTTTGAACCTGGGATAGATATGTTTGTCTTGGGATTTCTCCATTATCTCGAACCTCTGCTAGCCTATCACTTCCTTTTTTGTATGGAAAATACATTCAAGATGTTTTCCTAATCCACGTTAAAATTCAAAGGTTCACTTGTCTGGATTAAAATGACTTTTCAAATCCGTTGTTTTATTGAAGATCCTTAGAAGACTCATTCTACTGAAGCCTCAAACTATCATATGCTTACATCTATACAATACGTAAACAGTCAAAAAATATTCTAGCGCTTCTGAACACACAACAATGAGCTTCCTTAGACATTGTTACGACATGACCGGGCAACTATCTATATGTCAACATTTTTCAAAAAAATGTCAAAACTGTTGGATATAATGACATTCTAATATTATAATCCACAGTTATATATCTGATAAACTGATGTATTCATGCAAACAGTCGATCAGAGTATATGTTTGACACTTTATGCATTTGAAATTTAGTTACTTCAAATATCTTATGTGTTTACTTTAGGACACATCAGATCTGTAATTGACAAGCAGGCTTTTTCAAAGTCATTCAATTCTAATTTTGAAATTTCAACAGTCTGGAAATAAAAAAAACAATCATTAAGTTATAAGTATACATTAATCGACATTACCCCACTGCACTTTTAATTCTTGAAAGAACTCGTTATAAGTTGTCAGTAGTTATTTGCTTTATTTGACTTATAATTGGGTTACCTTTTGCATAATTTATCGAGATGGCCAGATTAAATATTAAGCTACCAGGTTGGGCAAAAAAAAAAGGAGCTAATTCTTGAAATTGCTAGCAAATATGACGGACAAGAATCGGTAGTTATGATGATGTAAACTTTCTTCAGAAATGTTTAGAAATGTAGTAGTAGTTTTTTGTAATATAGTACTCTTACGTGATCTTTCTTCTCCTTAAGAAAAATCGAATTTTCCCTTCCTATACGTACACGTCAAACACAGCCGTCCTGAAGAGGGTGCAATCTTGACGTAATGATCTTGAGGTCAATTTAAAGAATTTTCGTTTACGTGAACCCAGATAGTTTTATCGGCTCAGGTTAAATACGTCAAAGAAATCTAACATTATGGAAGAAAATAAACTGCTATATTTTCTTAGAGAAATGATAGTTTAATTAGTACATGCTTTAAGAACTTATTCATAAGAAAAGAACTTGATCCAAACTTTTTTTTAATACCACTACATATGGCACCAAGTATATACCCACATTATATTAACCTGAAGTTATGTTACCATGAGCATAAACTAATTTGTAGAATTTATAATTTTCACTCCCCAATTTTTGTTATGATCCCCTACTTCGTGAGTCTCTCACCCGCTCTCTCTCCCTTTTTTCCACTTACAAATTATATACAACAAAAAAGAGTAGGAAAAGATGGGATAAATATAATTAAGATCGTTCCTTTGATTCTAAATTATGCTCAACTCCTACATTTGAATATAAGAAGAGTGACATGTGATACGATTGGTTCAAACATGGTGGTTTAAACAAAAAACAGCTTTTATTTAATTATCTGATATTTTGTATTTGTCCGTGATTTATAATTTGGGTTCCAACTCTAGGTTAAGATAATTTAAGATAGAGAGATTTAGGCATTTTGGTATGAGAAATCATATGTGCTAAATCTTAAAAAAGAAACATATATTTCTGTTTTTGAATATTAAGGTTATTTCATCCTATTGGACATAAATTTCCTCTATTTTCTTACGAATCTACATTCTACCGTTTTTTTTCGATGTTATGAAATTCAAATGTTTTATTCTTCTAGTACTATACCAAAAAAGCAAAATAAAAATTAAAGAGAAGGAATTAATTAACAAACTGGGCAAATTGGGGTGCTTACATTTTATTATATGACGTGGTATATGTATTGAACTATTTATTGTTCTTTAGAATTTCTTTGTATATAGTCATTAAACTCGAGTTTTCTTGAAGGTTTACCAATTTACTTGAACATGAGTTTTTAAAGCAGCAAACATGTTCACAAATCACAATGTCACTATTACAAAGCCTGCAATTTTTTTAAAAAAATTGGACCCGTTTTATCGGTGCCGCCCTCGTTTTTTTCTTGTTTTGTTACTTGATGGTAGTACTTAGCGACTTTTATTATATTATTGTTTGGTTACGTACTTGCCAGTGTTTCTCCTTATGACTTCTTCAGAAAATGGAGAAACAATTAGGTAACAGCTTTGTCATATGCTTTGAACTTTTATGTGGCGGAATTATTAAACAAAATTAGAATATTCATTAATGGACACTTCAAAATCTAAAAAATAACAGCAACAAGCCAATAAAACAAACGAAGGTAAATATATATATATGTGTGTGTATGTATTCATATACAATTTAGTGCATAATACATTAACATTGTTACAGTTTCACATATTTTGTGTGTATATTAATAGAGGAAATGGAAATTTACTAACAAAATAAATAGCGGAAGGACGAAGTGATTTTTGGGGGAGTATCGGCGTGGAGAGCAAAATTATTGGTGTTTTATAGTAGGAAAATCATAATCCAAAAGATACTTGCGAGTTGAGATTATAAAAGTGTTGTGACTGAGACATTTTTGCAATTATAATTTATAAAACATTTGATGGTAGTTTTCTTTGAAAGACTAGGTGAAAGGTTGTCAATTTGGGATAACGTAGAAAATTTACCAGAACTTCTGTATGAATATAATTGTATCGCCACCCACACAAAATAATCATTTATTTGAAGTTCTCAAGTTTCAACTAATCAATGATGCGCCTAATTCCATTTTTGTATGTGCCTAATTCCTAATTTCCATTAAGATGGTCTGCGTGAAGAAGTTCTATTCAAGACTTTAAAATATTTTAGTCAAGTCAAACCGCAAGAGTGAAGAATATACGGATGTTTGGTATCCAATGAAGAATATACGGATGTTTGGTATCCGATTTTTTGGGATGATTTTAAATTTTTATATTTTGAAAATTCTTATTTTTTTAATATGTATTTGGTTAATAGGATTTTTTTTTAGTTAAAATAATTAAAAAAAAATCAGAATCCATCTTTTTCTGGATTTTTTGATTTTTAGATTTTAAAAATCATATTTTTTTTATCAAAAGATACGATAACAAACGGACGATCTTTCTCCCTCCGGCCAAAGGAATACTACATATCCTATTTTTTACCTTTCTAATCCATTAAATCCAATGGAAGCGCATATATAGGAGGAAATGATTTTTAAAAAAACATTGAAAAATTTATCAAAACAAATACTGACTACGGACATGAATACTCTATATTGAAGTTCACTCAGTGCCCAAAAGACGAGCTTCGAACTAAACTCTACATCAAAGTTTTGCATATCATAAATTCGTAAGTTACCACTTTACAAAACAAGAATTATAGACAAAAATTAATAGCGGCTTCATTTGAATGTTAACGTGGTAACAACTTCACAAAATTCACGATTGAAGAACAGTAACATGTTAGCTTTGGATTTCGTTTAAATTCAATTAACCAATAAAAAGATTATAATCAGATTGGAATTCTTCCACCCGGAACAAAATAAATCAACAATAAAACAGTATATGTGAGGTATCTTTGGAAAGAAAGTTGAGAAAAAAAGAAGAAGAAAAAAAAAAGGTGTATAAACTGTATCTTTTACCAACTTAACCCAATTTTTAACTTGAGATTTTTAACAGCAAGATCCCCCAAGTAACAAGAAGAGTTACCACAGTAAAAACACACACCATGTCCATCCTCCTCTCTTTCCTCTCCTTCCTCTCTCTCCTCTCCCTCTTCATCTCCGTAAACTCTTCGTACCTCTCTCTCTCCTCCTCCTCGTCCCTCCTCCTTCGCCTCTCCCCGCTCGCCATCGCCCCTTGCAGAATCATCAGACTGCCCTCCCCGCTCAGGCTCTTCCCCTCCATGTCCTCCACCGTAAAACTCACATCCCTCACATGCACCTCGCCTGTCTCGCTCCTCCTGCACGTGACCACCGCCACACACTGCACATAGTCTCCTTCGTCCTGTTTTAAAACGGTGGCGAAGCGCACGTGCAGATCGCCTGTCAGCCAGTGACGGACAATCTGTACAGGTCGGGAGGACGAGAAGTCTGCCGCTCTTCCCTGAGTCGGGTCGATCACTACCCAGCTCAGTGACAATTGTTCCAGACAGACGTCTTCGACGCTTGTCTGAACACATGTATAGACGGTCTCTTTCGGGTTGAGGGCGTCGACCCGAAAGGGGGAGCTCATGAACCAGTCCGAGCCTATCTCAGTCTTCACCACGCGAGACAAGATTGGTCTGTCCATGAATTTCAAGTCAATGGCGGAGATTAGTTCAGAGGAGGCTGAATGGACATCAGATACAGATACGAAGGGTGCTGAAATGCTAAAATCGTTATTTTTTTTCAAAACACAAGGTAAAATATTATGTTTTCTCAGTATGGAGGGTGATGTGGTTGCGGTGCGGAGGGCGGGGAAGCAGTCGGAGTAAAAGGAGCGGTGGGAGGCGATGACGTGGCGGACACGTGAGTCTCTCGTGGAGGGCCACGTGTCGTTGCATATTTGGCGCCATAAGGAGTCGTCAGTGGAGAGCGCGTGGAGATGGGAAGAGGCGCACGAGGCCGAGGCGAGAGTGGGCCCGTCTAGGCGCGTGAATATGTGGGTTTGGATTATGTCTGGATGGACGGTCGAGATTGCCGGGGAAGTCATATCATCGACGGCTGAGATCATTTGTTGTGGGATTGTTTGGTTTTTGTCTTTGGGTGGGAATTAGGAAAGATACTATATGAGTGACTTCAGAAATGGGATTGCGTGGGGGTTTATATAGTGTTCGATATATTTTAATTTAAGCTAATATGGAATAGTCTTGCATTTAGTTACTTTAATGGTCCAAAGTTTATAGTGTAATAATATTTGACCCAAATACTTTATAAGGTAACACTAATGGTTTTGTTTTGTTAACATTAGATAATTTATTTATTCGGTCCTTCAATAATTGTCCGCTATTCTATTTTGATACATCTCTGAATAGTTGACTACTTGTCTATTTTGATAACGGAATATCTTTAAACTTATCATAGTATCATTTACATCTCAAACACAAAAGTTTTGATGTGATGTGTTTTATCTTTCTGTGAGTAATTTATACAATCTTAAGCTTAATCATTTAAGAAAAGTATCTATAAATAAGGAACGTAGTGAGTATAAAAGATCATGCAATTTATTGTTTGTTTAAGAAGTTGCATGTTTTGTTGAATTACACGTTTTCTTATCAAACATAGAAATGAGTCGTTTTTTGAATAAAGCCTAATTACACGAGCAATAGAGCGAAAGTTTTATTTTCTCTTTAAGGCACCAAGCTTCAGGATGGAATTTTTCACCGAAGATGAAGAGTTTTATAAAATATGGCATTTTAAAGGTACAACTCACCATAATAGAGTTTTAACTGAATATAACCAAATTGAATTTTGGTTCACGATATAGGCAGTGGCGATATGTGGCGGAGCTAGAACTTTAGTCCAGCATGGTCACATTTTCCATTCAAAAGTAACAAAGACGACTCGAACGAAAAGTTAGTTTTTAAAATTTCTATGGCAATTTAAAAAAAAAATTAAAAAAATAATACCCCAACTCTGAATTTTTTATGCTTTAGAATTGAATAGAAACTATAAAAAAAAATTGGAAATGAAGAAAAAAATATCATGTTAGGAGAAATAAAATTGTTAAAGTCTTATAGATCAATCATGTTAATTTACTGTGGTATGAGGCTATTGGTATTGCAAAAATAATTGTAGAGACTAAGTATTACTTTTTTGGGGTTTGAGTAAGGGAACAATTAGAATAGGAAGTGAGATTAGAAGGAAAAATTTATAATTATATTTAATAAATTTATTTGGGTGACCACGAAATATCAAATAGCAAAGAGAAAATGATAATAGTAACTAATAGTATTATTCCTTCCATTTTTCTCCTTTCCTTTGTCAATAACTCAAAGGGTCATGAATTTTATTGCACTTATATAACAGGTGTATAAATATAACATTACTATTATAATTTGAAAGGGGTCATGTGACCCTCCTGGCCTTGTAGCTCTGGGGACGGTTATTGCATATTCCCCTTCATCCTGAAATATTACCATGAATTACAATTTGTGTAGCTTAACTTTATTGTACATCTAAAGTCTAAACACCTTGTACAGCCACTTATTTGAAATATTGATAAACAATCATTAGCGTTAAAAAATAAAAAATAACACGCCTAACTAAACTAGGGCTGGGCGAAAAACCGAAAAAACCGAACCGAACCGATAACCGAACCGAAAAATACCGAAACCGAAAAACCGAAAAAATTTCGGGTCGGTTTCGGTTTTCAGTAAAACCGAACCGAAAAATACCGAAACCGAAAAAAACCGAAAAAACCCGAAAAAACCCGAAAAAACCCGAAAAAACCCGAAAAAACCCGAAAAAAACCAAAAAAGACCGAAAAATCAAAAATAAAACCGAAAAATAACCGGAAAAAACCGAAACTGGACCGAAAAAACCGGCCCGGTTCGGTCCAAAAAATAAAAAAACCGAAACCGAAAAAAACCAAACCGAAAAAGATGCTCGGTTTCGGTTTCGGTTTTGCCAAAAACCGAACCGAACCGGACCGAACTCAGCCCTAAACTAAACTAGTACAATTTTAAATAACAATACACATTGGCCGATTCCCTTTTATTATACATCTAGTTTCTTCTATTAGATGGACCACTTCACTAGATTGTAGTAGCAAACTACTGCTAGCAAAGGTTTTGTCAACAGTGTGTGAAAGCATTCCCGCGTTTATTAATTAATGGTTGACGTGAAATAAAATTTGAGTTCTCTTTATCTAGAAGCATCCTGTCACAAATTCCCCCATCAAATTAAGTGAGTTTCTAAATTCACTTATTTTAAAATAGACTATACGACGTTAAACTTGATAGTTTATAATCTAAATAATCTAGGGACTCCGACAAGCTTTATAGGTTCGTACGTGACTTGTAACGAGTGGGTTAATTGGTCAAGTGAAGTTTTTAAAAGAAAATCGGCATCTGTTATAATAGGAAATTGTTTACTCGCATCGACGGTATATATTTTGTAACGGAAACGCAATGCTAGAATTAACGAAGAAATACGTCTAGTCCCGGAGAAGTTTTTAGAATCATTGAGTTTTTTTATAATTAATAGTATGAACAAGTTATGTAATACTACTAATAATCGTAGAAATAAGTTTATTAGTAGAACTTGAAAGGTTAACCCGAACTTTATTGGTGATTAGGCTTCATAGCCTAACATGTAATGTAATTTCTTACAATCGTTTAATTTGTTTGAGTCTTATAGCTATTCACTTGTCAATATACGGTTCGTTTACTCTTAAAAAAAAGCGCAAAGCCGAATGATAATTTGGTATTCGATTCACCGAAATAGCTAAGGAAATATTGAAAATAAATCTTGATTATGTTAAGTTTTTTTCGACAGGTCATTATTAAAAAAAAACTGAATATATACAAACGACTTTATTGTCATTTTATCATTATATATAGTAGTTGTAGTCAAAGTATATATATTGCGACGTAATATCAACATAAATTTGATAACTGTTCATACTTGTACTTTTAAATATGTTATAAAACTTTCACTATAATTGTTAACAAATAAAATATGATTACTTTTTTTTTCAAATTTATTGTCAAAGTACAGACTCACGCGTACATACACATGTAAATGAGTAAGTAAAGTCATTATATATTAAAATCCCGGTCGCACGTTTATTTGTCACAGAAATTAATTGGGATCAGGTTTAACATATGGATAAATATTAACAACGTGTCACTCGTTCGTGGCCACATTTGTTGACTTTCAGGTGATGACTCGTTTTTTTCATGTGAGTTGGTAATGACATAAAAATAAAATTAATATGGTCACCATCATATAAATTTCACTATAAAATAATGTTTGATTTAGTGAGAACCAAAAGTTGTCACAAACTTATCACTAATTTAAAAATCTGTCGCAAATCGACTAAACTGTCACAAAATCGTCACAAAAACCGTCGCTAATAAGCTCGTAACAAAAAATACCGTCACTAATCTCATCGGGATTTGAATATTTTTTTTAGTGTTTATTAATTTATAAAAATATTAATTAATCGATAGATTAATAATTATTATTTTATATAAATCTTATTGATTGCACGATTATTGTTCACCGAACAACCATAGCAAATTGTTTTCGATACTGCAAAATTCGTTTGGTTAATAAAGTTTTAATTAAGAAATGAAATAACTATTGAGTGATATATTTATTAAATTAAAAAAATGATTGATGGCCTGAGGTAATAAAACGGATGTCAATAACTTGTTGGATTAGTCAATGTGAAAATAATGCATGTTCAGAGGCCTGAAAAATTATGGATACTGTCTTTGGTAATAATAAATATGATGATACTTAAAGATGATACCGTACATTTGAAACTAGTCACACGAAAATAAACATTTATCGTGTCTATAATACTTTTTTGTGTACTTTGAAAAGACTATATCAGAACTTTTGAATGTAATTAGAAAAATTATTGATGAGATTAAAGTAGATTTAAATTTTAATAAAATCAAACGACTATAGAGTCATAATCCACTAAGTCGTTATAGTAAAGTTTGTTATTTAAAAAAAAAATTAATTTATAATTTTGTCGGCACTAATATTTATATAAGGATTTTCAGAAAATTTATTTTCTTATTAATTTATCGAAATTGATGATTTTTTACATTGGTCCACAAGTTATGACTGAAAAAAATTATTAGGTAATAAAGTTTATTAATTTACCGAATATTAATTTAGATGGATTCTATTGTAACTAAAAAAAAAAATGGGTACAAAAACCAATCAGTAATACTCCCTATTACTCTACCTTTCAACAACAAAAAAAAAAAACTACTATTAGTCTATTGGGCATTAGCTAAACTGTGTGGGGGCATACCCCATGGTTCTACCAACTTTGTACAACTTGTTTGGGCTTTAGTTTATTCCTAACCCATTGACCAATTAACATAAATAAAAAATTAATAACTAAGACTTCGGAATTTGTAAAATGAGACAGTACGTTAGGGAATAAGACAGTCCCGTCAACACAAAATTGGTTTGAATATTTCAGAAACATATGCTTGGGATATTCGGATATGTTCTTACTAATAATCGTTGTCCACACCTTGCGTATACAATACGTAGTGACATATATATGATCCCGACAAATAAACTTAATATTTTTTTTTAAATTTAAATATCGAATGATTAAATATAATTAATTAACAATCGTATATAAAGAGTAACATAACGTTTTACTCTTATAAAAAATACACAAAGATTTTGTTTTGAATATAAATGTGTGGAAAATAATATTTTTTAAGTTATTTATGTATTTGAATTGAGTGATGACATTTAAGAGTAATTACAATATTAGAGTGAGAGTATTTTTAAAAATTTTGGGCAAAATTGGATAGGCTCAAAATGCTTGGCTTGACTTATATTAATAGTACGATATGTTTGTTAATTTTAGAAATGTAATATTTTTTTCAAAATTAAAAGGACAAATACATGTAACATTAATGTTCTAAAGGGTAAGGCTGATTTTAGATGGAAATTGAACGTTTGACGTCTAATTCTGCATATTTGCTGTCAATCCGCTTTTCTTGTTCAGTATCACTTTTACATCATTCGTCTATCGCCTATGCTTCACCTAATTTTCGCTTACAGTCACGTTTTAAACAATATTTAATAATAATAGTTTTCACCATCTTCCACTACATACATATTACATAACCATACGAAATAGAATGGTATCTAAAAAACTACACATATATGTTAATTACTTTACATTTATTTACCTTATCCGCTACGACTCTGTTTCGACTAATAATCGATGTACAAGGGAAAGATAAGTAATAAATTAATAATCATTATGGCCACGGCCATGACATCCCATAAGACGTATTGTTTTTATTCAAATTAGTTCATAAAATGTGTTATTGTATTTGTAAGGAGTAGAGAACATATTAACCCGTCTCGATACAATTTTTAGAAACTTAAGATTTGATATCGAACTTGTACCGAACTATTAATACGGGAGGGGAATATTAATCTCGTGACCACTAACAACTCAGTCTTGTCTATGAATAGATTCCGGGATGGGGATTGGAATTGGAATATCAATACGGCCGGATTGGAGTAATTTAACACTGCACCGATCTGCACGCCTTATTGCTATTGCAAATGATTCAGTTTAACATCTTGTCCTCGCCAAACGTAAGAGTCATTTCATGTCAAAATCCACAGCCTAACTTTAAGACTAAAACCACAACTATACATGAACAAGTGGTTCATTAAGAAAGGAAAAAGAAATGTTTGACTTTGAATTTAACAAACTAAAGGTACAATTTGTTTATTTTAACCATCTATGAAAGATATTATAAAATATTAGAGATTATAGTTTAAAGTTTCTAAGGTCAACGGTTGGATCATTTCATCAATAGTGAACTTGGCTCTAATTTGCGGAGTGCGGCCGCTTTCAACGCATAATATCAATTATCAAATGGGTTAATATGGAGTAATATATTAGATTAATGTACACACAATTTTTTAAAGTATATAATCATTATTTGTGCCTATAGTACTAATCGCTTAATCAAAATATCAAAGTTGGTTACCTACGTACGTACAGAGACTTATACCTACAAATAAATAAAAGGTTTCATATTCAATCGGAATCAAACATATATATACACAACACCCGGATCAGCATTCAAGAGTTTAATCACTAAATCATAAACCACTACAAGAAAATGACCATATACTAACTAAAAATTCTAACTTATTTGGTAGTTGCTAAATACAAATTGATTTACTAACTAATTTGTAACTATAATAATTTTTGCTATATAGTAACTGAATACCCACTTACAATTTTCAGTTGGTAACTGATCAATAACTAAAAAATTTCAGTTGCTAAATACTAATTGATTACTAACAAACAAACAATTGTTAGTTGGTAAATACCAACCGGGTTAACAATGTTTGATTTTTAGTTAGTATATTACCAACTAATTTTTGATTGCTAAATAATAATTTAATATCCAATATCAATATATTTATCTTTATATCCACAAACTAACACAACCACATATATGTTTTCCCCATATATTCAATTAATTATGTCAAATAAACCCTCACATAACCCAAAAAGTATTGAGAACCCGTTTATTAATAATCTCGCTAAGGGATCACTAAATAAGTTGGTAAATATTTGAAATCAATAAAAGTTTGCACCATCAAAAGTGGAGCAATTATTGACGTACTATCGATAATTGATAGAACTACCGGTGAAGAACATGTTGCGTTCAAAGATAGTGAATAAATTGTGAATGCTTCTTTTTTATATATTTGGTTGAAAAAAGACTAATTATCAAGCACAATGGTCGAAAAGACATGCATGTATATGTATTTATTGGTGAAACCGAATTTGGAGATGAAGCCAAATAACAAAAAATAGAAAAAAGTATTACTAACATGGGATGAAAGATTGCAAATAATACAATATGTGTTGTGTGACATATTAGCTCGTTATAGATATAGATAAAGATATGTATAGATATAGAGAGAGGTATGAGAAACAACAGACGAATTGTTTATTCATTAATATGATTGTACAGAGAGATACATCAAGAGACTCCTGACCCTCTTTATATAATAGAGGGTAGGGTTACATATGCTAGGAAATCCCAAGATAGGCCCAATAATATCCTACAACACTCCCCCTTTGGACGTCTTGATTTCTTCGTCTTCATGCTGTCGATGTGAGTCGAGTTCATTCGCAGTGCTAAACACATAAAAACCTTAGGGCCGGAAAACCCAGTGTGGGACAAAACCGGTACCTAGGAGAAACTGTGTAGCCGAATGATATAGGCCGAAATATCATGTAAGTAACTAACCATAAAACAGTGTGCCTCATCAAAACCTTGCCAGAGTAAACCCAATGGGAAAATCTCTGATCGAAGGAAAAAGAGTGCAACAATGGTAGTAGTAGGGATCAACCACAAAACAGGTGCCTCATCAAAACCTTGCTAGAGTAAACCCCGTGGGAAAAACCTCTAGTCGAAGGACAAAAGAGTACACAGTGGTAAAAAGTATACAACCGGATACTTTCCCTAATTTCGGCAATCTTAAGTGAGATATGATGGGAACGTGTCTCGCTAAAAACCTTGCCAAGGAAAACTCAGTGGGAAAAAACCTTGGTCTAAGGACAAAAAGAGTACACGAGCATGCGACTGGATGCTCCCCCTCACTTGCACACGACAGGGTGCGAAGATTTCGACTAAGTAGTAATTAGTGCAATAAGCATTCACCTGGATGCTCCCCATCACTTGCACACGACTGGGTGCAAAGATTTCATATTCCAAGAAAGGGTACGAGCATTCGACTGGATGCCTCATTTACTTGCACACGACTGTATGCAAGAAAATATAACGTGGAATAGAACGAGCATTCAACTAAATGCTCTTAAACTTCATATGTGAAGATTCATTTCGGCAAGAAATGCTAAATAGCATAATCTAGTCATGTCTCTCTTGATCGATAACAACAAGTTGTCCTCAAATAAGACAAGTGTTTTATCTGGATCGTGAGACAGAGCATATGTAATTCAAATATGGCTAATACGAGCTCGAAGCCATATACACTCTCTAGTCGTCTCATAGAGCACGAGTAGATCAGAGTGATTCGTTTGGAGTCATTTCAAGACTTCATACCATGTTAGGAATATCCCTTATGCGGGTCTGATAAGTAACCAGCATCGGTATAACCGAAAAAGGGTTGCGTTAATTCGAGTACCGAAGAGGGTAGGTACACTCGATGACGCAAAATGGGATAAACTAGCCCACTTCTAAAATTACCATAAGGTAAGGGAATGTGTCTTTAGTGCCACTTCGATGGCAGCGTGTTAGCGCGATACTGTGTCGAGTTATACCATTCACAGCAGACGAGATGTTTGTCCTAGCACATTAGACCAAGTACAATGATGCGCTTATTGTACTTAGATATGAACATCATGGTTCAATATCTCTTCATCGTCACATCAGGGACGGACTGTGTCTATATCAATGTCTAGTGATCGAACGATCATGGGAGAATCTGACGACTTAGCGTCATGATGACTACAATGTCATAACACCTTCTGGGTGTAGTCTGAATCATGGACTTAGATTCAATCTTTACGGGACTCGATCATCAGGCCGAGTCACTACCGTTTCTTCCCAAGACCCTTCATCTCGAAGGCAAATCCAAAAAATGGATCGCGTAATAAATCACGCAAGGGCATAATACTTGTTCAAGTATCCCAAGCTAATCAAGTACTCACTTAGGCGGGTATACCACATCCGCTCGGATTATATTAATCCATATAGTGAACGTCTCATTTAATTGAGATCGTTTTCCATGGTCAGGAACTACTTGATTCAAGCATTATGAAGTCACACAGGGACCTTCATCTATATCTCTGTCTAAATTCCCATAGAGATAAAGCAATGACCACAATCACATGCTGCATAATCAGTTTTTGGGAAACTACTAAACTGATAAAGTAGGGGACCGTTATAACGTCCATTACGAGTAAATCAACCATCTCGTAATCAATTCCAAGATGTGAGAAAAGCCTTGCGCTACTAGGCGAGCATTCTACAATCTCATTATTCTCATCACTTTTCCTTACGAATAACCAAATAAACGAACTCGTTTAACATTGGTGGTGTTGGAGCTACAGGTCCGAACACACTTTCGCTAAGGAGTCTACTTGGATTGCAAGTTTTCATTAGTCCAGTCTATTCTACTTTGACTTCAGGCAACGGTACATGGTTCTCTGTCATAATTTGTTCATATTATCAGTCGTCACTGAATATATGAACAAGTAATCAATGACAGTCTCATTTCGCTTCAATATCGTCTAAGATATCATGATCGACAGATATTTTGAGATTCTTAGGATGAGGAGGAATCTCACATCTCCTAGATCCTTTATAATCTCATGTGACAAACGAGTTTCAGTTCACCACCTCTGGGGCTGAACGAATTAAGAACCGGTCAACTTCCTCATCTCTTAAGAAGGATGACAGACTGACGGCCGACGGCAGCGTCCTTTGCTTGGCGGGTTCGACCAAAGCAACGTGTTAGGACAGGAACACGGCGTCCGACAGGGACGTCTATCCTTGCAAGCATTTTGCAGCAGGTATAAATGATCTCGTGACATCTCATAAAGTCATTAAATGCGCCTGGCATTTAGTTAGACTTGAGGGAGTCTATGCACTTATTTATTACTAAGTGCAGTTTTGGGGATCAAGCTAAGACTGAGTGGGTTATGCCATGTTATTTCACGTCGTTCCTTATCAACGGTAACGTGCAAATCTCCCCCTAACGACGGGGAGAACAGTCTTAGCGATGTCACTTTCGCATATCATGCGGTAAAGAGATCGCTTGCCAAGGTTACTCTATCAAATGATAGGCAGGAGATTCATAATTGACTTATGTCCCTTTCAGAGGTCCATATTTTGAACGCTAGAGCGGCTCAATCAAAATATTAATTAATCACTCTAAACACGCGTTAATATGAGAC
The DNA here is from genome assembly GCA_963920805.1 of Primula vulgaris. NCBI lineage: Eukaryota > Viridiplantae > Streptophyta > Magnoliopsida > Ericales > Primulaceae > Primula > Primula vulgaris. The sequence continues at coordinate 21,287,844 of OY987222.1, forward strand.
TTCTGGCTCATAACCAGTAACCAGCTGGTAGGCATATGGTGTTTGAGTGTCTATGGGCCTCATAACGGACCAATGCAGCAAAATATCATAACCCCACACGGAAATATAAATCTTGGTGCGCAAGACCAAGAAATGCGTGCAATCATTTGCAGTCGCATCATCAAATTTTCCGTGAGTCCATTTGGGTCTGAACATAATCGACAAGATGTTCAATTTCAATTTCCAAACTCAAGTAATTCAAATCAAAATTTCGATTATTACTCTTCGGAATTATCAAGTCGACTAGACTTTTCAGGATAATCCGGATCATGAGCCATCAACTTAATGATAGGGCTAAAAGTTTGGAAAGTGTTGCATTTATGTGGACAACATTAAAATGTGACCATATTGTCGATGCATCAACCATAACCATTTATATTTATGGTCCGTCTTATGGTTGGATAAGTCCACAATAACTCCTTCAATTCTTTACAAGAATTTTACGAGTTCATTTCGTGATCTTTACACATACTAGTCTTTCAAAGTGAGCATTAATGGCATGAATTTCGGATTAATCGCAAAATATATTCTCAGAGAGAATCCAAATGCGATGCGATTATAAATCAAGCATTGTCTTTTGACCCGGGAATATCTCATCCGGTCAATGTCACAATATCAAAATGCTCTTATCAATCGACGACAGGCGAATGATAGTACAGACAATCATATCTTAGCATCTAAATCATTTATCATTCGACGACAGGCGAAATGATAAGGTAACTTTAAATGTTTTAAAGAATGTGGTAGCAACCACTTGAAAGACATTTCAACTCCTCTAAAATACGCTTTTGGTCGTATTGAATGGAGGCTATGTAAAGAAATTTTAATTCTTTCATGAGCTATTACCAGATAACACTGGTTTTCTCGAATATTTTATAACTCAACAAGGTACGGCAGGACCTACATGAGTATAATACCTCATATTTGACAAATCAATTTGGTTTTACCAAAGATTTCGATTTTGGAACGACAGGTCCAGAATTATTGTCACTGAGTACTTTTTTTAGGCAAGTAGTTGGTGAAATTATGTGGTACACTGTTACCCACTATTTCCAGAAAAGCAACTACACCACAAGTATTGCCTAAAATTTCATAATTTAAAGTTTGGTCACATTTGTCAAAGGAATTTGCTCAAAGCACTTTAAATTATTTTGAGAAATTTCGTAAACAGGCAAACCACAATCCAAAAGTATGGTCCAAATGGAAAATAATAATCCAAATGTAAAACATAATCCAGATAAGCGAAAAAATGGCTCAATGATTTATCAAAATCAATAAAGAAAGGTATCAAACTCATTTGAACCATAAAATCGGGGGTCTCAAGAGTTTCTTTTCAATTAACTTTAACCACATTAGCATCGGTTTTTCCATCTTTATAATAGTTGTGAACTATTTAAGGAGTAACCGTGCATGGTCTTTGTCTTTATAGCATAGAGTTGGCTCCTTGAGCATTATCTCTTGCTTTGCGACAAGGGGCCATATTGTTCCTTTCAATTACTGTCTTGGAGCCACAGGTTTTCGATTTTTGACGATTGTCTAAAATCTCGCTTGGCTAGGCGATTCATCGGGATCGCGACAGTTCGAGACAAATAACACTTGTCTTGGTTCTCGATTCGTGGAAGAAAATGTACACGAAGAGCATTCATATCAGGCAAACAATACGCCATTGACCCAATAAGATTAAAGCTACTCACCGGGATAATTTTCTTATCCAATAACAAATGGGCGATAAAGGAACATGGTGAATATAAATTCACGATACTGCTTATGGAATACAATTTCCAAGCTAGTATTTTGGTGAAGGATTGCTCCAATATGTCAATTTCAGACATTTGTTCACCATAGACGTCATCACGTCTCAAATGTGGCGGCGGAATAAAATCAACGCCTTAGCATTTATCATGAAGGTAATAACAAACTCGTGTTTTACTCATCAAAGATGGCATCCAAAATAAATAAATTTGGGCATCACATTTTCACACATCTGGGTGAGTAACATGTGGTGACGGATTAAAATCAACGTTTAAACAGTCATTTCGCAAGTATGTTTACGAATTTTCTCATCATAGATGGCATCCAACATGTGTTGGGAGTTCTGGATTATTTGTCATATAAAACAACCGGTTTATATGTTTATGGTTTGCACAAGCACAAACTTTGTTTCGAAACGGCAGGTTCAAAAATAGTTTTGCTTTTAATGTGAATTGGTTCTCATTGATCGAACGACGGGTCGATACTGAGACACCGATTCGGCGAAACATACATCACTATATAAACACACTCGGGGAAATTATTATTTAGTCAACCCCTTTCGGTAGCTCTACTTGAAAAACGACCAGGAAAGACGGTGAGGGTGGAGGGCACGAATGCCACTTAAAACCCGACCTCATTAGGATATCGACTTCCGCCTATATCTTTCCTAGACATCGTATCCAAATAGGCGAGCCTATTTAGGGAAGGTTCATAATTTTTCCAACTTAAATGTGAATATATATGATTTCACAATTCTACCATTCATGGCAATAAATAACAGGTATATCTATTCTAGATAACCACATATATATACAAGGCAGTATAAAATATATTCATGATATATATCTAATCATGCAGTAGATTTGGTGATAAACTAAATCAATTCAGGATTATCAATCACACAAATTATATCATACCAAATCAAATCAAATCAATTAGATTAACTGCCATATGATATATTTATATCTATGGTAATATCAAAAGATATGTTGATTATACTAACAAGATATCAATCAATTATCTACGGTTTATTGTCATATAAGTAATTCTATACATGGTAGTTTTAACATGCAAGCAAGCAATATATTTTTAATTACCAATTAATTCTATATATGGTAATTTTTAACATGCAAAGTGGTTAAATATACATGGAAACATATCAATTTATTCAATTAACATGCAATTTTTATTCACTTGCCTTTTTAATAAATATATATATGCATGTGGGTGAATATTTAGACCGAATATTGACTTTTATAACACATATATACTGTTTTTATACATGTAATATACTATAGGGACTATCCGTGTAATTACAGCAAACTATATATCTATTTACAGCATTATTACAGCTTCAGTCCATAATTTCAGACAAGTTTCAGTTTAGTCCTTTAGTAATTAACATGCACAGTCAATAGTTTCAGCGAATTACAAAACAGTTCTACTGTTTTCAGTTTTTTTACAGATTTAATCCCACAGATTAATACATGTTATACAGTAAAAAAAAATCTATCACGCATAGTTTTTTTTCTTTAACAAATACATGCAATTTGGGTTATTTTGTTACGATCATATATAGTTATCCATACAAGTAACAAAATCTAATACACATGGATTATATACTACGGGATATTTATCATGTTTTAATTATCCATAAAATAATACGTGTGATCACATATATGGAATAAATTAAGTTTTGAATTCGGTACCTTACGCACGGTATGTTGGTGAAGGTCGATATAGAAAACCCTAAAAACCCGGATAAACCTCAAAGTTTATAAATACCCAATATCCGTGCGTTTACCAAAAATCTCCAATATCCGCGAGCGTATATCCTATTCTCCGCGAGCAAAGTGCCGATAACGTGTTGTGTGACATATTAGCTCGTTATAGATATAGATAAAGATATGTATAGATATAGAGAGAGGTATGAGAAACAACAGACGAAGTGTTTATTCATTAATATGATTGTACAGAGAGATACATCAAGAGACTCCTGACCCTCTTTATATAATAGAGGGTAGGGTTACATATGCTAGGAAATCCCAAGATAGGCCCAATAATATCCTACAACAATATGTTTATATTTATGTTAGAATTATGTTTACTATGTAATAAAATGGTGTTTAGTGTTGTATATCACATTTATTTTTGCAATATCTTAAATCATGTGTTAAATAATTGATTTTAATTATAAGTGTTTTAATAACTTTATAATTTCTTTAAGTATTTTTCAAAAAGATAAAATGCATCTTTCAGAACTTAAAATGATGGAGCGTTCAATAACAAAGTCAATGGTTCAAACAAAAGTCGATTCGGAGTCCGGACAAGCAATTTACGAGTACTTAAAAAAAAGCTGAAAAACCTCAATATTGAGAGATTGGTGAAATTTTTCTATCAAAAGGTTAAACTAATTTAAACGGTTAAAATACTTTTTTAGACTATATAGACATCTTATTATATTTCACTTGTATCGAGCCGAGTTGGTTAGTTGCAAACGATCAATTTGCTAACTGATATGTAGTAGCTAGTAGTGTTAGTTGCAAAAGGGCTAAAGTTGGTTAGTATTTTTAGTTACAAAATACCAACTTCTTTTAGTTAGTAAAATCAGTTGGTATTTTGTAACCATGGAATTCAGTTAGTAAGTTCTAACTGATATATTAGTTGCTACCTGACTTAGTATATAGCAACTGACACTTATTCAGTTAGTAAAATTTACTAACTAGGCTTTTACTAACTGATTGATTAGTTAGTATTTCAGTCAGTAAATTGTAAATACTAACTGATTTTAGGCTTTATTAACGTATTTTGTAGTTAGTACTTGGTGATTTTATTGTAGTGAACGGAAAGTCCACATATAATTTGTATAACCAAGTATCATTGTATAGACTGGTACGTAGTTTGTGTTGTCACATTTGTATTATATTTACGGTGTATTAATGGTTATTATTAAATGAGGTGCACTTAATACACTACATAATTTCTTAAAAAACGCAATGACCGTAGATTTAATCTACGGTCTGTATAATTTAATACAAACCGTAGATTAAATCTACGGTCTGTGTAATTTCTGCAGAAATTACACAGTCAGTCCCTGCTTTTCAAAATTACACAGTCAGTCCCTGCGCGAAAATTACACAGACAGTCCCTGGAAAAAACAGAATCTTACGTTTTTTTTTAAAAAAAATAAAATTTTATTCTACACTCTCTCTCTTTCTCTCAAAAACCCTCAATTTTCAACCCAAAAAATCACCCAAATCAATCAACCACATTAACTATCAAATTTATTAACAAAAAACCCCAAATCATCAATCAAACTTATCCATAATTGAAGGTATATCTTTTATTCTCTAATTTATTATTTATTTTGTGTAATTTCAATTTGTAAAATAGGAAAAAATATATAAAATATGCAAATCCATAATTCACTTAGCTATATATAATTGTTTGTTGTTTGTTTATATTAATTATAGAAATTTTAATAATTGTTGATATTTGTCCCATTTTTGCATGTTTTTTTATTTTTTGTAATTTTAATTTGTAAAATAGGAAAAAATATATAAAATATGAAAAACCATAATTCACTTAGCTATATATAATTGTTTGTTGTTTGTTTATATTAATTATAGAAATTTTAATAATTGTTGATATTTGTCCCATTTTTGCATGTTTTTTTTATTTTGTTTGGTTAATTTGAATTGTTGATAATGTGTTTGGTTATGATTAAAAAATTGAGTTATTATTGTTTGGTTTATGATTAAATGTGTTTGGTTATGATTAAATGTGTTTGGTTATGATTAAAAAATTGAATTATTATTGTTTGGTTTATGATTAAATGTGTGTTTGGTTATGATTAAAAAATTGAATTATTATTGTTTGGTTTATGATTAAATGTGTGTTTGGTTATGATTAAAAAATTGAATTATTATTGTTTGGTTTATGATTAAATGTGTGTTTGGTTATGATTAAAAAATTGAGTTATTATTGTTTGGTTTATGATTAAATGTGTGTTTGGTTATGATTAAAAAATTGAATTATTATTGTTTGGTTTATGATTAAATGTGTGTTTGGTTTATGATTAAAAAATTGAATTATTATCGTTTGGTTTATGATTAAATGTGTGTTTGGTTTATGATTAAAAAATTGAATTATTATTGTTTGGTTTATGATTAAATGTGTGTTTGGTTATGATTAAAAAATTGAGTTATTATTGTTTGGTTTATGATTAAATGTGTGTTTGGTTTATGATTAAAAAATTGAATTATTATTGTTTGGTTTATGATTAAATGTGTGTTTGGTTATCATTGTTTGGTTATCATTAATTGGTTATCATTGAGTTATCATTGTTTGGTTATCATTAATTGGTTATTAATTGGTTATGTTATCATTTTTTGGTTATCATTAATTGAGTTATATTTGGTTATCATAGTTAGGATGGCAGACCCAGGTCCACATATTAAAGGGAGGTTGGGCATTTTACGACAGACTGGTCACATTTCTAATCAGACTTGGGATGCTGGCAGAGAAGCGGGTAGAGGAGATGCCAATAAGATTAGGGTTTATAATTATAGTTGGCAGATACCGACGCCTGAAAGGGTAGTTCAAAATATCATTAGGGCTGGTTTTTACGGTATTTACAGTATAGGTAATTATACCATAGACCGAGGGTTGATTACAGCCTTAGTTGATAGGTGGCGTGATGAGTCGCACACGTTCCATTTTGTCGGGGGAGAGTTGGGGATATCTTTACAGGATGTAGAGATTATGCTTGGTCTGAGGGTGGATGGTCTTGCTGTGACCCGGTCGGAGCGGAATGACACGAAGGCGAGCAGGTTGGCTATGATGGAGAGTTTGTTGGGTGTTAGGCCGGCTGACAATCAAGTCGATGTAAACTGTCTGACAGTTAGACTTGATTGGATGTTACACACCTACGGTGAATTACCCCCCAACCCTAGTGAGGAGCGTTTGCTATATCAGTCTAGGGCTGCCATGCTATTATTACTGGCTGCACATGTGTTTTCGGATAAGAGCAGTGATCAGATTCCACTCTGGCCTCTGCCATTTCTTGAGGATTTTGACACATGTGCTGAGTATAGTTGGGGATCAGCTCTTCTGGCCTGGTTAGAGGCTAATCTATGCAGGGTGGTACGTTGTAAGACAAACGGAGTAAGCGGGGCGGTGATGTTTCTGGATATGTGGGCGATTCCCAGACTACTGTCGGCTAGACCATGTGAAGAGCTGCCGGAAGATGTCGAGCCACCGGATGGCTGGCCTAGGTTCCCCCTCGGTTACAGGTATGATATTATTTAGTTTTTGTATTGGATTTGTGTTTTTTATTTATTGTGTCATCTATCATTTAGTTAGCTGCCGGTTATATTTATTGTTTATCGGGTTTTGTTTGTATATTACAGATGGAAGATGTGGAGGCAAACTAACCTTACGCCATATGTCTACGGACATAATGTGGTCCACATACATGACCAGTTTGACAATATCTCGCCTGAACAGGTAAATTTTAATTTTCGTATTATATGTAACTTACGTATTATATGTTGTATATGTTTGCATTGGTCTTATGTTCGCAGAATTTATTACTCGTCTATTTTTAAACCATTGTTTATATATTCTAATTTGATGATTACAGATAGTGTGGCAACCTTACGGGGATCTCAATCAGTATCCGGAATACTACACGCGGGGCCGTTATATGTGGCATTGTTCTGTGCCTCTCATTTGTAATGAGAAGATTGAGTACCACCCCGCGGACAGGTTCATGAGACAGTTCGGTTTTGTGCAGCGGGTCCCTACATATATTTGGAAACCAAGACAGGGTCACGACAAGGATAGAAGATATGGGATTGGGCAAAAACACGACCGGCCTTTACTTTGTGGAGAATTTATAGCCGTGTGGAATGACCGCCACACCCGTCTTATTAACGGCGAATATGGGTCAGGGACGTCACCGGATTACATGAGATGGTATAGAGAGAGGACTCGCATCTTCATAAACCCACCTGAACTTGCCCCGCCCCCTCACGGTTTCCGGGAGAATACAGGTGTCTTCAATAAAATGGTAACTACTAAATCGTTTTTTACTAATAAATCGTTACTTCTTTTTCTGTATATTTCAATACTAATAAATCGTTTTGTATTGTTTTTTTTTTCAGAAAGCGATGTTGCGCCGCAGTTTCAAATCGTTCAAACGGCTGAATCTAAAACGGACGTGAACTTACTACGTGCGGAGTTCGCTCAAATGGGTATGAATCCATATGGGTCAGCTGATGAACAGTCGGAGGGGGATGACGACGACGACGACGACGATGGTGATGACGACCTACGTTATGACCCACGAACTTACACTAGGGCTTCAAGTTGTCGGCGTCCCGACGAAAGAGGCGAATCTAGTAGCGGGGGTAGAAGATCGACTGGAGGTCGACACCCGACTACAGATCAGGGTACGGGTCCGAGTTCAAGCGGTCATCGTCGTCGTTCTTCTTTTGCTGGGTCGGACTACGTTCAGACCGATGTTCCGTTCGATCATCATAGACAATCATTTGGTTCGTACGAGCATCATCCTAGTCATCAGTCCACCGACAGTTGGAGTCGGGGGTTGACAATTACATCCCACGAGCGTGCGCCGCATCCAGAATCGCAGCAGCGACAAAGACGCCGTACGGAGCTAAACGAAATCGAAGAGTCTGCTGAGCCGTCATCGGATAGATTAACATCGGCGGGAAAGATGCTCCCTATGTTCAACTTTAAAACATTTAGTCGTTACAAAAAAAAAAATGCACTGTTTTTGTATTTGATTTCTATGTTTGATTTGTCAGTTTTATTCTTAGCTAGGGTTGGAATATTATAAATTCGTACGTTTAATTTGATTTCTATGTTTGATTTGTACGTTATAATTTCGTAAGTTTAATTTGATTCGTATGTTTGTAAAAAATATTCTGTATTTTAATTGATAGGACCAATATTGAGTTTTTACAAACCCTAAACCCTAAACCCTAAATTACAAACCCTAAACCCTAAACCCTAAACCCTAAAAAAACCCTAAATATTCTGAAATTTACATACAAACCGTACATTTAATGTACGGTTTGTACAGATTTCATACAAACCGTACATTAAATGTACGGTTTGCATGTATTCTGTGCAAACCGTAAAAGTAATGTACGGTTTGTAACCCTGATTTAAGCAGCGCCACTTTACGAATGTACTTTTTGCACCGAATCACCGTTAATAACGTAAAAAAAAAAAAAACTACAAACCGTAAAAATAATCTACGGTTTGTAGTGTAAATGACATTGGATACCATATCTATCAAAATAATTACGACAACACCTTATCACTTTTGAATTATTATGACTTGACAACCCTATCCGAAAATGACTATTCAATGCATTATTAAAGTTTGAAAATGACTACACCAAAAAAAACACTACAAACCGTAAAAGTAATATACGGTTTGTAGTGTAAATGACATTGGATACCATATCTATCAAAATAATTCCGACAACACCTTATCACTTTTGAATTATTATGATTTGACAACCCTATCCGAAAATGACTACTCAATGCATTATTAAAGTTTGGAAATGACTACACCAAAAATTCACTACAAACCGTAAAAGTAATCTACGGTTTGTAGTGTAAACTTACACTATAAATATGACTCAGTTTTGCCAATTCTAACAAACCATAAAATCAAACACAAACACATTTCAAAATCTCTAAAAAAATCCTCATTTCTCCCCAATAAAATATACAAATAAACACTTTTCCAAAATGAATTACAACTATGGTTATGACAACAACCAATGGAATAACAACAATGCGAATTCATCCAGTGGCTCAAACGATGAGCTAACTGATTATTCAGAGCACTTTGAAGTTGATGAATTGATTTGGGAAACAAGGGATGAAATGCTTACTGATCTTGCTGATGTGGCTGGGAATTGTGGTTTCATCCTTACGATTCGTAGGTCTGGAGGGGGTGATGGGAGAAGAACACCGTATGTTGATATTGTGTGTGATAAATCGGGGGTATACGAAAAAAAGAAACCAACTTCCGTCAAATCAGGTACAAAGAAAAAAGATTGTCCATTTTTCATTAAAGGTTACGTAGTTAATGGTGAATGGATGTGTCACGTAGAAAATGGACAACATAACCACCCACCTCCAACTTACCTCCAAGGGCAAGCACGACGTGCTCGTTTAACCCAAGATGAAAAAGAAATTGTTAAAACTTTAAGGCAAAGTAGTTTTAAAGTTGGTGCAATATTAGAGGCCATTAAAAATCGAAATCCTGACAATGTATCAACCACTAAAACGATACATAATTTTTTGGCCGGACTGAAATTTAAAGAACGAGATGGTAGAAACCCGATACAGGAACTGTTTAATTTGTTGGATAGCCATCGCTACACATTCTACTATAATATGAACCCATCAACCCATTCCCTTGAGAACTTATTTTTTGCACACCCCGATTCTATAAGGATGTTCAAAGCTTTTCATGATGTCTTGTTAATGGATTGTACATATAGGACAAACCGTTTTAATATGTCATTTCTAGAAGTCGTAGGAATGACATCAACGAACCAAACATATTGTTTAGGTTTTGTTTTCATGAGTGACGAGACAAAGGAAAGTTATATATGGGCATTGGAAAAATTTAAAGTTACATTGGAGGGGTGTATACTACCTAGGGTGTTTGTAACCGACAGGCAAATGGCCTTATCAAATGCTTTATCCGTTGTTTTTCCCGATTCTCATCATATTTTGTGCACTTTTCATATTGCAAAAAATGTTTTGAAAAACTTCCGTAAAAAAATCCCTGATGAGGAGTGGCAAACGTTTCTAGATGATTGGGGGTTATTGGTTGATTCTGAGTCGATAGAGGAGTACAATCATAACCGAACTTATTTCAATTCCTCTTACAAATCGTACCCTGCTGTGATTAAGTATGTAGACAAGCTTTTAAATGATTATGCTGAAAAGTTTGTTGCATGCTATACCAACCACACAACACATCTAGGTAACAGAACTAGCAATCGAGCCGAACAACAACATGCTAAGCTGAAAAGATCCCTTTCCACAAATACTGGCACGCTTGAAACTGTTTGGGTAGAGGTGAATAGAATTCTAGAAAAACAATTTGAGGATATTAAGATGAAATTGGATAAATGCAAGTCTTATTTTCCACATTCTGAACGAACACCTCTATTTATAAATCTTAGGTCGTATATCACACACTATGCCTTTGATTTATTATTTCAAAAACACAAAAAATGTAGTGGCCAGGCTGATGAGAATTGTTCTTGCGGTTTTAAATTGTCTCACGGTTTACCTTGTCATCATATTATGAGTGAACATATTTTATTCGGGAAGCCTCTTCCTCTAGAATATATTCATCCATTCTGGAAAAAATTAGACGTAATTGATGATAATGGGAACACCGATGATTATGGGGTAGAGGGTGATCTAGAAGAGTTTAAAAGTGTTTATGCTACCAAAACGAATGTTGAAAAACGGCGTATGAAAACACAACTCCGAGAGATAACCGTACCAGCCAGAACATCCATCAGTGACCCCGAAGTGAGAGTAAATAGGGGGAGACCTAGAAAAGGCGACAAATCTAGTAAGAGGGATAAGTCGGGATGGGAGTATGTGGAGGAAGAAAGAGCTGGTGCTAGTAGGGACAAGGGCAAAGGCAAGGCGGATGAAACACCGGAGGTAAGGGTAAACCCAACTAGGAAGCCGCGAAACCAGAACCCTAAACCCACCCCCAATAGGCCAACCTTCCTGTACAGTGACCAAATATGGGTCATGTTACATAGTTACATCGAAACGGTTTATGATGTGCGTGGGGATGGTAACTGTGGGTTCCGGGTACTTGCAAATGCGACGGGTAAACAGAATGGGGAAGATGATTGGTACGCGGTAAGATGTGAATTGTTTCAAGAGCTGCAGCAAATGAAAGGTGTTTATTATGAGTTGTTTGAGAATATTGACTTTGAAGCTTACCGGTATGATTACATTTTATCAAGTTTAAATTTTTATCATGCTACAAATCCCGCACCTTCTGACAAATGGATGAGATTTCCGTCCTATGGTTTTTTAATTGCTTCTCATTACAATATGCCAATTGTATTGTTGTCCTTATGGGAAAATCAAAATGGAGAGGTAAACGTGTAGAACAGTACTTTTTTACCTCTTTATACTGGTCCGCCTCGGGGAACGACACATTACATCCCGACTGTAATGGTGTTCGTCAACAGTTGTCACTATGCTCAGATTATTCCTAAAGAAGAAGGGATCTTCCCAATGCGAGGAATTATAGCACGGTGGGAACAAACACGCACTGAGACAGCTGCGCCATGGAAGGAACTTTTTCGACCTAATTTCAAGTTATATATGGCGCTGGAAAAGAAATCGGGAAAGAAAAAAGCAAATGAAGATGAAGCTATAGATCTAAGTCCATAATCAGTTTTTTATTTTTAATTTTATGTAAATTACTATTTTTTCCAAGTTGTTGTAAATTTATATGATGTAAACAAATGTTTAATAAATTTGTTTTCTGAAATTTAGTTCTATGAAATTTTGTTGTAAATTTTGTTTAATAAATTTGTTTTATGAAATTTATAAGTTGATATTCATGTTTGCATATTGAGTTAATTTTTTTTATGAAATTTATATAATTTATGATTGTTTCATTCAACAAAATTGATGATTGACACCAAATTGACGACTTAGTTAATGTTTCATATTGCGTTATACAAGTGTTAAAAACAAACCAAAGGTACTTCACAAAAAATGACGATTTAGTTAATGATTCACTAAATATCAACTTATACACTTGACAAAAATATAACATGTAAAATTTTGAACTTATACAATAAATATCAAACATAAAATTTATCAAACCAACTTTATTTGTGTAAATTTGTGTAAATTTTGTGTTTATTTTGAGAGATTGTTAGAATATTGGTAATTTATTTTATGTAAAATTTTAAAAATAAGACATTTAGTTTTTTTATTAAAAAAATCATGTTTAATTTGAAAAAAATATTCAGTATTTTAATTTTAATTATTAGAATTTTTATTTTAATTTTTAATTTCAAAAAATCTGTCAAAACACACAAACCGTAGATCTACGGTTTACAGTGATTAACTGTAAACCGTAGATTTAATCTGCGGTTTACGCGTTTTTTAAGATTAATTGAGGTTAATTAATCCACCCTCTTATTAAATTACTAATAGTAATTTTTGAAGAATTCTCACTCACGCAAGAAGAAATAAATTACGAACAAAAGGTATTATTAAGGTACAATATATTATATGAGTAGCACATGTTTCTATCTAAAGAAATTTGTTTCAATAACAAAGAACTCTGGAACTTGTAAAATCTAAGATATCACTTAAATTACATAGCATAGACTAAATAGCTAATTAATTGTGTGATGGTTTATTGCAAATGATATGCTGGAGAGAATTTATCACAGATAAATGAAAAAGATAAGGTCTTTCGGGTTACTTTGTTTCAAATTGGTGAGAAGCACCCTTATTACCTAATATAACAAAATCCCACTTATGATCATGATTACACAGGACTGAAATAGCTATAAAAAAAAAAACAAGGATGGGTGTTAAAAAAAATATCCTGCTCAGAATTCAGATTGTCCCGAATATATAGTCTATTCATACATACTAAACATTTCAAATTTGTGCACTCGTGTTACATACGAATTAAACATATCCTTGTTAAAGGATATGTCAAGATGCTAATTAACTTTAACTTGAATAATAGCTGTATGCAGTAAAAACCAATGATATTCTTGCCACTCAATTTTATTATTCTCTTTTGGTAATTTTTGAATTGAACTCTTCTAAATTCAGCCCTAGTTTATATTATACGTACACAAACTATATTTACTTGTCATAACGATTAATTTAGATCAGACGGTATATATATAAATGGAAAATTATTGTTTACTACACCAAACTATTGGTGGTTAATAAGCTGTATACTCACTTATGAATATTAACAATTTTCATACTCACCTATAACAAATCAATCAATCATTACACTCTCGTTAATGTCTGTTGACTTTTTAAGGAAAGTTTGGTCTTGTACGATCATGTGCAAAACAGACAATTCTCATTAAAAGTGACTACGTGATCACACATGACAATTCTCATTAATAGTGTGTTTATTGTTTGATTTGTTAAATCTAAATATGTAAATTGTTGATTTTCGTAGTTGAGTGTGTATTTTGTTAATGAGTAATAGTTTGTTGCAGTCAATAATAATTTTCCCATTGGTATGAGAATATACTGGTTTGTGTTTCCTTGAGTACGTTTTATAAGTGGCGGTCATATAATGCATACATACAATTTCCTCATTCAAACTTAAAATACTACTTAACTCATAATCGTTGAAGTTTTCCTTTAATCTTAAAATTGCATTAGACCAACATTGTACACCTTCTGTTATAATATTACGCAAGTTGTAGATGAATATTATTTGCGCATTCCAAATTAATTTGATTCCCCATGACATCCTTTGAGGAAAGTTGTACACCAATACTTATGAAAACTAAACAAGAAAAATGAAACATTTTCTCTTTTTGGAAACTTTAATGCTATAAAAATGCCAGAGTATTAGGTATCTAATAGATGTAATCACAAGACAACTAACGTTGGTGTTCAATTTTGTACGATAATCCGAAAAACAATCTTCCGTTTGATGATGCCGCTCTCATAAATTTATATAGTTTTTTTTGTGTCTAAGCATTTTTAGTTTCGAATTGGGACACAAACAGCCAGCCAATAGATACCATATTCGTGATCCAAGGTTTGTTAACTTGTCTATAAACTTTTGGAGTTAAAGATACTTCATACAAACATGTTTAACTCAAATTGGTAGAAAGAAAAAAAAGGATTAAAAGTTAAAACAGTGTTACAGTGACAACAACCCGTTACAAATAGTTTAGCTACAAGGTTCGAATCATGTTAAATGGGATAGATGTGAAAAGTTTTGATCCTCTTTAATAAGATTTAAAAAAAAAAAATGTTACAGTGACAACTAAGAAGGGGTTGCCACTTACTGAAAAGCACCCTCAACCGAACATTATTTCTAGTTAAATACCAAAACTGCCGTCCCCTATAGAATCCTGATGGTCGTATAATTTGTTTCTTTGTTGTTCTTCCCGTCGGATATTGCTTTGATTTAAAATATTAAAGAGGTTTGTTTCTAGAACATGTACTTATATTCTCATCCATGTAGAAATTGTGGGGATGCAACCAATAAACCATATGAATCTGATTAAGAAAACATGTCATGATCCACTGCAAATAGTAATACCAGTCAAGTTAACGAACAATATTCGATTTAACATACTTGCTTACCATACTTCCATATTTAATTATCCGTGTTATTTGTATTTATGTGAATGACCGTATCAAAGGGCTCTTGGCCGGTTACGGAAACAACTCATTATAGCTGGTATTTAAACTTTTTGCTTCTGGAAATTACCTAAAGTGATCAGGATACACATTTATTTTATTATCGACATCGTCACTTTCATGTGTATGCTTTATCATAATCTATACAGAACTGACAAAGAAAGATGATGAGTACCACGGTGTCTGCTGTTGTTTCTATACGGCTGTGAGATTTTATGTCACCTGCTCAAATTAACAATGTACACGGCAAGATGAAAAACCGATAAACCTTGTCTATTCTTTTGGCTGAATGTTTATACGTCAGATTTGGCTAAAGGGCACCATGTACTACGTAAGGTCATTTATCGTCATTTCAACAATCTTATCGGAAATATATTTATATTCACAATTTTTTTTGTAAAGCAAGTGGATTAAACATTATCTTGTTTACCACTGAAGAGGAGATACCATATTTTCCTACATTGACAATTTTTATAGTCTTTTATTCTATTTTTATGACAAAATCCAGATTAAAACAGAGAAAAGTGAAAATGAGCAAACTTGGCATTGATTTTGTAAAAACAATCTGTTAAATAAGTTAATTACTGTAGGGAGATCTTTTTCATTATGCCAAATTTCAAAAAAAATTATTCAATCTTTTGTTTTTATCACAATCGGTTTGCTTGCTTCTCATATTTATTATTAGTAGAAAGAAGGATATATGTTAAATCTAAAGATAGACAAATCAAGAAAAAGCCTTTTTAATCATTTTGAAAAGAAAGCTTTAATTTAAGTGGTTCAAAAACTCATTAAAGGTTTCTAACTAATTTATATCAGAAAGTCGAGAAGATTATCAACAACAGAAAACTTGATTACTTACAAGTCTTTTGTAGTGACCGATGCTATTTTTTTAGAAAGAAACAACACAACAGTGTGGCAAAGAACTGACAATGAATCAAATATATATATTTCTTTCAAGTGAGTTTGTGCACTAGCCACTTGGATACTCAATTCGTATGTATGGCGGACTTGCAGTTGGAACACATAAATAATGCCAACCAATGTATGTATATATAGCTTTAGAGTGGAAATATTTTACAGCGACGTTTTCTAGTTAGTGTATTTTAGCCGGCACAAACTTAGCCATCATCAATTTATTTTTGAGTTTTTGCATTTGAAGGAATAGACAAGGGTACATATACTAAATACTGGACTGCTATAATTTGTTTTGAGTTATTGCACCGAAGAGACACAGTGTTAGGCTGTTAGCAACCTTTAAGCTGACAAGGCACTTGATGAGACAACAATATTGTCAAGGTCAGAAACAGCTTGTATCAGCCAATCAAATGCGACAAACTATTGATTATAGTGTATTTGTAAGTTGTAAAGAACCGCTTAAGACAGTTCTGGGATTCTGTGTACTAAATAGAAGTTACTGTAAACATGAAGTACTGAATTGTAAAGAACTGTTTGTGACAGTTCTGGAACTTCTAGGACTAAATAGAAGTTTATCAATGTATATATATTTTTCCTCTGTAAACAATGACTTTTAAGTTGTTTTAATAAAAGCTTTTCCTCTTTCTCTCTCTCTCTCTAACTCCCCTTCAATATATATATATATACATGTGTTTTCACAGAAAAGGTTGATCGCAAATACGATCAACTGAGTAAAATCCACCAGTACGTGGATTCTACTCTTCTACATGGTATCAGAGCTTTATAGAGCTTCTTTTCCGCTGCGATTTGCACAGATTTCTGGTGTTCTTTATTGGGTTAATTGAAGAGTTGGAAAATTTTTGGGGTTCTTTATTGATTTCATCTCTACAATTGGTAATATCTGTATTACTCTCTTTTGATTATCAAATCTTTTGGGATTAATTGAAGACTTAGGGTTTATTTGGGATTCAAATTGGCTATTATACTCTCTTCTTGGTTTGTTTGGGGTTTTAATTCTCCTTATTAAAAGTTAGGTTTCTTTTCTGAAAACAAGAAATGTCAGAATTTGGTGATGTTCAACCTACGGTTATTTCTTCTATAAATACCATGAGTCCTTATTACATAGGTTCTAATGAGAATACTAGCACTAGTCTAGTTACTCATTTGTTAAATGGGGCTAATTTCCATTCTTGGAGGAGGGCCATGGAGATTTCAATAGGGGCCAAATCCAAATTAGGGTTTGTGACAGGTACCCTACCTTGTCCATTAGATACTGACCCAATGAATGGGGCTTGGTTGCAGTGCAACCTGATAGTTATGTCTTGGATTATTAATTCTGTTAATAGTGATATAGCACAGTCCATTTTATATGTGGATTCTGCTTCTAAGATGTGGAGAGAGCTAACAGAAAGATTTGCTCAAGGGAATGAGGCTAGGATTTATGAATTACATCAAGACATGCATAAAACTGTTCAAGAATCACTTAGTGTATCTGGTTATTTTACTAAAATTGAGACTTTGTGGAATCAGCTGAGTGTTATAAGTCCTATTCCTAGGTGTTCTTGTGGTATTATAGGGGGATGTTCTTGCAATTTTATGAATGCAATAGTGGCTAGGGAGCAGAGGATTTTTAAGATGATTTTCTTGATGGGGTTAAATGAAAGATTTGCTCATGTTAGGAGTCAAATTCTTTTGACTAGGCCTCTTCCTCCTCTGAATGATATGTATCAAATGGTTATTCAAGAAGAGAAACAACAGAGTGTAGGAGTTCATGGTGGGATTTCTGAAAATAATATGGCACTTGCTACTCAGTATGATAAGTCTCAGAATAATCAAGGGGTTAATCAAGGGTTTAGACCTAATTCTAGTCAGTTTTTTAGGTCTAATGGTTCTAACAGTACTTCTAGGCCTTTTAGACCTTTATATAACATGGGTAGAGGTATGGCTATGAAGTGTTCTCATTGTGGGTCAAATAGACACACAAAAGATAGGTGCTATAAATTGCATGGGTATCCACCTGGGTGGACTCCAAGACCTAGAGGTTTTAGTAATTCTTTTTCTGGAAATAATATGGCACATTTAGTCACTTATCAAGATGGAGATGTTTTTGGTAATGATACAGGACAGCATCATAAGAAGGAGAATTCAGGAGAGGGTGATCTGCAGCAGCAGGCTGATAGTCAGCAAGCTGGAGTTACACCTCTCTCAAATATGGTTTTTACTGGCATGTCAGGTAAGCAAAATTCTTCTTCTTCTTTTTATTCTAATGTATGTCATAATGAGAACATGCTAGATACTGATTTATGGATAATTGATAGTGGGGCTAATGAACATATGGTCAATTCTTTACATCATTTTAGCAATTTTAAAAGGGTTAATTCACATGTTAATTTGCCTAATGGACAAAAGGCTGTAGTTACTCATATAGGGACTATTGTTTTTAAAAATAATATAAGATTGTACAATGTTTTATGTGTACCTTCTTTTGGGTTTAATTTGATTGCTGTTAGCAAATTGGCTAATGACTCTGGGTTATTAGTGGTTTTTGATTCAAAAGGTTGTTATATTCAGGACCAGGTATCTTTGAGGATGATTGGTAGTGCACAGGCAAAGAATGGTTTGTATGTTTTCCAGAGAAAGGATTTTCCTCAAAGATCATCTATTTGTAATGTTGTTTTTCCAGAAAATAAGTCACATATTTGGCATTCTAGGTTAGGACATCCATCTGTTGCTATTTTAAGTATCCTTTCAAATGATGTAAATGTCAAATTCAGTAATTTGAAATCAGTTCCTTGTGATGTTTGTCATTTAGCTAAGCACCATAGGCTTAGTTTCCCTGTAAAAACTTCTCATACTAATAAAGCTTTTGATCTAGTTCATTGTGATCTTTGGGGTCCTTATTCTGTTCCTACTTATAATAATTACAATTATTTCTTGACCATAGTTGATGATTTTACAAGGTGTACTTGGATTTTCTTACTCAAAAATAAATCTGACACAGCTATTATTTTTCCTCAATTTCATAAAATGGTAGCAACACAGTTTAATTCCAAAATTAAAATTATGAGAAGTGACAATGGAAGTGAGTTTAATTTGTTAGATTTTTATTCTAAAACTGGCATTTTACATCAAACCAGTTGTGTTGAGACTCCACAACAAAATGGTGTTGCAGAAAGAAAACATCAGCACTTGTTAAATGTGGCTAGGGCTATTAGATTCCAGTCTAATTTGCCTTTGAAATTTTGGGGAGAATGTATTTTAACTGCTGCATATTTAATCAATAGAACACCTACACCTCTTCTGTCTAATAAAAGTCCTTATCAAATGTTGTATGGTTTTAAACCTACTTATCATCATTTAAGGGTTATTGGTTGTTTGTGTTACTCTAGTACTTTAAGTAGAAATAGAACTAAATTTGATGCAAGGGGTAAAAAGTGTGTTCTGCTTGGCTATGGTGCTAGTACTAAGGGGTACAAATTATTAGATTACATTACAAATGAGGTTTTTCTTACAAGAGATGTTGTTTTTTATGAAGATTATTTTCCTTTTAAACAGCAACCTAATTTGATTATTTCCACAGAACCTTTGGTTGCTAATGAATCTATAGTTCCAAATGAAAGTTTAGTTTGTATTCCAGATAATGATAAAAGTGTACCTGTACCTGTTAAGTCTCTGCCTAATAGGCAATCTATAAGAATTTCTAAAGCTCCTAAATATTTACATGATTTTCATTGTTCTGCTACTAGTAATAATATTTTGTCTGAAACTCATAATAAACCTGTTCATGATTTGTCTTCCTATCTTACTTATGAGAATGTTTCTTCTTCATATAAGTCTTTTTGTATGTTAGTATCTTCTGTTTCTGAACCTAAGACTTATAAGCAAGCTAGTAGTGATCCACTTTGGATAAAGGCTATGGAAACAGAAATACAAGCTTTAGAAGTTAATGATACTTGGTTATTAACTAAATTACCACCTGGTAAACAACCAATAGGATGTAAATGGGTTTATAAAATTAAGCATAAGGCTGATGGATCTATAGAAAGGTATAAAGCTAGGCTAGTTGCTAAAGGTTATACTCAATTAGAAGGTATAGATTATGAAGCTACCTTTTCACCTGTAGCAAAAATGACAACAGTAAGATGTTTTTTAGCTCTTGCAGCTTCTCAAAATTGGTTTTTAGCTCAAATAGATGTTAATAATGCTTTTTTACATGGTGACTTAGATGAGGAGGTTTACATGACATCACCACCAGGTTTTTTACAAAAAGATACTACTTTGGTTTGTAAATTACAAAAATCATTGTATGGTTTGAAACAGGCTTCAAGACAGTGGTTTTCAAAATTAAGTAGTGCTTTAGTACTGTTTGGTTTTAAACAGTCTGTTGCTGACTATTCTTTGTTTACTGTCATTAAAAATGGTTTTTTTTAGCTCTTTTAGTTTATGTAGATGATATTATATTAGGTAGTACTTGTTCAGATTTGATAGATGAAGTTAAAACTTTTCTTAATAAACAGTTTCTATTAAAGGATTTAGGACCTTTGAAGTTTTTTTTAGGTCTTGAGGTAGCTAGAAATAAGACAGGAATACATATATGCCAAAGAAAATATGCATTAGATATTTTAGCTGATACTGGTCTTTTAGCATCCAAACCTTCTTGTTTTCCAATGGATACAAAACAGAAATTTACTAGTTTTGATGATGATTGTTTTGAAGATATTTCTTTGTATAGAAGAATAATTGGTAAACTTTTATATTTAACCATTACAAGACCAGACATTGCCTATTCTATTCATGTTTTGAGTCAATTTTTAGCTAAGCCCAGCAAGAAGCATTATGCAGCAGCTTTAAAGGTCTTAAGGTACATTAAGAAATCACCAGCACAAGGTATTTTCTTTCCTTCTTCTTCTTCTTTATCATTGAAAGCCTACAGTGATTCTGACTGGGCAGCTTGTATTGACTCTAGAAGATCAGTGACTGGTTTTAGTATTTTCCTAGGGGATTCTTTGATTTCTTGGAAGAGTAAGAAACAGAATGTTGTATCTAGGAGTAGTGCAGAAGCTGAATATAGGGCACTTACAGTGACTAGTTGTGAGATAATATGGTTGATTCATTTACTAAAAGACTTAGGCATTACTCATAATCAACCTGTAGCTTTGTTCACAGATAGTAAAAGTGCACTTGCATTAGCTCATAATCCTGTAAATCATGAGAGGAGCAAGCATATTGAGGTTGATTGTCATTTTATAAGAGATTTAGTACTTAAAAATACTGTTCATTTGTTACATGTTGGTACTAATGATAATATTGCAGATTTGTTTACAAAAGCTTTAGGTTCAGCTCAGTTTCAGCATTTGATTGTCAAGATGGGAGTGTTATCACTTCACTCTCCATCTTGAGGAGGGCATATTGATTATAGTGTATTTGTAAGTTGTAAAGAACTGCTTAAGACAGTTCTGGGATTCTGTGTACTAAATAGAAGTTACTGTAAACATGAAGTACTGAATTGTAAAGAACTGTTTGTGACAGTTCTGGAACTTCTAGGACTAAATAGAAGTTTATCAATGTATATATATTTTTCCTCTGTAAACAATGACTTTTAAGTTGTTTTAATAAAAGCTTTTCCTCTTTCTCTCTCTCTCTCTAACTCCCCTTCAATATATATATATATACATGTGTTTTCACAGAAAAGGTTGATCGCAAATACGATCAACTGAGTAAAATCCACCAGTACGTGGATTCTACTCTTCTACACAAACTGATGGGAAATTGGGTGACATTGGCTGTGGATATATGGCCAAGTTCTCAGTGTTAATTTGGTGATCAAGTATGTTGCCACCGTTAGTTAATCCGACCCTATAGAGCTACTAATTCTGAAAGGCTATTGGGGTGCGTTTTGAGACATCACGGACATTTAGCCACTAAATTCACTAGCATGCTTCCTGCAACATGTTTTATAAATGAGGACATAATATAAAATTTAAGTTTCAGGTTGAGTTTTTAGAGAGTCAAATATGTAATTGAGTTTTAAATATTACTGGAATTATAATGTACAGGTTGTCTGCTTGGCCGTATATATCTGTGTTTTGTTTACTTCTATTTGTTTTGTCTATGTTATGTTGTGGTTTCTTGCTGTAAAAAATTGCAGCGTTTGCTTGTTAGAACATCTGTTGCTTTTTGATGGAAATAATACACTAGGGTTTGTTCATGGTATAACACCGCCATCAAATCGGGGTTAACGTGCACACACATGCAAAAAATCACCACAAAGATATATTTGTTATACTTTTCTTTATAACCCCCCAAAAAACAGTCTTAAGTTTAAAATAATGCGGAATCCCACAAGGCTCAAATTGTTAATCATATTAACTCAAAGTACTACTTTGTAAATATAAACGAAATAAGGATACTAGTGAAACAATTACGGTCATCGACCGTGTCCACTCCTCATGTAGCCTCCCAAACAGCAGGGTCGCTCATGGATTCGCACCTATCTCTCGGTCCATCACCTTAATGAGAGTTACATGAGTGTTCTGAGCTGCAAGAATTACTTTAACTAAGTGGGTTGGGCATCAATCAAAATCCTATATTCATGCCATCACGAAGTAAGTTTTCAGGAGCGAACGTATTATTGGAATTAGCGATAATGAACATTACTTGATAAATGGATGCATGAAAACATATAGAAGACGGCCTTCTGCGCAATGTCTTTCTTTTTGAGACGTCATTCTCAAAAGAACTTGGCACTATTTGGTATAAAGTATAAATCACTGCATTGAAAATCCACCAAGTACCTTAGTTTGGGCTAAATATGCTGAAAGTCTTATACAACATTGGGCCAAAATGTTTCCTTTTTCATTTGGAAATCGATTTAAAATGAATATCGGGTTCAACTTTGAACCTACAAAAAATGTTTGCTGTAAATCATAAATGAATGCTTTGCTAAGTTAAGAATTAGCTGCGTTAAAGAAATTTAGAGATACTTTGTTTTCATGTGTCATCTTTATAACCTACTCCATAAAATGCGAAATTGTAACTTAGCGTTTTTTTAAGGAAAAATGATAAAAATGTATATATTACTGGTACTTATTAAATAAAACTCACACTTTAAAATATTTTTAAAGATTAGTACATATGTTATGTGATATTACTTATTATTACTTTTTATTTTTAACTTTAATGTTACATGATCCTATATTATATATATCAAATCTTAAGCAAAATTTTAGAATTCGGGTTTTTAAAAATTAAGTATGTTTTTATATACTAATCAATGATTCTTCCTTTTTTTCAAAACTTACCCGTAAAAATTGAAAAGCGAAAGGTTTTACGGCAAACGGTTTTTGACCTTATTGAGCCATGTTTTTTTTGCTCTATAAAATAATGTCCTAAATTAACTAATTAAGGGTATATACACCAATCTACAAAAACCAAAGTGATTGGTTAAAATGGTTGAGATCATAATTTACTATGCTTATCATCAAGATTTGAATATTTGTGTCCTAGAATTGGTTACCTCCAAAACGAAGGTTTTTTTATTAAAAAAAAAAAAGCAAAAACAAAAATGAAAGTTGTAAAATATATAGGAGTAACTTTAGCCCCATTTAAACTCGAACTTATTTGCAATTTTGTCAAATACAAAATAAAGAAGGAAAACTAAATAAAACTATAAAAATGACCAGCCATACAAAACTCACCACCCGAGAAAAACACTCACCAGTCCCCAATTCCACCACACCGAACAAAGATCCAACAACTTATATACTGTTGTACCCTCGTTAAAAAAACACACAATTAAAATCATCACCCATAATTCATATACTCCCATTAAAACTTAAAACTATATCTATCATTAAACTATAATTATCTCATCTAATATCACTCGAGCCCTTACTCTTTCTCTCTCTACATATAGATACAGATATATATATATATATATATAGATATATAGCGACGATGACTTTCCGGCGAGGCAACGGCACCGCCGTGATAATCGCCTCAGTATACTCCGTCGTCGCCGTCGTGCTTATCCTTATTAGCTGCGGCGTGGACATCGCCGACGCCGTCTCCGTCGTCGACGTGTACCGTCTCATTCAGTACGATCTCGCCGGAGCTCCGTACGGATCTCGCCGTGCCTCTCTCTCTAACTCCGCCGCTTCCTCTCTCTACTCCTCTGCCACCGATCTCCGTACCACTGTTCTCCTCCTCCCCCTTCGTGAGGTCAACATCTCTCTAATTCGAGGTATTGTTGTTTTTAATATTTTGATTCTATATTTTTGGTGTTTTTAGAGTGTTTAGATGTTGTTATGAGAATTCGATGTTGGAGAATAATTAGTATTTATGTTGAGATTGAGGAATGCTTGGTAAATAAACGTTTTGTTAAAGGTGAAAAATGTATATTTTTAGTTGAATTGAAGTAATAGTTCATGTTGGAGGTGAAAATGTATAATTAGGTAGAACTTCGCGAGGTCAACATTTCTCTAATTCGAGGCATTGTTGAGAAGATTTGATTGATTAAGTTTTTTTTTGCTTTTTTTTTAATAGTATCTAGATGTTGTTTGACTGATGTGTAGCTATGAGAATTCCATGTTGGAGAATTATTGGTTTGAATAGTGAATTTGAGGTATTGTTGAGAATATTATTTGATTGATTTTATTTTTTTGAAGTGTTTAGATGTTGTTTGACTGATGTGCTGTTATGAGAATTCAATGTTGGAGACTAACTAGTTTTAATGTTAATCGTGCGTCATTTAAGAGAGAAAGTAAACGGTTTGTTGGAGGTGAAAATGCATATTGTTGGTAGAATTGAAGTAATAATTCAATTTTGTGTTATATTTGAATACTTATAGGTTGGTCGACTGATGTGTTGTTATGAGAATTCAATGTTGGAGAATAATTAGTATTAATGTTGAGATGTCGTTTAAGAGAGAAAGTAAACGTTTTGTTGGAGGTGAAAATGCATATTTTTAGTAAGATTGAAGTAGTAGTTCAATTTTGTGCTATATTTGAGTAACTTATAGGCTGTTTGATTGATATGTAGTTATAAGAATTCGATGTTGGAGAATAATTGGTTTTAATGTTGAGATTGTGCGTTGTTTAAGAAAGTAAGTAAACGTTTAGTTGGAGGTGAAAATGTATATTTTTAGTATTACTTCATGTTGGAGGTGAAAATGTATAATTTCGTAGAATTAGGCCATGTTTGTTTGCAGTATAGTACATGTTTGTTTGCGGTATGAGATAGGTATAGTATTAATTTTGCGTGGAGACTACCTTATATCATGTTTGTTTACACGATCAGTAATTGGTACTAAACAAGGTTTAGTAAAAATT
Source organism: Primula vulgaris (assembly GCA_963920805.1). NCBI lineage: Eukaryota > Viridiplantae > Streptophyta > Magnoliopsida > Ericales > Primulaceae > Primula > Primula vulgaris. Next base: position 21,313,349 of record OY987222.1, read on the forward strand.
GTACTGCATTTTATGTTACTGAGTATAACTAATAACACCATGATGTTATTATTTATATCACTCATAATACTAGTTACACTTTATACTACCATATAAGTGTTATTAATTATAAATCTATACCCCTATTAGCATAAAATCTAGTACAAGTAGAACTATAATCTATTTAGAATCAATTACAAATTGTGTAAACAAACATGATATAAGTTGGGTCCCATAGTACAATTAATACAATACCTCCTCTTATACAGCAAACAAACATGATCTTAAAGTATACAATTCTGTTGGACGTGAAAATGCATACATTTAGTAGAACTGAAGTAATAGTTTATGTTTGAGGTGAAAATGTATAATTTCGTAGAGTTGAGGTATACAATATTGTTAGAGATGAATATGACTCGCTTCCATATTAATCTTTGGAAAATTTCCGAAAGTTATATTTTAGAAGAATTGTTTCGCGTTAAACGAAAAGAGTGATATGTGTTTCACTTGTTCGGGGTCAACATTACTCATTTGAGACATCGTTGAGAAGATTTGATCAACCTTGTGTTATTTTCTAGTATTTATATGGATTTGATTGTTTATTGTTACAAGAATTGGACGGTGCAGATTAATTAGGTTTAATGTTAAGATAGAGAAATGTTTGGTTGCATCTTTTCAGTGATAGAGCATATGTTATGTTGGAGCGGAAATGCATAATTTTAGTAGAGTTAAAGTATTATAGACGTGTTTCGTAATTGGTATTGATTGAAAGTAAAATAAGAAGTGGCTAATAACGGTGCTTGTTAGATAAAAACTACTCTTTAGGAAAATTATAAATCAATGAATTTTCTAGAACTGTCCTCTTCCCACCTGTTTGTGAGGTCATCATTTCTAATTCGAGGTATATTTGAGAAAAGTTGATGGATTTTGATACTATTTTCTAGTATTTATACATGGTTTGATTGATATGAGTATTGATGTTGTATTCGAGATTTTGTTGAGATTCGTGAGAAAACTTGATCAATTTTGTGATATATTCGAATTCGATTATTTATATATTGGTTGATTGATAGGTTAGTTATAAGAAGGTGCAGATTTTAATGTTGAGAAGGCTTGTTTGATTGCACCATTTCAGTGGGGAAGTATGACATTTATGGTGGGGGCGAAAATGTGTCATTTTGAGTAGAATTGAAGAGTGTGAGAAGCACAGCTGATAACAGTGCATATTAAATGAAAACTATTCTTTTTAGAAAAATTGTGAATCTCCGGTCTCTCTAGCACCTTCCTCTTGCTCCCTGTTTGCGAGACTAACATTTCTTTATTTCTAAGTACTTTTTGAGTGGATTTGATGGTTTTTGATCCTATTTCCAAGAAAATATCTGTTTCTGTAAGAATTAGTTTTTGTGTTTAGATTGTCTATTGCAGTTATATATTTGGGATTGTTTGGTTGCTTGTTGGAACGAGAAAGTATTCGTTTTATACTTGAGGGAGTTAATTTGTAAAGTAGAATTAAAGATTTCATATATGTTTCAAAAAAAAAGATTGAAAGTGCCGTGAGAAGCAGCTGATAACAGTGGGATATTGGATAAAAATTATACACTTTAGGAAAATTATGAATTACTGATATCTAGCACCGTCCGCTTGCTCCCCTGTTGACTGGGTCAACATTTCTTTATTTCGAGGTATTGTTCAGAATATTCGATGGATTTCTGCTATATCAGAATTTTTATGCCTGATATGATGTATTGATATAATATTTAAGGTATTGGAGTTAATTCGATTGATTTTGCGTTGGAATTAGAGTCATTTCTACCGTATACATTTTGGAAAATTAGAGAAAGTTATAAACTAGAAAAAATGTTTAGCAATTGATCTTTATTTCACTTTAGCAATGGTCTAATGAAAGTTTCTAACACCTATCCCTATCTCCACCGAAGAGGACTTTGGAGAGCTTGTCCCTGTCTCACAGTACTGACGATTTTTTTGTATCTCAGTTTTTTGTATGTCTGACTAAATAGAATGAATGATAGACCTCGTTAGTTGTTGCTAAGTCAAGTAAATTGTACCTAACTGAAAATTCCCCCCTTTCATGGCTTTGATATGATGCTGTGTTAGTCGCATGGTGTTGTAGATAAAGTGGTTCCTATGTTGGGATCGTTTTTAGTATTTGGGCATTTGGACTTGATTGGTTGTGTATGTGACAAATGTGACTTTTCTACAAAAGTTCTCTCCCATGAGCTATGTGAGTTGCTGAGGCACCTATAGTTGCACTGGTAGGGTTTCACATCTAATCACAATAAGAAAGCGCACCTCATGTGCTCTGTTAACTAGTAACCAGCATCTATTCTTTATTTAACTTTATTCATTGCTATTTTTTTATGTGGATGTGCATTTAAGGGGTTAATTTTTTCTTATGGGATAAAGGGACACTTATTCGAATTTAACGCTCACAGCTTTTAATGTTTGCCAACTTTGAGACACTTACTTTTGGTGAGTTATTGGAGCCCACACCTTTTGTATGTGGATCAGTGGATGTCATCCTGACGTGACTGACCTTAGAAATGCAATTCTGTAACAAAGAAGAACTTAAGGATCTTAACCCCTTATTGAAAACTGCACCAGTTAGAGCGTAATTGTTAGATTGTTGATCTAAAATAGAGAAAACTCTTTTATAAACAGCTCGGTCAAATTTCTTAAGGATTGTGTTTTCAACTAATTGTTAAAATCCGGTGGTAGCTCATAATTGTTTGTCTGAGCTGACGAACAGAGTGTAGGTGGATCTTTTAGTAGCCTATATGGAATATCTTTATAGTTTGAATTTTGAAATATACTCTTCAGAGGTAGGAAGTGTTATCATCTGTACTCGTTTTCCAAAACTTAGTTTTGAACTTTCACCCTTTCATGGGCTTGTGCAAAGGTAAGGGAGCTGACATTTCCTCCGAAGGCTATCTAGAAGAGTAATGTATCCAATAAGAATGACAAACTTTGCTTAAACACAACTCTGCCTTTAAATTCTTAGTTGTAATGAGGGTTTTGTGGTGAATTGGTACTTCTTTATAAGATTTTAGAAAAAAATCTGGAAGACCATGTTAATGTTCACTGCCACCGCACAAAAAGGTGGCTCCGAAATCTGAACGTTGACCTTCTCCGTATCTTGTTTGAGGCTTGTTTTGCTAGGAGAGGAAGTTATATGGATTAGGGCATGAAGCACGTATGCCATCTTGTTTCTTTTGGTGCTATGACCAGTGGCGGAGCCAGAATTTTGGTTCAGGGGGGCACGATTAAAATATAAACTGTCAGTTTTCTTTTAGCAGTTGAGAGATGATCAGTGTATGATTATATTTGTGCAAGTACATAACGATATGAAACTGAACTTTTTTTTAATCCTTATCAAAAGAAATTTGCGTTAAGTTTTTTTAAAACATATTTTGGAAACTAAATTTTACTCTAATTATGTTAAGAAAAGATTTCATTACTGGTTACTTAACAATGAATTGGTTAACTAAAATTAGTTATTGATTAAACATGTACTAACAGAAGAAACCAATTTAAATTACGACCAACCACTTTGGTTGGCAAAAATAAAATAAAATTGGAATAAGTAAAAAACAAAAACAGAAGACAAATATAAATGATATTTTAGTTGATTGCACAATTTATATATATGATAATTGAAGAAAACCAAATAAAACCTCATTTTTCAAAAACAAAGCACCACACTTGATTTTACAAAAGATAATAGACTTAGAATGTTGATCAAGAAAAAAAATGGTAAATTACTAATGTCTTAATAAGTTTATGAAAGAACCTAAGCCCATTTTCTTTAATTGTGCAAATACTAGGTTTATTCTAAAAAAAAGAAAAGGCTGAAAAAAGTTTAAACGACCTAGCTAGCGCTAGGAATCCAACTCAGGGAGGATAAGTTAGTAGCAATTAAAGCAAATTGAGGTTACCGACTAGGCTAACTTACTTTTGCTTTCTAACTGTACTCAGATATATACTTAGTGTTATAAATCCAGGGGGGGGGGGGGGTACGTGACCCCCCTGGCCCGCATGTGGCTCCGTTAATATGACGCTAATACAGGATTTTAGCCTTCGAGAAATATGACTTGCCAGACTTCCACAAGAGTCATGCCACATGTTTAATTTTATCGGTCCAGTAAAGAACCTCTCTAGCATTTGCATATTAGACGATTTATCAAGCTATTGGATTGGTATCAGCGGTTCCTCTCTTTGCTCTCTAGTTTTTGTAGTATTACAGTATTTTTTGGGTTTTAGGTGGTATACAGGATTTAGATCTTTTTTTTTTGGGTGCAGGTGACACTTTCCTCAATTAGCTCTTTCGGCATTTCAGTATAGTTATTCTTTTTAACATCTTGCTTTTTTTTTGTTTTCTTGGTGACGATCCATTGGCGTTACCTAGTTCATGCATGTTCGACTTCTAATTTTGTTATCTTGCAATCCTTCTTAGCTATGCCTTTTCTCCCCCTTCACCTTTTTTTTTCTTTTCCCAATTTTAGCTTCTGACCATGATTCCTGTCATTTGTAATGATATGACAGAGTTTATTGAAAACAGACAGCCTTTGGGAGGCTTATTGTTTTTTCTACCCCGGATATTCAGTCCTGAAAATAAAGACAGCTTAGATGGAGGTGACGAGAATTTTAATGAAGAGCAGGTCAAGAACACATTGGCGGAACTGGAATGGTTACTTATACATGCCAACCTCCCTGTAAGTTAAAATAGAATACTGAAACAATCTTCTATTTCCTCGTCCTCTGTGTTTCTGGTTAATATTTTGAGCACCTGCATCTAGAGGTGTCTCTTTTGTATTTAACCCCAGAAATATGGTACTTTTTGGTTGAGCAATACGATAATGTATTAAGCAGTTGTATATTATTCACTCTGGTTCCCTCGGTGTTCTGTTAAGTTTTTCTAAGTTTAAATCAGCAGTTGATTTTCTTGAGCTCTATACTAGAAGGTCATCTCTTTCTGTTACCAAATGCTTGCATTAGATTATATATTTACTTAGCCTTCAATTTGGTAAGAAATCGAAGCCCTTGACTTCTTAAACATACATCAATAAAAGAGTTCACTCCTGAGACTTGTCCTTTTGTTTGATACTTGGTCAATAAGTGCATGCTTGAAGTACTCTTCACTTTGTTTGTTTGGACCGGTTTGGGGTTATTGTGATGATGGTGCATTTGGTTACAGTATCCGGTGTACTTTGCTCACGAAGATGACAATATCAAAGCTGTTTTAGCTGATGTCAAGAGCAGTGATGTCACTGGCCAGCCTGCAACTCAGACCACTGGCGGGTATGTCCACATGCTTTATTTTGTTTTGTTTCGGACTTTCGAAGTAAATATCTTCTAAATTCATTATTTTTATTCTCTGACGAAGGATAGATAGAGATTTTCAGCAAATAAGTTTTTGTGCACTATTTGCATTTCATCCACGGGATATAGGTTCCCTTTTCTGCTCATTTTTATTTTCTTTCATATGCATCTCTCTCCAAGTTTCTGCGGTTAACCTTGACATTCTACAATGAAGCATTTCATTTCATTATGCCCCATGCTTCTAGCTGATTCGTACAATTGGAGCAATTGAGAATCTTCTCCTTAATTAATTTTCTGACAACATCTTTACTCTTGGAATATTGCAGGTACAAGCTGGCTGTTCAAGCGCCCGAGCCTAAGAAAGTAGCATCTCCAACAATTACAAATATACAGGTTTATATCTAGCTTCATTTCCTTCTCCTCATGACTCATGCACATCATACCCGAGCAGAGAAGCCCAAAATCACAATAACAATTTAAAAAATGGAAATGATCCTGTAATATATTAGTAGTTTTCAAAATGGTTTTCTTTTCGTTAAGTATGAGATTAGTAAAAAGGGGGACGATAAATGTGCTATGCACTGAATCTGTAGCTGATTTTAAAATACTAAGGTGCTTTATTAAAGTCCAAAACTGATTATAATTTAGAGACACTGATTTCATGTTGAAAAACCTCTGGTTTTCTGTATTTAGCATAGCGACCACATGAAATAACTCTTTTCAGTAATGAGATAGAATATCAATGCGGTATGCATTGAATCTGTATTTGGTTTTGAAATGCTAAAATGTTATGTACTACAACTGAAATAAAATTTTGAAATACTAATTTCACATTGAAATCTGAGTTCTGGTTTCTGTATTTAAAGAATGGGCGACATGGCATGGGACTGCTGCCTAATATCATTTTCAATTTTACTCTGTTAATTTTCCTTTCTTAGACTGATCTTATTACTCCACAGGGATGGTTGCCAGGGTTAAAAGCTGATGGAGACTCGACACAGCTTCCAACTATAGCTATAGTGGCATCATACGACACATTTGGCGCTGCACCGGTATTGTAGTTTTTTTAATTTATTGGTATTTTCTGATCTCATTATCTTTTAAATATACAGGTTTGATGACTTCAAAGTATGTTTATTTATAGGCTTTATCAGTGGGAAGTGATAGTAAAGGCAGTGGTGTAGCGGTTCTTCTTGAGGTAGCCAGGTTGTTCTCTCTCTTGTATTCCAACCCTAAGACAAGAGGAGGATATAATCTACTTTTCGGGTTGACTTCTGCTGGACCGTACAACTATAATGGAACATACAAGGTACTACTTTCCTTTTCAATCTCAGACTTAGGTTCGCCATGCGTTTATCTTTAACTTTGTAAAATGTTGATAATCTCCTTGCTATTAATCTTTGTAGTGGCTCCGAAGTTTTGATCAACGTTTACGTGAGAGCATCGACTATGCTATCTGTTTGGATAGTCTTGGCTCATGGGAAAATGATTTGTGGATGCATGTTTCTAAGCCTCCAGAAAATGCCTATATTAAACAGATATATGAAGTATGATTTTTTGACACGTAATGATTTTCTTTTCAATATTATTAGTTTAACTGCCATCGTTTCTATTATAACCTATGGAATTTGTTGCAGAGTTTTTCAGATGTAGCAGACGAGTTAGAGCTTAAAATTGGTATCAAGCACAAGAAAATCAACATCTCAAATTCTCGAGTAAGGATACATACCTCAAAACTCAAATTAACTTCTGACATGTTATTATATTGTGCTGATTGAGAGCGTGGGTATATTTTTTCACTAACGGAAAGTTTCTCAATTAACACAAACAACTGAACTGGAATCCTAGTTAGTATAACTAGGATTCCATGAATGTGAAACCCATAGTTGAGTATCTTTCAATTGTCTCATACTCTATTCCGTTTGCAAAGTCAAACATTGGCTTTATAATTGCTATGCATCAAAAGTAAGGGTCTTCACCTCTAGTGTTCTGTCATTCAGTGAATTTGCCATTTCTCTGCGTTCTTAGCTAAATCTTCGCAAACATGAGCTTAAACTTCGGTTTCTGTAATAATATTATCAGAATTTTTTTATTGATTTTACTGCTGTATAGGTGGCTTGGGAGCATGAACAGTTTTCGAGGCTGAGAGTAACTGCACTGACGCTTTCACAACTGCCTACTGCACCTGAGCTGCTAGAGAACAGTGGAAGTTTGTATGATAACAGGTCTAGCTTTAGACCTGAACAGCATTTTTCCTGAGACAATTTATGTTTCAGCCATCTCACTTTATTTTCACTGTAGGCATTTTATAAAAGAAGCTGCCATGATTAATAGCGTGAAGTTGGTAGCTGAAAGTTTAGCGGTATGGTCTCTAAACTTTTGTCTGCAAGTTAAATTTTCATTGAAGAAATTATGTAACTGGCGATTTGTTTTCGCTATAAAAAAAATTAAATTCATAAACACAGTCCCTCCGTCCCTAAACAAATGTCCCTTACGAAAATACGTGCAACTCTGACCGACAATTTTTTCATATCTAGATTGCTGAAAAAAATACTTTCAAAAGTTAATCACGTAGTTCATGGTTTAAACTATATGATGGAATTTTCAATTTTTTCATTTCGGAAATTTTGATATGAAAATTTTGATGATCAAATTTGCACGTATTTTCGTAGGGAGCATTTGTTTAGGGATGGAGAGAGTACTATATTGAAACTTTGAAGTGGTCCAAGTCTCTATCCTACAACACTGTAGGCCTTCTTGATAAGAATTTTGTTTATATTTTATTTTAAGGCAGGCCCCTCCACAAGTGTTCCCTAATTTTCTGTTGGTTTTAATTGGTAAGCCTCTACCAAATTTTAGTTGACCCGGTATACCTAAAAGTGTATCCATAATATGCACATACATTTAAATCCATGAGAAATGGGTTTGCATACTTGCTCTATTAACTCTCTGTTTTTTATTTATTTTTAAAAACATTCATGGTTACTATAAATTCTTACAACAATTTTTCGTCCTTAGTGATACCCTATTCAGGAGAAGATTTTAGGCAAGATAGTGAACCAGTTAGTTCTCTTCTCTACTTTTAGGTCTTATCATCTTGTATCTACGTAAAAACTAGTTTAAGCTAATGATAAGTATGTAGACGTAGTAGAACATGGCAGTTGGTATTAAAGCTTCAGAAACAGCGAGTATATTTGTGCTATTATATTTTCTACTGTGCACTGATGTCATTGTCGTGATGTCTTGTTCAGAGGCATATTTATGGCCAAAAGGGAAAGAACATCAAGATATTTGAGGACAATAGTAGTTACGCAGTCAATCCTTCATATATAGCGTCTTTATCAGATCTTTTGTCAAAGACTCCTCGAGTGGCGCCATTTCTTTCAAAGAATGATCCCCTTATCATGGCTTTGAAAAAGGTACCAACACTTGTGCGCTTTTTCAATACTTGTTTGTTGCATCTCCAACTACTATTAACTCTTGCTCTCAGCAAATTCAAATTAAACCTTTGATTATGATTTACCTTGAATGTAATTAATGTCCCATATCATCTCCTAAAGATGATGCCATCTGTTTCCATGTTCTATACACGTGAGTCGATAAATTTTCAACATTTAGTTGTTTCTGCTGAACTAACTGTGTATCAGTCAAAATTTTGGAATCTAGTTTTGATGGCATTTTCGTCCTTTGTACATTTATGTAATTATAAAATATAAACCCTTTCTCAACTTGTTGTCAGGAATTGGCCGAACATACAGTAGAAGTAAAATTACAGCACGAGGTGCTTGATGGAATGTTCACATTTTACGATTCGACGAAAGGGAAACTGAATTTATATCAGGTACCGATTTTATCTACACTTCAATTATTTTCTTAACTTGTAGTGTTTTCTCTCCGTCTCATAGTCATTTTCTTACACTTTGAAATAACGCAGGCTTCTAGTATTACGTTCGATCTGCTTTTGTTACTTGTGCTGGGATCGTATCTGATAGTTCTTTTCAGCTTTCTTGTTATCACTACTAGGGTATGTGGTCTCCCCTTCTAGCAAGTTCTTTAACTGTCATTTATTTGTTTTGATTTAGTTCTTACGTTATTGGCTATGTTCTTAACAGGGTGTAGATGATCTCATCAGTATATTTCGTATCCCTCCTTCTCGAAAAGTAAAAGCAGCTTAGAGTGTTATTGCATCTCGTCCCGACACATTTTGGTGGCTCAACATCAGATTTATAGGCCCTCTTTTTTTGGTTGTCACAACTTTGTGTTGAAATTTATGAGCACTCTTTTTTTAGACGTTCAATCTTGTAATTTAATTAGTCATCACGAGGTATTACATAGTTTTCCAACCCTGAGGGAGTTATTATCAATTTCTGGTAGCGAGAAAATTACAGTTGGCAAACATTTCTTTTTGAGGGAGATCTTTAGCATTTCGCAATGTGCTTTTTTGACTTCTTGAACTTTGCTTGTAGTTTATTTTTTGTGTCCAATGGACATGCACAACATTTTACTCGTGCAATACAAAGTATTGACTAAATTTCAATTGTTACAACAGCCCTCCTTCACACAATTCTAGATTGCAAAATATTTTCTTCTTATATGTTTGGAGTCTGAAATTTATAAGCATTTTTTTTTGCATGTTTAATCTTATGTAATTTAATAGTCACCACGAGGTATTAGTTTCCAACCCTGAGGAACTAATTATTGATTTATGTAGGCGAACAAAACAAATCTTTTTAAAGGAGATCTTTAGCATTTGACGTGTATTTTGAGGGGGCTTTTTGGACATGCAGAACATTTTTCCCGGGCATCACCGAAGTCTTGATTACAAAAATCTCTCACACAATTCTTGAAATTTGCAGATTCTAGTTTCTTTCCATGCAGAGACCATTTCTGATCGTCTTTGGTGGTGTTGGTGTTGTACCGGGCAATCAGACCTTAAGGTGAAGAAAAGCAACAGAATAATATATTTTTCCATCAGGAGGAATTAATTCCTATTTCATATCGGAAGCAAAGATAGATCACTGCAATTATATTTATATAATATTTCTTAACTCGAATGTCTAGATGTAAAATGAACTCGAAACATTAAAATCAATTCCTCCACTTGATGTACAATGCTAAAAGAAAATAAAATTGTAAAAGATTATCACTTCTAGTTCCCACACCTTTTCACCTCAAAAAAACCAAACCAAATATATCAAATCTGCAATTTGCTCAAGAAATACGTGCCTTCAGCAGTGCCCGGTGAACAATGTCAATGAATTGATCATCCTGTTGCAGAAGCGTTAAGGAAAAGTTAATTTAGACACATTAAGGGCTAACATTGTGTAGCTTTTACATAATGATTGTGTGAAAGTAAATAAACCATCTACAAGATTAACACCACCACCCCGAAGTTTAGTCTGTAATTCAAATTTACGATGCCCTTGACTTAAAAAGACATTCTCACCATCATGGATACACATAAATAATCAAGTAGTTTTATGTAGGAAGAAATGTACAAGGAAAGAATAAAAAAGTATTTACTAAAGACAATATTTAAAGATATACAAGTTATGATATATGGTATAACTAAATTTAACAAAAAAATGTTTACATTGGTCTAAATTACAACACTCGTAAAAAAAGTAGCATCGAATTCATTTTTTCAAATTTAATCTGTCACTTTGTGCAGTGTATATATTGAAGGGTCTAATGGTCAATATGGTCAAAAAATGAGCTTACTGATGAATTATTGAGACTTCAGTATGAAATTGGTTGTAAATTAAAACTTAAGGACTAAAACCATAGGGGTGTCTTCGTTAATTACCCAATTTAGCATGCAAAGAACGCCTAGGGTAATGATATGCATACAAGTAGTGTAGAAGGAATGTAAGATTTGTCATTTGTGCGTATTAATACCCTATCAAAATTTACCAGCACGAAGAGCACAAGACACCAATCAAAATGAAACTATTAAAAAAAAATATAACAATATTAAAGTGAGGGGACAGACCTGAACAAGCGTTAACAGGACATTGCGAACTTCTTCTCTTGTATAACCAGGCCCGTGGTTTAAAGCAGGAGCAGGAATTGGAGTTAGAGATGACGAAGGAGTTGGTGGAGGAAAAGGTTGGAGCAGAGGAGTGCCATATGGTCTATTTCCAGAAGGGTCGAGTGGTGGAGCTGTTGGTATAGATGATGAAGAGACAGGTGGATTAGGATTGAAAAACAAGGATGGCTTTACAAGGTTGCTTGCTGTTCTGCTGCTGAGGTGGCTATTTTGAGGGATATCGAGGATGTGGAGGTTGCTAACGTTGGGAGCTGACAAAGGGGCGTTGTTTGCCGTTCTGTTGCTGAGGTGGCTGTTTTGAGGGACATCGAGAATATGGGGATTGTAAACATTGGGAGCTGACAAAGGGGTGCTATTTGCTGTTCTGCTGTTGAGATGGTTGTTTTCAGGGACGTCGAGGATGTGGGGATTGTAAACATTAAGAGCTGACAGAGGGGCTGCTGCTGGTACAACAACCGGAGGAACACTGAGTGCACCACTCGCACCACTCCCAAGACTCAGAGCTGTCTGCTAAAATCAAAGTATCATATCAACTGAGTGCATACAAGTAACGGGCAAAAGCACTACAAATTGGTAATATATTCATATAACTTCTGCAAACCCCCAAAATTAGAGTGTTAAATTGTTAATACAATTTGCTTTGGTGATGTATTCATCCACATTGGCTGCTAAAGAGAACGCTGGTGGTAATTAAACCATTTTCACCCTGTTGGTGATATATTCTTAAGTAACACAAATAACCCCATACGCCTAAGAGTTTCTTTGTGGCAAAGAAAGTAGTGTAGACTAACATACAATCAGGTTTAGATTTTGTACGTCAGTACACTAACATTACATTTCTCAGCGATTTTAAAAAAACTTATCTCATAGGTTAAGTTACTAGATAGTCAGAGAAACTCGGTCAATGTTTATTTTTCTATCTTGAGTGCAAATCGGGAAAAAATGTGAATTCTTCCGGATTGGTTTCAAAATTGATGTGTGATATTAAATCAGTAATTTATTAATGTTTTAACTACTACGATTATTTAGGGATGTCTAAAGGAGTAGAATAGTGGATTTTTTTTAATTAGGCCATTCACATATACAGTACTAGGTCCGCAAAATAAGGTAAAGTTGAATATTATGCAACTCTCTTTTTGGAAGGTTGAAAATGTTATATGGAACCTTTAAAGTATGATGATGCATACTGTATGAGCATCATGTGACAGCCAAAATATAGATGAAAATTAATGCAAATCACCCGGAATATCACTTACACCGAAGAAGCTCGCAAATAAATGGTTACTAGGAACATCTGTAACATCGGAGGTAGTTGCCGAAGATGGCTCTAACGGACCATCCATTGCCGCCATACTGGGGACTGCCTCCAATTCCTCAAATTCACTGCCGTGTGCAACAGAAATAAAATTTAAAATACACACCAAAACAGAATATTATGCTGTATTACCAAAAGTATGTATAGCAAACTCAATGTTTAAACTCCAAATATAAACCATCTTAATCACGACACTATGTGTTGCTCTTTACGTCATGCAATTAAGAATCTAAAGGAGGATTAATTGCACCAAATAAAATGGTGAATAGGAAGAGAAAAGAAGATTGAAAGAACTAAAACTCGATTGATCCTTATACTTACTGGCTGAAATACAATATAAATTAATTCCTCATTATGGGGAAAAAAGAGCACGTTTTATGATTTTCACAATTATGAAACTTTCAACAACTAAATAATCAAATGCTAGCAAAACCAATAGTTACCTCTTTCCAGAAGGCACACTTAACTTTGCTGGCACCTTTGCATACGCATTTAATATCCTGCTCAAAATCATGCCCAAACGAAAGAATTACTAAATGTGATCTACACTGTAGTAAAGAAAAATTTATGTACATTCTATTCTGTCAACAATTTCATATTAACAATCACAGTCTGATGCAAATTCCATAAAAAAAAAGACAAATATCTGATTGGCGAAAAATGAAGGTCCTCAAAGTCTGATAGAAGAATGTTCTCTTCGAAGAATAAAATGATACTTTCACTTTGGTGCATGATCTTGGAACAGATATGATATGAGCACCCTAGTAGACAGCAAAACTGCATTTTCAGATACTCCGCAATAACATTCACATACAACCGCCTTAAAAGTTTCTAATATTTTACTTTACGTCGTATTCCACAAAATTTATGGTTGCTCACTTACTACTCTCTTCTCTTGTATATCTATCACCTGAATAAGATTGAGCTGTTTTACTTTTCTGAACTTCATAGGGGTTGGTTTTAAGAATCATATCATATATGGGTGGATAACATTTGCGCATCACACTTGATTTCATACCTACTCTAGTATATGGCTCTCCAAAGGAAATAGACTAGAAAGTTGTACGATTTCAGTGTTGTAGGGGAATGTTCAATGCGTGTTAGTACTTGCAGCAAATCTCACAGATAGAAGAATTCCAATCGCTTGTACAAAGATCTGTTCCCTCAATCACAAACTAGACTAAACTGTGACAAAAGGTCAACCACATGAGCACGTGCCAAATAATATGCTGCAGTATCCGCAATAAACATGTATTTTCAATTTAGTAACTGAAACGCCACTTTTAGCGAGCAGTTATGTTACAAAAGGTAGCAGTTGCATTACATGAAGTGACACATTATCATTTGAAAAACGTCTTATTAAGATATGTAAACAATAGATTATTCTAGTAAGAAAACACGACTTTAAAGAAATGGTGATACCTGCTAAAGAGATTAAAAACCTCCTTGCACTCCTGTGGATTGTAAAACCATATACCGTTTACTTCTTGGGATGCATTACGATATAGTAGATATGGAACTTGGATTTCAAACTCAAAATCACCAAGGAGATTCTCCACCAAATTATCTGCACACAGAAAGAAATAGTTCTTCTTTGAGTACCACAGGATGATCGTAAGGCACTAAGGCCTCAAACTCAAGCATAAACGCTGACGAGCTTTCAAATAAAAGATGGAAAAGATGGAAAGAATTGCGGATGGAACAGGAAAGAATTGTCTGAAATCTAATAATTGTGAGTGTGTAGGATTTTATCAAAGGTCTGTGTTCATAAATTTCTTTAAGACTAAAAGTCCTAGAAACAGAAACAAGGGAATCTATAGATAGAGAAATAAAATGTAGAAAGAATGCATAAGATGAAACTAGGATTGCACTGCCAGATAGTTTTCATTTCAAAGTAACAAGTTCATGTCGAAATTTTATGTGATGACACGATAAAAGGAGCATAGGCAAGGCTTGCAGTGTACACTTCATTTCTTTCTTCTTCTCGTTTAGCATTCTCTCTTTTTACAAATTTAAAAACATAGAGATGGTTAACATAAAAAGACAGGGCATTTTGTGATTCATTTACCAAGAGCCATTCAGTCAGAGATATTAAAGAAAACCAAAAAGCATAAGGTAAATAAGTTGTATGTTGCGGTGTGAAAAAATATCACAAGTGTATAATAAGCTAATCAACGCGGCTTGAAGTAGATCCTTAAAAAAGAGATCAAAGCATGAATGAAATATAGATATCAAAAAGTGATACCCGTTAGTCAAATGGTCGGAGTTCAAATATATTAGTCTCTTGGCCATCCAATCATATTGCTGGATGACTGACTAACCAAATCAGGAAATCAATTCAAACATTCCCAAACAAAAAGGAAATGTGATCACCATAGATGAACATGCACTCGCTTTGGAGTCTATATGCTTCCTAGTGGCTCTTGCTAAGGTATTCGATTGTTAATAACAGATACAAAAGCATGTGCGATGAGATGTGGAGATGCAATTATCCTTCTGCTTTTGAGTGTCTTTACATTGTTAGCTTAGCACTGCTATTTTGTTTCTAAAACTTAACAATAGGTTCGGGACATCAATATTTGATTTTACAATTGCCCACTTCCATAAGTATACTCACTTTGTGAGAAGCTGATATAGAGAGTGAAATTATGTTTTGCCAATGCCCTAGAGATGGCTTGCAGTATCTTTTACTAAAACAGTCACTCTCTCACAGCAAAATAGGGTTTTAACATCATGCAATATCGCCACAAGATAATGAACTTAAAATTCTAGAAACAGTAAAGGACAGAGTAATGAAGTTTAGAAAGGGAAAAAAGGATAAAGGACTAACCCTCATTTCGCCTATTCATGACAATAAACTGGAATCGTGGCTGCTTGTTTCTGAAGGAAATTAAAGAAAACTGTCACCTTATAAAGTTCATAAGATGAACTTACAGAATACGAAGCTTTTGTCTTGCTATAAGTAACAACACAAATAACAATTAAATATGGAATAAAGATCGACAACCAGAACAGAAATTAAGTTTCTAGCTATTAAGAAGCTCTGCATATGACAATCCAACTCAACAATGAAAGGGCACAAGATCAATCAACAAAGCCCGATGCTTTAACTTTAATAAAGGACCCAAATCCTACTAACAATTATTATTAAATAGCCCTATTCTGACCTCATAACCAAATCTAAATTAACAGTTAAAAAAGAGCAAACAAGGTCAACTGAGAGATTTTCAACTACCTACTAGAAAACCAAGACTCCGCTACAAATTCTTATTAATAAACCCCAATTATGACCTCATAAACCTACCATCAGTATCAGAGCCGGCCTAAAAAATAATTTTTTTGTGGGTTGCCTAGTTGATTTTTTGTTTGTTTTTCCTATTTAAAGAAAACCTCGAAAAAACGTAGTATAAATTTTATTTTTGGGGGGAAATTATTTGCCTTTGCGGTGGGATGCCTAGTCCACTCGGACTATTTGCATTTTCTCAAGACCGACCCTGATCAGTATATCTTTTACATATAAATTCTTAAGAATCGAGGATGGCCCTCCATATGTTTTACACTTGAAGTTTTTTTTTTTTTTAATTCCAGACCTCAGATTGTCAAATCTTAGCTCCGCCACTGTGCAAACAACCCATATAACCATACTACGATTATTAAAAAACACTAATGGGATATGGGACATATTTATGCAAACTTTCAACTAAGAAACCCCAGTTCTACCTCCTAATAAGAACCTCAAATTTACAATCAAATTAAGGATTAAAGGTCCACAAACAAAGCAAAAGACTTCAAACTTTCGACTTATATCACGCTAATTCTCATTTCCTGTTAAAAAAACCATAAAAGAACTTATACTAAAGAAACAGAACCAAACAAATCATACTCTCAACCAACAAATCCTAAATTTTAAGCTCAAATTAACAATTAAAAGAGAGATTGAGAAAAACATAACATACCGCTTCAAATTTTCTATTTGAATAACCCTAGTTCCCACCTATTTTAAAACCTTAAATCACCAAATCTTAATAGAGCTTTAAGATCAACAATTACAACAAAAAACTTCATATTCTCTACTTTAGAAAGACAGAAAGAAAAAAAAAAACTCAAGGCTTCATATTATTTACTAAAAAAACGCCTCTTTTTTCACAATCACAAATCATCAACCTCAACAAAGTTTAAAAATCAGCAATCAGCACATAAACCACAAATTTTCAACTAGAAAACCCTAAAGTTTCACCGCTTTAAAAAAATAACAAATGATCATCAAATAAACAGCACGAAAATCTCCAAAATTTTCAACTCAAGAAAAACCTAGTTCTCACCTCTTTACTACGAATAGCGATCCTTCGACATCCTTTCGACTCTACAAACAAACAAATATATAAAAACATAATCAGTTTTCAGGTATATATGCATACATAAAAGGCTATGTTTGGCAACTGATTTTTTGGTCCAAAATCAGATTTAAAAAATCTGTTTCAAGAATCCACTAAAAATTCAGATTTTTTATTTTTGGACTTTTAATAAAAAGCTTTTTTTAGCCTAAACATCTTTTTATAAGCTAAATATTCCGACTGTCCAAATTCCAAAAAATCAGCTAAAAAAACCTGTTACCAAACGAACCCTAAGTATGTATGAATAAGCATGGTATATTTATATATATATATATATGTGTATGTAAACATATGTGTGTGTGTATATATAAGCATATGTGTATGTATGTAAATATATATATATATGTATGTTTATATAAAAATAAAAAATACCCATTGGCTGAGGTCAATATTGAACTCGTATAAGGTGACGTGAGCAGCGGTGATTAAAATCTCTTCAACGAATTGATCGACTCTTTGTAAAACTGTTAGGTTTAGGGCTTTTGTTGTTTGCTGGTCTATATTCGGCATTAATTTCCCATTCTCACTCATTTCTTTTTATTACTAATTCGATCAACTCATATATATGATAAATTTTTAATTGAATCGCTGCTTATGATTTTATAGAATCCCTAATTCGATCAACTGTTTTATATATATATATATATATATGTATAATATATAAGAGAAATAAAATCTCTCTCTATCTATCTATTTTTCCTTTTTTATTTTCTGGTTTTTATTATTTAGTTTTTTTTATTTTTTAATAATTGTAATAACCCTCCGAGCCCAGGTAATGTTGGCATGTGTCCCGATTCGAACCCCGACGGTGGTGAGCGTGATATATTCGGATACCGTACTCTTTTAGTTTAATGCGGGAGTTTTGATGTTTGTACTTTTATGAAGAATTACGGTGAAGGTCTATGGGTTGTTTTTTACCACGGAATGGTCCTGTGAAGTTTTTAGAAT
Source organism: Primula vulgaris (assembly GCA_963920805.1). NCBI lineage: Eukaryota > Viridiplantae > Streptophyta > Magnoliopsida > Ericales > Primulaceae > Primula > Primula vulgaris. The sequence goes on from OY987222.1 coordinate 21,331,371, forward strand.
TGACAAGACAAGTCTGTGTGGTTGTGGAAAAGGGTGTAGAATCGAGTGTTTTAAAAAACAAAAACTTAGCTAAAGCGCCTCTGCAAGAGTTGTGAGAAAGCATAAAAAGTAAGCTTTTATCGGCTTAAAAAGAGGAAAAGAGAGTTTTTCAAGCTTTGAATCGAGTTTTTGTCGAACTTTCAATCAAGTTTTTTTACTACGAGCCGAACTTTTAAAAATAGAGGTATATTCCGTAACACATTCACATGTAAATCACGGGAATTGAGAGCTATGTGGCAAGGAGTATAATTTTTGAAAGGGAAAACGAGTTTAATGTTAAGTACTTATTTAACTATATATCACTGTTCTTCCATTTTTTGCACTTCATTTGCGTTTTTATGCAACAATTTAATTATGGTATAGGTTAGGGCCGTTAGGCCAATAATTTCCAAGAGAAATGACTCATTCTCATAAAAAAAATTAACGGGATTTGGGTAATGGGGTTTTTTAAATGAAGAAATGAGTTTCTTGATAATTGGTATGATTTTAAACCGACCCGAATCGAAACGAAATTAGTAAAATTTAATTTTTATAATTACCGAGTCGTCAAAGGTTCTAGCAGTCTGAATTAGTCCAAAACTGTAACGTCGATTCATTGTGTATACTCCTTAATTCGTTCGTAATGTGAACTTCGGTTAGAGTAAAGCCTTTTAAAATCATTTTTTCCAATACAAATTAATTACTAAGTATACAAATCCATGGAAAAATACATTTAGTGTACTGTACTACCTGTTGTTAACGATTTTGGTACCACACTACTAAAGTTAACAACTGACGTACTGAACTATCATAATGTTCACAATTCAACTACCGGCGTTAAATTAGTTGGATAAAAGTTAGTTTCACTTTTCATTTTGGTCATATTCTTTGTAAGTTGTTATCTAACCCTTAATTTTATTAAATGTCTTATTTTAGTATAAATTCAAAAATATATAATTATATCATATATATATATATATATATACTATAAAAAAATACTCAAATAGCGACGGATTAATGACGGTATTTTTTGTTACGAGCTTATTAGCGACGGTTTTGGTGACGACTTTGTGACAGTTTAGTCAATTTGTGACAGCTTTTTAAATTAGTGACAGACTTATGACAGTTTTTGTTTCTCACTAAATCAAACATTATTTTGTAGTGATATATGTATATGCATATAATACACACATATATATATATATATGTGTTATATTAATGCATGTATAAAAATATATATAATACAATGCATGTATACATATTATTACAAATAATGTAAATTATAGATAATGTTTGTGTATAAAAATAAATTATAAATACTTAACAAATATATTCTATTTACAAAAAATGAATATTTTTTTTTAAAAAAAATAGCAATTTTCTTGCCATTTTTTCATGAAAGTATTCAAATAGTGACGTGACCTCAAATAATTTTTGCTCAAAACTTACTTTATTTTCGTTTTAGAGAAAGTGTAAAAAAAATTTATAATTTTTTTATTTTAGAAAAAAAATCAAAGAAAATCTAGTCAAATAATATGTTTTTTTAAACTGAGATACTTATTATGTATGTGTTTTAGTAAAAACATTGTAAATTGTAATGTTTCGAAAAGACATGATTAAATTTATACAAATTACAAAAAATATGACCAAAATGAAAAGTGAAACTAACTTTCGTCCAACTAAATTAACGACAGTACCTGAATTATGAATATTATAATAGTTCAATACGTCAATCGTTAATTTTGATAGTCTGATCCCTAAATCATTAAAATCACCGGTTACACTGTAGTAAAATGTATCTTTCACCCAAATACACTGTATACACAGCACAAGTTACATACTTTCTCTACGCAACACTCATCCACCAAACCTTACAGAATTAAAACAAAAATTCAAACATCACACAAAATAAGTTTAACAAAGCGATATTTAATTTCAGAAGTCGAAGCTCAGGGCCTCTTTATAGCCACAGCAGATAGCAAAACTAGGAAGATAAATATCACGACCGCGATGAATGAAGCCACGACAGCTCCGCTGACACGTTGGCAAAAGTCGTTGAATTGTTGGCATATAGCTAACCAATTCGTGTTTGTATTTCCCGTATGAGCTAAATACACAATTGCAGCTGCTGCTGATGCTGCAGCACTGGTCAGAGCCACCAACACCTACATAATTTCACATTAATCCAATCGAGTCGTAAAAGAAAAAAACATCAAGGGACAACTTATGAGCCTAGTTTTTACTTGTAAGAACCTAAACTTTACTGGAAGCCAAAAACAATTTCTGTCAAATGTTTGGGAAGCTAGTAATAGTATGATCCTCTTCATATGGTGCACAGTCTTTTTTGTACAAAATTTATTTGGGTACTATTTAGTATTGTTATTGACATGGTGTTCTCTAGAAAACTATACGCAGTTCTTCAATCCATATTCAAGTCTCAACTGTTAGCAATGTAAGAGAATGGACAAAACTCTTTAAAATAGTTCTGCTTCTCAAAACTAAGTTACCAAGCCGGAGAAGCCACTGCATCGGTTTCCCTGTAGACTAAAGAGCCAAGCTCTCTGAAAACCAAAAAATAACGATTTCAAGTCACTCTTTCTACTCTATCTTTCTTTCTTTGTGCATTTTCGACATATTTGCAACAAAAATAATCTTAGAAAGTATTATTTGGGAAGTTTGATAGAAAACAAAGATAAAAAAAAAACGATTACAAGTTTGAAATATTGTCTGCATATAAAGCGTTTAGTTAAGTTTTAACAGAATCTAAATTTTTATGCAAGTGTAGTGGATGATAACAAGTCTTGTGTGGCTGCTCTAAGGTTGTTATATATTGTTTTGCTTTATAAGAACTTACAGTGTCGAGGATGAGGAGGAGGAGCTTAACTCCAGTAAGATGGGGTCGGATTATACCAACAATTGAGAATGGCAACGATAACACAAGGTAACCACTTGCTAATGCGTTTGCTATCACGAAGAATCTGCACGCACAATCATCAAACTTGTCATCTAGAAGCATAAAATACAATCTATAAATGCACACGTGTTTAGGTATATGTACGTAAAAGCTGGGAGGTCGTCGTAGCTAGCTTGGAACTGGAAGAACTGAGTGAAGAATGGGAGTGTCTGGTCGGTGGTTCCCATGGTGGCAGTGGCTGCCAAAGCAGCAGCAATGCCACACAGCCTCAATATAAAGTCGAAAATAGCTATGCCTCTTTTCCATCCACCGCTAGCTTTTTTGGTGGCTATAACTGCTATTGGAGTTGCAGCTCGAGATTTGCTGGATTTCGACTCTTGAATGTGGATCGACGTATCATCTCGGCTCTTTGTAGAATCCATTGGTTTAGTTGTGAGATATAGATGTGAAAACGCATTAACTGATTGTTGCATACAAATATTGTCAGAGGGTTATATAAGACATTAGGATGACGGCTTGAGAAAGAGGATTAGTTGATTCGCCAATATAGAATTATAGTAGTGAGTGATGATGTACTGCACAACAGGAGTTGTTGTAAACTAGCTCCACTAGACATACAGAAGCATACATGAGTACTATTTTTCTCTTGTATATCTTCCACTTGCTTAAACCATATTTTCTGAATTGATCATTCGCACAAAACATTGACGTCCCTTTAGCGCAAGAATATTTATAGGAAAACATAACTGGACATCTAGAAGACGTTTGACTGAGGCATTTAAGCTGGCTTACTAAAGACTGATAAAAAACTAGATTATCGGGATAAAAGCTTTTTAAGATCAACAACAACAAAAAAACACTTGAAGGCAAAACGATAGAGGCTACCTACATTACGATTAAATGTTGTACAAAAGCAAGGAATAGAGAAAAAAACAGCCATGTAACTTAAATAAGTTTATACAACACAATTTTCTTTAAGAACCATACACTTCAGTAAGTTTAAATACAAAGCCTCTCCGACTTTACAGCAGAACAAAAATGCGCCACTCACTTTATTCTACAAACCTCTAAACCGAGCTTACCCCCAACAACAAAAACCCTCAACCCCATGAAAGGGGCAAACAACAACCATATGATATACCTATGTGTTCTAAATTGATCGTCATGTGTGTGAATTTGAATCAAATTCTCATGTACTGAAAAAGTGAAAAAAAGGAGGACCTCAGACAATGAAAATACAACCCTATAGCTTCAATCTCCATCCACGGTTCTCAAGAGCTTCATGTACTCGATTAGCTGCTTCAGCAGTGTCATTGAGAGGAGGGTAACTCCAACTTTCTGATATCTACAAATATAACCCCCAAAAGGCCAATATTAAGACATCAATATCATAAGAGTTGATACCTCCACCAACTAATTATATTTTTTTTATTTGTAAGGAAAAACAAAGAGAGTCCATTCTGAAGCTTTTCTAACTATAATAAACAATATTTGTACACATTTCCCACCTTGATGAAAAAATGGGAAGATAAAAGGCGATACTTTTGGTCACATTTTTAATGGAAGTCACTTTATCATTAATACTCTCAGATAGTTTCATGTTAACGTTTGTTTAACTTACATCCTCCAGACCAGTAAATGGCCGCACAAGGCCACGTTCCCTCAATGACTTATGAAAGTCTACAAACTTCCACTTACAGCGTTCAGCGCCAATAACATAGACAGGTTTCCTGAAAGAAAGAAATATTAAAAATTTAAAAAGAACGATAGAATTAAAAAATAGCAGTAAAAAGATTTACGATACAATATTAGTCAACATACCCGGTGCTGCAAACTTCACTCAACATGCTAACTGAATCGGCAGTCATTACAAAAGCATCTGCCCAAGCTAGATGCCCCATGTGTGGATTTGGCTCTAGATAATAAATGAAATAATTAAAATTCTCCTAATTCATTATCTGGATTGAAGACTTGGAAGTAAAATAAAAGAAAAAGGAATACCTTCACCATCCCAAATATATATCTTGGGATGGTTTCCAAGTTCTTTCAGTATGAAGTTGACAATCTGTTTTCAATAATAAAATAAAAGTAATTAAACCGAATGTCCTGAAAATAAGCATGTAGTTAAGTAACACGAGAAACTTGAATCTTGTTCTTCACCTTCTGAGGTGTTCTCCTTGAGAAAGATATTCTCACACTTCCACAACTTGCAAGTACACTGTGAAGAGACGCACTTAACTGTTTAGCTAAATCCACACCGTAAGGACATCGCCCTAGAAACAACCATAAAAACATATAATAATAATGTGGAAGCTAATAGGGTAATTCAACTTTTAACAAACAAGGGATACAAAAACTTACTTGTGGGCCCTCCAATATTGACCACGAGCAAGGGCTTTGGCAGAGGTGCAAGCTCGTCCTGCCAAGTGCTAGCTGCATTTCGTAGAGCTGCAAAATCAACTTGATGAAGAGCTCCTACAGTGAGTACCTGAGCAATTGAATAAACATTAATCATTTATGAGTAGATTAATAATAGTACATGAATAACAATAGACGAGATGGAGAACGTTTGAGATATGTACCACGTGCTTATCAGGAGGCTCGAGTGGAGTAATCCACTTCCGTAGAAACTTCGGTATCTGCTCTTGTGCATGGGGGGTTAAAGGGTAGTAATCATGATGAGGAGTTATCACCATGTCAAATCTGTTTACAAGAGACCTTGGGTGCTGAATCTGAAACAATATTTTGCGAAAGAAAACAAAAATTTAATTTTCAAATATAAAGAGAAGAAGTCACGTCACGACTATCAAAAGGACGGTCAGTAATTAAATGGGGATTACTTTTAATCTAAACTGATAATGTTACTCCTTAGCCTGATAAAGACTAAATAACTGTTGGTTCCACCAAGCACTACACATTTAGTATATCCATTAGCAAGCAGCTTTGCAACGAAACGGAAACACAATGATAGAACAGCCAGTTCAAGCTAATACAATCAATCACCATCCAAACAGAAAAACACATATAGAAGAACACCAATACCTATACCTCCACTATAGGATACAAAGTCAGAGAACAAACACTAACGAAAGTCTTAAATCAAGAAACAGCAAGATATCAATGGACACGTGATGAATCAAAAGGAGAAAATATCTCAACTAGAAACAGATATATAGGTGTTAATCAATTCCTATATTGCTGAAACTGAACTGTAGATGCTAACATCAATAGGAAGAAAACTGAAATCAACTAACTGACAAGTCAAATATATCATTCACAGACCTGAACAACAAACACGTATTCCGAAGCCAGTCTCCTTATAGCACTTGCAACTGATATAGTGTCTCTGCCAGATGCAACAACCAACAAAGGGCCTTCCCTGAAAGAAGTAAAAATATATTAAGGGTTAAAAGATGAAACAGAACTAAAATGATGGAAAAACATATTTTATTTCAAAGTAGAACCTAGAGCATACTTCCATTTTTCTTTTTGTAGCCGATATCATTTTATTTTACGCAACACAAATTCATTGGATCAAGAGTTAATCAGTCTAATGTGACCCCACAAGTATAATTGTACAAGATTAAGGTTGATAAAATATGTCTGATGTTACTGGTGACACCATCAAATTTTGCATATATAACAAAAAAGCAAATAACAGAACTTACTTTTCAAAAGACTCACGTGCCATGGAAACAATCTTCTTTACATCAACCTCCAAAATGGAAGATAAGCCAATACCGCCACCATTTCCTGTTTGGTGAGAGATGAGTCTCCTACCTCTACCTCCTAATAGAACTCTTGTATACCCAAAGATCAAGCGCATAATGTAATCTATTTGTTTATGGAGAGATACTGGAAGCCAGTGAAGCCACTCATTGAGCCCTCCCCCTGGTCTTGAAACCCGCTGCACATGATAAAGCCAGCAAGTGAAACAACGCGTAAATAAACAACAGATGCTAGAAATATATAACAGAAGCATATGCAGACAATTAAGAATATCATTAAGGATAAATACACAAGTTGATCTCTCGCAGATGCATTCTAGTCACAAGTACAAATCTCCTTTTTGCTTAATAGTAGGTTGGTTTAGTTTGCTTATTAAAAAAATTCGTATTGTTTACAGGTTTGGTTTGCTTCACCTATAACACTTCTGAAAATAAAATACTGTCGTCATCAAAACCATCCTAATTTTCCAAAGGCTAACGCTCTAAAATTTGTTAAATGATGCGGGGACTGAAAAAGCCTAAGGGCCTAGGCGGGACTTTTTGGGCCCTAGGCGATGACGCGATATTTTCACATTTCCTTGAAGTATATCTTTTAAACGATGATAATAAATGCATTAAACTTTGATTAACATGTTGTCATTTAGACCATAATCTATCAAAAGATGGTAAAACAACATTTGGATAACAGAAAATGAGAATAAACATGTTTTAAAATACAAAATTGAAGTACTAGACAAGTTAAAGCTATCCTCTTTTTAGTTATTCCAGTCATCAATACCATCCCTAGTTAGCATTCAACCAGCCAAATTAACTCGGTGGTCTCGTATTCGTACTCTTACTATAATCCAATTTGAGTTTCTTTTCTTCATTAGTGCTGTCGTCTCGGATAGATAATTCTTTTACAATTTTCCCTATTGGTCCAAATAATTCCTGATCTCCAATTAGCATAAATTTGATCCGGTTTATTAGCCTAACAAAACCTCAAAAACACGACAAAAGTACTCTCAACAGACATGCTCGGTCTTAAAGAGCACCTTTTTTTTTACTTTTGAGGGGTTGATACTTAATACTTATCATCCCAGAAGAGGATTAACAAGTAAGAATCAAACAGAGACAAAACCATTCCAGATGTAAAATATTCCAGGTAGACTATGGCAGGTTTTGAGTGAAAAAAAAATCAAAAAAACGCATCGATGGGGAAAGTGGATTGAGCTTCAATGTAATATCTGATATTTTTGGTTAATAAAAGCTTAACTTTACACAAACAAATATTTATTTTAACAAAATATTCCTATATTACCAAGTCTGTTAACCTAATTTATAGAAATTGAACCCTTTTAGTATCTACTCATCTCAAAGAGGATTAGAGGAGTATATTAATTGGGAGCGATAACTTGCTGGTAATTCTGAAACAGAAACCAACACCATAAAAATGCTAAATTCACACATTATATATGTACATAAGTGTGCGGTAATGGTAATTGTGGCGACCTGTAGCTTTGAGGCATTTTACAGTTGTTTTCTCTAAATAAGTGGTTTTCCCTTTTTATACAACTTGAGGGAATGGAACCAGATAGATCATGAAATGGTAACGAAATTACAGCTCTGTAATTCTAAGAGGTAATTTTTGCAATCTTAAGGCATTCTAAAAGTGATTTCTTAACTAAAAGTGGATGAACCATTGCCAACGAAATTATGTAGATACAAGTTACGCATGTCTACACAATTGGATGCCATTTCCTCACAATCTACCTTTAAAAGCTATCTGTAATTTTGAGGGCCAGTTCTACAACATTAAGGCCTGTTATAGGTCATTTCTTACGCAAATCATGCATATGCGAATTTTGAATATCTACGCAATTCCATGCCACTCCCACCCAATCTACCTTTACAAGCTATCTGTAATTTTAAGTGCCAATTCTACAACTTTAAGACCTTTTAGGAGTGATTTCTTACTTATAGGAGGATTAATGACTCCCACTTAAATTATGTAGATACAATTATTTGTATGTCTAACCAATTCCATGCCACCCTCACGGCCTCACCCAGTCTTCCTATAAAACCTATCCAATTTACATGAACCATTAGCAAATTAAGTTAATAACTATTTACCGTAAAACGAAAAGTTAGAAAAATAAAAAGTAGATTAATGATTACCAACTAAATTATTACAATTACAAAATTTTGTATACCTACATATTTCCATGCCACTTCTACTCAATCTACCTTCAAAAGCTATCATAGTTATACATCAATCAATCAACCATTAGCATTATTTGATAGCTAGTAACCATAAAAAAAATGCCAATTTTAATACTCGCCCCCTTCCCAATTTAATAAGATTTTAGGGACACATGCAATTTTTAAGTGTATAGTTTTTGTACTTAAAAAGGTTGAATTTTGTAAAAATATTACAGTGTTAACTAAAACAAACTAAGCTAAGTTTAATACTCCCTCCGTTCCGACTTAACGTGCAATTTTTAAGTGTAAGATATTTGTACTTAAAAATGTTGAAATCTGTAAAAATTTACAGAACTAAACAAATAAAAAAGGATGCTAATCACACAGTATTAAAATGTTTCATTCTATAAATACCTTTAATTCCGAACATTTTAATTACACAATACTAAAATCCTAAACATATAGAGTACATACATAAATACATACATACATAAAAAAAGGGAAAGTAATAGATAGAAAAAGAAATAGTTACATATAAAGTTTGTTTATCAGCGAGGCCTAAGGCGCGAACGAGACCGATACTCTGATTCTCCGAGGCCGGAAAACCGTTACCGATAATAACGGCACGGCGAACGGCATCGTATATGCCACCTTGGAATATATCGGGCAGCCCGCTCGTCGGCGTTGGGCTGCCCGGCGGGTCGGGTAGCCTTATCGGCTTCATATTTAATTTACGAATACCCCAATTAAATAAAATATCGAAAAGATTGTAATTGGATTGGGATTTTAATTTAGGAAAGAGAGAGAGAGAGGGTTGAGTTGAATAGTTTTGTGTTTTTATTTGTTGAGATTTTGGAAAGGAAAAATGCGATTTTAGTTAACTTGGAAGGAAAGTTGAGGGATGCGACGGTTTAGTCTGTCTGTTTGTTTCTCGGGTAAAATTTTATGGTGTAAATTTTTATTTGTATTTTATTTACGGGTGTTTGATGCGTTAAAGGTTTCTCATGGTAATCCTATTGAAATTCATGAATCTATTAGTTATTTAAATTAGACAAATTCGATGCATAAATAAATAAACATTGTTCATACTTTAAACAAAATATTTTAAGATGAAAAACATCAAAAATTAACTAAAAGTCACAAAAATTAACTAAAAGTCACAAAAATGAATAAGTTCGTGAAAGTTTAAAAACATTAGTGATTAAAATCACAATTATTTTGACAGGAAAAAAACTAAAAGTTCGTCTACTTTTCTGAAAGGAACTTCGTCAACATGTATAGGAAACTTAACATAAACACATATTTTATTTCATATACGTCACTTATAATAACTTATAATTTTTCAACATATAAACTCATAAAATTATAAGTATAGAAGATATTATTGACTTTTTTTAGCTTTTTCAAATTTTTTTGGGTTTTTTAGATTTTTCGGAATTTTTTGTTTTATTTTTTCCATTTTTTTTGTTATTTTTTAGATTTTTTCCTATTTATTTATATTTTTATTGGTTAATTAGATTTTAGCTTTTTCAAATTTTCTTGGGTTTTTTAGATTTTTCGGAATTTTTTGTTTTATTTTTTCCATTTTTTGTTATTTTTTAGATTTTTTCCTATTTATTTATATTTTTATTGGTTAATTAGATTTTAGGTTTTTCAAATTTTCTTGGGTTTTTTAGATTTTTCGGAATTTTTTGGTTTATTTTTTCCATTTTTTTGTTATTTTTTAGATTTTTTCCTATTTATTTATATTTTTATTGGTTAATTAGATTTTAGCTTTTTAAAATTTTCTTTGGTTTTTTAGATTTTTCGGATTTTTTAGAATTTTTTTTCCATTTTTTCCATTTTTGTTATTTTTTGTGTTTTTTCTTTTTTTTTATTGGTTAGTAGATAGAATTGGACCAATTATTAAATAATTTTGAAAAAATAGACCTATAATTAATAATAGTTATAATACTAGTATTAGAAAGAATATAGAGAGAGGCTCCGTAAACCGTTTACAACTTTATTTGCGGGGTAATCGTTTTCCCCAATTTTACTGGATATGTGGGAAAAGTTTTCCCAAAAAAAAATGTTTTACGTTAAACCAATCACCCGGAAAATCTATTTTACCCGTAAATGTTTGTTTACTCCCATTTTACAACAAAACAAACAGAACTTAATGTTACAAAAATCAAACAAACAATCATAAAATATTTTACTTGTAATGTCACTAAATCATGTTTTGTCGTTTGTTTCTCGATTCGATGTGCTTCTCTTTTATACTATTTTTCATTACTTCATGTGTAAAAAATTAAAATAAATAAATAATTTTTTTTCAAATGTTTCATGTCTGGTATACGTTGCCACCACGTGTGACTCTACTGGACACCGGTTTGTTAACCTACATATGTTTTTATCAAAATGGATCTGAACTGTTACCGTTTGGTTTAGTGACTTTCGTCATTTCTCCTTTTATGTTTAGTGTTAGTTTCCATTTTCAAAAATTACGCTTTGTCGTTTCTTGATTCGATCCGTGCTTCTCTTTTATACTATTTTTCATTACTTCATGTTTAAAAAATTTATTTTTTATTTTATTTTTTTCACATTTCATGTTTCCTGTCCGGTATACGTTGCCACCAACTATGTGTCTGACTCTGTTAGACTCCAGTTTGTTAACCGACATATGTTTTTATCAAAATGGATCTGGACCGTTATCGTTTTGTTTAGTGACTTTCGTTTGTGGTGCTCATGGCCAAAATTCGCTTAGATTTTAGTTTTATTTATTTGTGCAAATTTTACAGACGTCTAGCCACTTTTGTTAAACCACTTTCGTTTAACCAAAGTTCGAACCTCATGACACCCGTTATTGTTCGTGTAATTGTGTACCGTCGTGACTAACCACGAGACCATTTGCACCCTTTGGGAATATTTAGTTATGTTCTATCTTCGCACGTATTTAGATCACATTCACTTCTGTAGTTCTGTGCCAATTTCATAAAACAATTATAATTTGCTCCAAAAGGATGTGTAGGTTAATTTCCAATGCTCTTATCTTAAAAAAATAAAGTCTAGCATTTGAAAAGACAATCATTTGTTTGGCGCAAATGTATGCAAAATCTGAAATTGGGGAATTTATTGTTTGAAAATGTCAAACACCATGAGATAGTTGCTTACAGAAAAACAAAATTTTGGGGGGTTATAATTATATGCACATACACACAAAAGATGGTGTAGCTTATACACTCTTCACTTAGAAGTTTGCAGATACAACTTTACCTTGCATTTTACTTGAATCAAGCTCAGAAGTTAGTGGTTTAGCGACCCACGAACATCATTCTACTAGTTTCTATTCATGTCTACTTGTAAAGTGAAGAAACTCTTTAAGCAGGTTGGCCAGTAAGATTGCTTTAGCTAGTTGATGTTGGAAAAATGTTGGAAAAACATGTTTTTAAACATGTTTGTTCCAAGTGGTCACGGACCATCTTTGAGTCAATTTTCAATGCGACTGCTCAGTTTTTCTGAGGCCATACTCAATGCGTTTGAGTAGCTCGTGTGACGAGCTTCGCAACGGTATATCGCATGACCCATTCGGAGGAAGGGTGTGAATGATAATTGGACTCGAAGGTTGGTACTCGAAAGAGGGAAAAAACCGAAATCTGGAAAATGAAGTAGAGAGTGGGAATAAACCATGAGCGTTATCCCACATTGGAAAATCAAGGTTGATTTTCACTCTATATATACAAGTCCATCCTATGTAGTTGGTAAACTAATAAAGTCCACATACCCATGAGTGGGTTAGTGTGTACCACACGCGCGCGCTCGCTCGGGACGCGGGATTTGGGTCTTGGGTCTTGGGGTTTTGTACTAAATCTGAAAAGGGACTTTTGCATATTTGCAAGAGCAGTCCCTAGAGTTCCAGAAGGTTTGAAACTCCAGCAGTAATTGGAGGCAGATTCTGGGGATGTAACTCCCAGAAGTAAATGACCACATTTAATTCTGCGGTTTCAGAATCCTCAATAAAGAGGCAGCCATCCCCTCACAATTCATAGATTCGAAATCAGTCTACCTTCTCTCTAAAACAACATATTTTTACATAGCATTTAGAACCAGAGAGAATCACCCACTAAAAGCTCGACTTAGACTCGTCGCCAGTTTCCGGCGAGTCTTCCGAGAGACGTTGTACCTTGGGATCGAAGCGCCAACGCAACCAGAAACCTAAGGTGGTTGAGCGAATATCGGTTAAGGGCATACTGTTAACAGTAGGCTCGTCTGATTGTTTATTCTATTCTGTCCATTTATTTTTCCGCACTTATATTCTGTTTTTACATTCTGTCCTTTAATTTCAGTATTTTAATTTTATGTACTTAGCAGTAGCTTTTCTATTCTGTTGTACCATTCTGTAATTAGTTTAAAGTTCTGTTTTATTGCTGTAATTACATTTCTGTAATTTAATTCTGTAATTAGATTAGTTTCAATTCAGTCCTGTATTTTAAATTCATAACAGAACAGTCCGGCTGTTAAGTCTATACTTTCCAGTCCGGCAGTTTCTTTTAATTGCAAATCAGTACATCAGATTATTAATTAATAATAATCTGATTACGTTTGTTTTATTTACGATTCAGTACCTACATGTTGTAATCAGTTTATTGTATTCCATTTGGAAATTAATAAAGATTACACTGGTTTTATTTAATTATTGTTTAGTCTTTTAATTATTGTTAATTGTTATTTCGTACACGGAAACCAACAGTTGACTCCGAAATAATAACTACTACTGATTTTCAATCAGCTTGACATTGCGAGTTCTAACGAAAAAGATGTGAATACATTTCATATATGTATATATATGCACCACTGCTGTTTTAACGACTCGGCTCCCTTTGTCCTTGTAATAAGGTCATCTACGACTTATAAGTAGTACTTAATGCCTTACACTGCTGAATAACAGGTAAATGGCTTTTTCTTCAACTCTTTAGTAAAGGTATGGATTATCCATTAATACAGACGATGATAAAGCATTAAATTTGGTCGGTTAAGTTATGCCTGTCAACGATAATAATTAATATGATCGACTGTAATAAATTGGTCAATGTTATATTTCTTTATTTACCGGTAAAATTACAATGCTTTGTTACAAATATCTTTAGTATTCTAATGCTCGGTATATTTTCTCGGTCTTTTGACTTTGACTTGCAGTTGACATGTACTTTTTTTAGTGAGATAAGCTCTGAAAAGTGTTTGTACTAATCTCTCTTTTTCTGCTTTCAAAATCAGTTTGACTCTATTTATAGGGATACGTGCTTCATAGGATGTTGACAAGTGTCGCTCTCATCCGTCAACTCATAGGTTTTTTGAGTGTTGGGCCTTTGTTAATTGGACTTCTAACTCCGGTAGATAATTACTCCTATATCTATTGCAGAAAAAGACCACTATGTATTTATCCCAACTATATTTGCGTTGGGTATCTATTAAAAACATACGGGTCGGGTTGTTACCGAATATCATTTAACGGTTATTATTTTCATGTCGTATCAGACGGAATTTCAACAACTTAAGTGGAACAAAGTGACTTATTTACTCAAGACTCGGTAATTCGTCAAGCAAATGGAGATAATAACTAGACAAATGAAAGAGACATATAAACGCTATACTTCTTACAAAACAAAAGGTAATATATAAATCAGAATGAGTTCAAACTTCAAAGTATACAAGTTAAGCCTCGTTATGTTTCTTTTGTCACCACGATTACAAAATATATCAATTTGTCAGGGGGATTGCCTAAATGGAATTGCATAACCTGCATTTTTATCCATAGCATCATTCACAAATTTATACACTGATCCCAGGCATCTACGAAATGTAAACTAGTACGCACAAAAAAGCAAGAACCTTACCTTAACTTATGATATGTCAAAAAGAAAATCAATAGAGGTAGGCCTTGCACAGAAATAACATCTTATAGATATAGCACTTGCACAACTACAAGGAAATTCATGTCAGATAAAAACAAAAAATACGATTTCCTTTCGAGATGCTATAATATTTTTTTTTATTATAATCTTGTAAACCCCTCTAATCCTTCCTTCAAACCTTAATGGCCTCAATTGCCATATTACCCACCATCTTAGCCAAAGGAGCAGGGCATTTTGTAACAATATCAAACTTCGATGAGTTAGAAGCATGTTCGAAGAGAGACAAACTTAGCATAGCAAGCTCTGGTACAGAAAGCCTCGACGACAAAAACCCATGCCAATAATAAGAATCTAGGTCGAAAAACGCGTCAAAAAAGTCCCGCGTACCATCCAAATTGAGCTTCAATAAAGTCTCCATACCAAAACTGTAGAACTGTCTCGCACGCTTTCTTTCTCCACTCCACAA
Source organism: Primula vulgaris (assembly GCA_963920805.1). Lineage (NCBI taxonomy): Eukaryota > Viridiplantae > Streptophyta > Magnoliopsida > Ericales > Primulaceae > Primula > Primula vulgaris. The sequence continues at coordinate 21,346,569 of OY987222.1, forward strand.
CCGACCCCACAATCTTTCACTAAGCGGATTCCCCCGGACCATTCTGGTCGAACCAAGGTACTCTACTATAGCATTGGCCAGAATAGGGGCGATCGCCAGTGACCTGGCGACCATGTATCCGGTGGATGGGTGGACCAGACCAGCCGATCCACCCACTGCCACCACCCTTTGGGGAACCTGTGGTAACGGGCCTCCCATAGGAATCAAACACTTTTCATCCTCGATTATAGTTTTAACCTTGATCCCCAAATGCCTCAACCTAGCAACCATTCTTTTTTTCACTTCGGTGTACGACAAAGTGGGCCTACTCACTAGAGACGTTTCTTCTAAGAAAACCAAATTGGCATCAAACGGCATAGCATACAAGAAAGTAGGCAATTTCGTGTTGTTTTCTCTAAGATAAGGCTCATTACCTAAATGAGAATCTCTCCAATCCATCAAAAGCATTTTGTCCAAATCGAAAGGGTGAGATTCAACCTCGGCTAAGATCCCATGAGCTATTTGATACCCATGGTTTCTTTTCTTATCATACTCGGTGAAAGTGCTCGAAAATCCACTAGCGTCAATAACCAGACTACCCTTCAACTCGCTCCCATCACTGCATTCGACAGAGGATTCAAATTCTTGATGATTTGTTTTCCAAACCAAAGCTTTATGGAATTTCACACCATTTGAAATACACCCCTCTAACAAATTCGTTTTCAAAGCGTTTCTATTGACTCTGCCATAAGGCCGGTCTAGAAACTTAGTCTTCTGATCATTGATATGAACAGTTGCCATAGGCCAGGTTTTGTCTAGACAACTTTCAAGACCCAAGTTTTCAAACTCATCGACCCAAACTCCGTAGTTGTTGTGCCAAGTGGCAAGGGGAGAGGGGTCCACGCAACATACCCTGACTCCATGGGCCGAGACTTGTTGGGCCAGGCGGAGACCTGCTGGGCCTGCACCTATGACGATCACGTCAAAACGGGCCCGGCCCAAGGAAGGATTGACCCATGAGAGGTCAGAGTTTAAGGACTCGGGTTTTGAAGTTGGTTTTAAGTCCAAGAAGTTACCAAATTGGGAACAATGGATTTTGTTGAGGACTTTTCTTTTAGTATAAAGAAAAGGTTTTGTTGGTGATGAATTAGGCCTTTTGGAAGTGAGAAAACAAGTAGGTGGGAGTGTTCTAAGAACTGTTGCCATGGATTTGATCAAGTTAGAACAGAGATATAGAGATAGATAAATAAAATGGTTGCAAGAATTGGGAAATAGAGACAGAGAAGAATCAAGTAAAAGAGATCAAAAAAAGATGCAGTTCGAAAACAGCCAAGAAGTAGGAGAAAGTCGTAGATACAAATTCTGAAAAGAGAATCTTCAAGTAGCTAGCACATATATAGTGCAATGGTGATGTAATCTAATTGCTAACAATAACTGGTACTCAATAGTTAACAAATGATTACAAAAATATTCTAGATTCAACTATGTCACAAGAAAATTCTTCAATTAATATTATCTTAAAAACATACGGTTCGTGTAGTTACTGGCTTACTACTTTCAATCGATTGAAATGACAAGTGTAGTTCAATAGATATGGTGTAGTTACTGCTATCCAATCAAGAATTATTTGTGATTGGTGACGCACAGTCGGTTTAAGAGTAATAAAAGGCGACACATAGTCGGTTTTAATCCGATAATTAACAAAAGACACTCAATTGATACATGATATTGAACATTACTTATTAAATTTGTTCATTATTTGCTCCAGAAGTCTAAAATAATCGCTCTCCTGATCTAGATCTTGAGAAAAAAAATAGTCCCGACATTAAATCAGGGAATTTTCCATGACTATTTGTTTCGTAGCGGAACTTGGCCATATGAATCATGTCATGACCGTCCAAATGTCAGAAATAAATTAAAAAACTGGTTTGAGGGTCCTTTTTATTTATTTATTATCTACTCCATTACGCAATTGCAATTTGCAATTAGTTAACAGCCTTTTAAACGAAACGTCATCATAGTGCTTTATATACAAGTGAAACACGTCTAAATCAATAAACAACACAAAAACTGCTCACACGTTTATAGTGGACAAAATGCACATAAAAGGTTAGGCATAAGAGTTAAAGCATCAAGTGTGCATTAACTTATACTGTATCTCATTGTAGGCTGCCCAACGCAACAAACCCCATTATTGGTCCGTGCGGTTAAAACTTAGAGTGGAGCTGAATAAGTTTTAAGACGTTTTTCGTAAAATTAAAATTCTAAGCGCAACTAACAATCCAACTAGCTCGATATCAATTTGTGACAATAAATATGCGATGATAATCTATGAATAAATTGAAACATACGTACAATCACAAATAATATAAGTTGCGGAAAGTAAATAGTAAGTGAAGAGATTGACACCACGATATATAGAGATTCGGCAAACCCGCCTAGTCCTCTCATCGGTATTCACGCTATCAAGTATTTCACTATAATTTTCTTTTCAAAATTACAAATACTAACGAGCTAATCAACCGATTTGCTCACCCTCTACCCGATGATACAATCTTGATACAAGTGTAAGAGTACACAAAAGACAAGTCAACGACTCTCCCTCAATCTATTGAGTAGTCAAGTGTTTAAGCTAGAACTTTTAACCAACACTTTGGCTTAAAAGTTTCTACCCAAACACTCACTCACAAATAAACTTATAATTTGCTATTTACAATTTTGTTACAACAATGTAACTACACTCATTATTTTGTTGCTTCTAAATAAGCTAATTGGTTAGTTTTTGATGTTGTTTGACCTTGATCACTATTTTATGTAATACTTGGTTACTGAGTTCTTGAAGAATTACTTATCTCTGATGTTTTCCTCTGTAAAATCAGTGTAGGTTCATAGTTTGGTATGCAACACTAAAAATTTTAATATTTTTTTGAATAACTAATCTATATTGGGAGCTTGGCCTAAGAAGGCAATACTTCTTTCATTGTTAATAATATTGCACCTTGGGTCGATTAAAAAAAACTTCACAGATTTTATTGATAGGTAGGTGAACAAAATTGAAGAAATTTGCAGGACCGTAAATTGTAATCTAGTCAAGCATCTAACCTTGCTTGAAAATTCGTGCGACTTTCATACTCTAAGTTCTGCATATCTTATTGATTATCCTAGCTACCATACTTAAATTTGAAAACTATACATCTGTTAAAGTTCAGCCTGCAACTTTCATGGCCCGAAACAGTCTGCAATTTCTCAAACTTGTTCCATATGGTATTTGCAGTCCATAGAAGAATGGAAACATACAGAAACCACCCCTCGACTAGATGGTAACAGCCTTACGGAGCTACAGGTATAAATCTCACAATAATTGTTTAGTAGTCGGTGTTTAAGAGTTTCAGAGTATGTTGGTAATTTTAATAAGAGTTGGTTTTTCAAATTATCTAGGAATGAGCAAACATCTCCAGCCAAAGATCCAAAAATTAAAATAATCAAGCAAAGGCTCAAGTTTCATTACTCTAAGTATGGATAACTCGGCTTAATATCCGAAGGGCACGGGTTAGAATTTTGTGTCTAGGAATAAGCACTGGATTGAAAAAGAGCATAAAGAAAGACGTGCATTCTTTCAAGGGTGTAAAACTCTTATAACGTGTATATAGCACCCGCAAACTATATCTCTCAACCGCATCACATTCCCTTAAAGTGTCCTTAAATATAAAGTGATTATTATGTTTTTACATATTATGGAAATCATTTAACTTTATGTATTTTGTCACCTACTCTACTCATTTCTCTATTATAATCATATATTATTAATTTAATCTTCACTCAAATATTTTTCAATTTTTATATGGATTCCACTGGTATTTGGTTTAAAAGGTAAAAAATATATTATTATATATAAAAGGATAAGAGGCAGAGAGAGCAATTGATTCCTATTACCTAGGGTAACGTTTGGATGAATTTATTTTTTTAGCAATCCAATGTAACCTTGGAATTTTTTTTTCCTATTAATTCCATCTACCCCGGAAAAAAATTGATATAGGGCTACACTTAAGATGCTACCAAAAAAAAAATATTATCATACTATGATTTATGCGAAAATGTCTTACTAAATCTTAAAACAATTATTTATAAAAAGTCATATTAATTTATAAAATTACAAAATAGTAGTAAACACTTTTACACAGGAGTTAAAAGAAAAATAATTGTCATCAAATTCTCCATCTGTCTCACTCAACCATAATTGTCCCTCTCTTCATCGAATATTCTACCGTAACAGATTACATATTTTTTATTAGATTCACATATCGGATGGACAGGTCCGCTAGTATCTCTTAACTAAACTACCGGTAATCATTGAAATTTAAAATCACCACCACTCGCTCTAAGTGCCATACAAATTTGAAACTAAGATCCAATAACGCATTGACAAGTTTTTCTAATTGCGCGGAAGGCTTATAATGAGCCATAATTTTCACTTAGGTTCGATCCTCCAATATAAATTGGACTTTAGGCCTGTACAGTTGATGGTACATCTGTGATCTGTGTACTTTAAATCAAAGATATGACAGAATTGTTTATACCATGAATATAGAATCACAATATGAGCAAAATCTTTATTTGTTCACCCAAACTATTATTACATCAACACAATCATACTATTTTAGTTACATAACAACTACAAAGCTTTTCATAGAAACTTCACAACCATAACATGATAACAACCAAGAGACCTATACGTCTCATCCAGCTAATCAAACAAACAAAGTACTTAAAAAACAGAAAATCCTTAACATGCCCATGAAAATACTAAAACAACACTCAAGGTATCCCTATAATGGGGAGAAACGGAACATAAAAGCTAGATGGGGCTAGGCCCCACTCAGGCGGAAACGGGAGATCAACGGTCAGAGATGATCCCAAACCAGCACCACGGGGCCTACATTTGGGGTCATTCTTAATCAACGGACACGATTTGAAGAACTTGAGAGTAGGATAAACTGTGTACGAATTGGTATGTGACACTTTCACTATATTTGAAAACATTGCCCTTTTCGATGCATAGAGTTGGGTCGAACCACCTAGAATCCTGGCTTGGCAATTGGTTGGAGTGTCTGTTGGTAGCTCGGTCTCAAACGACCCATCTTTTGATGTGGTCGTGGTAGATAGCTTTTTCACTTGGCTACACTTCACTTGTACTTTAACATCTGCAAAAAATATAAATGAAAAAAATCAAGTTGTATGGTGGAGATATTCTTGCCTTGAATTAGTAGCTTCACATGACAATATAGTGGTATGACTTGTTTGGTAACTTTGGTTGCTGACTTTGAAGAAAATAACTTGGATTCATAGAGGTTGATAAAAAGCCAGCAAAGCTTCTAGCCTTTTCAGTCTAAAATCATGAAAGTCTCGATCAGCTTCAAGTTGGTCAATGAAATATTGTTCACCTTCTAAGCAAAAAAGAAAAAACTGCATGATATTTGGTTGATATCTTAGCACTTAGCAGCTACAATATTGTTTGGTTTTCTGTATGAATCAGCTTAGTTTTCGGTATAAATATGCTTAGCCTATTTGCTTAAAATCTGCAAAGTAACAAAAGCATGCATAGAACACCATACATACATAATTTGTATATATAAATATAGCTATGTTGAACCGTACCTGAAAGATCATAGTAACCATTGCAGTCTAGACAAGACACAGACCCCTTCAAGATAGTAGATACTGAAAGCTCAACCCTAGCAAGAACCAAAACAAAAACAAAAACAAAAGCAGTAACAAAGTTATTAATCTTCATTGTAAGATGTAAACTGAATATATGAGATAAGAAATGGGATATATCACTGTGTATATATACTGAAGAGTAGTAACATGGTGAATTTAAGAATTGGGTCCCTAAGCCTGACCATGGTAGTTGTCCAAATTAAGTGCAGCCATTTACTATCAAAAATTCAAAGAAATATCTTTATCTTACTTGACTTTTGTATGCAATGTATGCTAATGATCGATATAAATTTAAAATTTATTTTTTTATTCCGAAATTTAAGTGTGTTATTCGGCTCTATATCTAAAAATATATCATTAACTTTTTTTTTAATATTTTTAATTAATATTTAACTTTAGGGTAATCTCAAATAGGTTCTATAATATTATATTTGAATTTTTATTTTGTTGAATTTTCCGTCAAATAAAATATATTAAAATCACTAAAAAAATTTAATATTTTTAATTAATATTTAATTTTAGTAGAGTCTCAACTAGGGTTCTATAATATTATATTTAAGTTTTTATTTTATTGAATGTTCCGTGAAATAAAATATATTAAAATCACTAAATATTTTAAATATTTTTAATTAATATTTAATTTTAGTACAGTCTCAACTAGGGTTCTATAATATTATATTTGGCTTTTATTTTGTTGAATGTTCCGTCAAATAAAATATATTAAAATCATTAATTTTTTTTAAAATATATTTAATTAATATTTAACTTTAGGATAGTCTCAACTAGAGTTTTATAATATTATATTTAGGATTTTATTGTGTTGTAAATTTTAGCCTCAACTAAGGTTTTATAATAATAATTTATGAAAAAGAGAAAAAATTACCAAAATAAAGAATATGAGTTGGATGAGTTTTTTGTTTATAATAAAAATTGGGTGGAGAACTTAATTTGAAAATTATAATCGGACCAGTCGGGCATTTAGTGTGTTTATCACTATAAAATAATGTTTGATTTAGTGAGAGTCAAAATCTGTCACTAATTTAAAAAGTTGTCATAAATCTATCGCAAATTGACTAAACTGTCACAGAGTCGTCACAAAAACCGTCACTAATAACCTCATAACAAAAAATACCGTCACTAATCCCGTCGTTATTTGATTATTTTTTTATAGTGTATATCTGGCACAATAGTAGTGCTGGATATATATGTCGTACCATTTGACATAACTTGCACTATGTATATTGGTCGTGTTACTAATTATAGTAGTAGTTCTAATTTATAGAAAAGTATTTTAGAGCATTCTCAATAAACTATTCAATTTGATTTTTATCTCTCTACATATAGATAATTGGAGAAATTTGATTGCTCATAGCCTATTTACATTCCTCTTTATATTCAAAAAATTTAAAAATCTAGAGATATATAAATTTTCTATTCACATGTAGATAGTCAATTTATATATATCTATCTTTTTTTATTGGCCCAACTAGCAAATCAAAAATAATTTCACTTCTTTTCTCTTTCACTTTTTCATTTTTCTCTCTCTCTAAACAGATAGTATATTTTTCTCCTGTAAAAACTTTCTTTCTCTCTCTCGTGTGATCTCCTCCTTCTCTCCATTAAAGATAAAAATTCTAATCAGCCCTAAATCTTCTTGTTACAAACAATCATATCATGTGTTAGTAGGTTTTTAAAACCCTAATTTGATTATTTGTCTTTATATAATCAAAACGTAAATTTTTGTTAGAAGTTACTAATCTGTGAAGTTTTATATGTTTTCATCTTTCAAATCATTGTTTTATTTTTTGCGTTATGCTTTTTTTTTACTATATTTTTGTGATAAGTTTAAAATAAAACACTTTTTTTGTTATCATAAAGTGAAGGTTATAAATGAATCTAACATGTTTAATTTTGTTAGTTGAATGGTTGATTAGAGAAAAAATGTTTAAGATAAAAAAAAACAAAAAAAAACACTTATTTTTCTATATGAATATATCAAATTTATATAGCATTGTTGTGTGCCATATGAAAAAATGGATATACAAAAGTTCATAAAATTTATATATAGTCATATATGGAGAGAAAATTAAAAGAGACGGTTAAGAATGCTCTTAGAGTTTGAGGAAGCAGATTTTTAATATAATTAGTTAGTACTTTAATTTTAATCTTGCATAATTCATATCACAACATGGCAAATAAAAGGTTTTGTCAGTGTGCTTCGCAAACCAAAGTGTCACCTTGTTTGAAAGAATTATAAATAAGTATTTTACCTTGTTCTGAAAATGTGAGACTACACATCAGTAAATACATGGGACCCTGTGACCAAAGGCGGGACACTCACAATTTTAAAGAATAATTTTTTTAGTAGCGTTTTTCAATATAATTTATAAATAAAGTAATCTCGTAATTCCTTAATATTTTTTTGGCAACTCCTTTTAATATTGTTTTTCAATAATGTACTACAATTCTGTTGGTTTTTGGTGTACGTAAAAACAATAATTAAAAGTGCAATAACTGAAAAGAAATAAACAGTTTTATTTCTATAATGAAATATGACTCTATTACAAAATTCCGACACTTGCAGAATGTATATACAATTAATTAAACTTCCAGACAGATTAATATAAATTATTAAACTGCTGGACTAGTTTGTAATTAAACGAAACTGTCCGACAGAATAGTATAAAACTAAACTGCTGGACTGTTTCTTAATTAAAAGAAACTGCCAGACAGAATAGTATAATTACTAAACTGTTGGACTGTTTCTGTAAATAAATTAAATGACTGAAATAAAACTAATCTAATTACATAATTGAAACAATACTTTAAATAAATTACAGAAAGGTAAAACATAATTTAAAAGTTACTGCTAATGACAGAAAATTGAAATACTGAAATTAAATTACAAAAATAAAATGAAATAAAAAAAGTACAAAAAAGAAATAGACGAGTCTACTGTTTAACAGTATTCCCTTAACTGATATTCGTCTAACCACTTTTGAGGTTTCTGGTTATATTTGGCGCTTCGATCCCAAGGTACAACGTCTCAGATGACTCGCCGGAAACTGGCGACGAGTCAAGCTCGAGCTGTTGGTGGGTAGCTCTCTCTGGCTAAAATATAATGCTTCTATTTAGAGAGATGATATATGATATGCTTGATTTCAGAATGTTGTTTTGACCTATGGGGGGTCTGCCTATTTATAGGCTGGATGAGTATCTCAGTCATTAAAGTCACACTTTAATACTGTCAGTTTTCGAAATTCGAAACTGTAGTATTAACTATGCAATGAATTCATATTCATTGTAACAGTTACAGGTTTACTGGAAACTTCCGTCTAGCAAGCGCGTCAAGCAGACGCGCTTCCATCGAGCAGACACGCATCCGACGAGCAGGCGCACCCGACGAGCAGGTGCACCCATGTGGTACACAATACACACATGTGTATGTGGACACACAACTTAATAGGCCCCCATTTTGTGCAGGCAATGTGTTTGACTGCACATTGTACCGTTAATTTGTGCACCGTTTGATCACTTTATATTAGATGTGAACCATATGATCTAAAACCCATTAAAAAAAAACCTTAAATTACTATTTTACCCTTAAATGTAATGATCTAAATCTAAAGTAAATGATCAAACGGTTCTCTATTTAACGGTACAATGTGTCGTTCAACGGTGAACGACACAAAAGAAAAACCCAACTTAATATTCACATGGGATAACTTTGTAAATATATTGTGACTCTTCATTTTCCAATGTGAGACAATTCTCAATGAGTTATACTCATTTAACCCATTTTTCAGCATTAAGTGCTTTCCTCTTTCTCAACCCCAATCTTTGATGCCAATTTCCTGTCACTCCCATTCTCCGAATAGGTCATGCGAGATACCGTTACGAAGCTTGTCATACCATCTATTCAAGCGTCTTGAATATGATGTCAAAAGATAGCGGCTGTCGCTTGCAATTTTGACTCAAAGATGGTCACGTGATCATTCGGAATCTACCATTTTAACATGGTTTTCCAACAAATTCTTCAGTGATGCTAATACTAGTAATATAAAATATCTCAAGTGTGCAACAAAATACGTACAAGGGATATGTCACGTATATAGAAATATTATAACAATAAAATAATAAATAATAACATAATGTGGGTGTAAATAAACTTTTAAAAGAAATTTTTGTGGGTTATATGCAAAATAAGTATTCCAATTTTGTGATTTGAATATTAGGATATATGTGATTAAATTTCCTCTAACCTGCTTTTAAGATATGCTATCAAATCTAAATCGTTAATATTAGTTTGGGGATTATTTATAAGATTTTGGGTTTTAAAAATCAATTTTTTTCTTAAACAAATCATGGAAACCTATCCCATATGCCTTGTTTGGTTGGAATGGGATTGGGCGGGATAATATTGCAAATGTAGTGGATCCCACAAATACTATGTTTGGGTGGACGGGACTATTAGTACAACGGGATAACAAATGATCTCAAATAGCATCATTTGTAGTCTCGGAATTATATGTACCCAGCCTTTCATTATCCGATCTCAATTCCGGGTGTATTCGTAGTCCCGGACTACTAATCACTCAAGAAAACGAGACCATAGGGTACAATTACTTTTTTTTTTAATTTCTTATTTTGATTGCTTAATTACGTTTTACTTTATGCTTAATCGGTTTGATTAGTTTTTTTAATACACTATAAGAAAAGTTTGATGATTTGTATTTTAATTGATTTCTCTTATTTGAATACTATAAAAAATGTTAAAACGAAAATCAATTACGATTAATAATAATGTATATCGAAAGGAAAATTGCTCAAACTATAATCAACAAATCAGTTCGTGAAGATTTCCGAAATATGAAAGAACCTATTTAAATATTTGTCTAAATTACAGTAAATGTTTTTGCCCAAATCATATTTTAATTTTGGTATTTTATATGTGAATTTGAGTATTTAATATAAGTTTGTTTTTTTCGTTATTTATACTTTAAAAAATAGTAGGGGATTAGTTTCGCAAATCAATACATTTGGTCATGATTACGCAGAGCATGTGAAATAAATTTGCGTGACCATACTTCATTGAATAGTTGGATAAAATCCAACAACCTAAAACTTACAAATTGATTTCATTTAATTTAGCATATATACCGGACGTAAAGATTTTGTATATATCATCATGGAGATAGGGAGAGTATATACAGTAAAACCTCTTAAGAATAGTAATAAAAAATTCCGGTCCAAACTCGGACCTGTTTAAAATAGAAATAAATTCTCTATTGTCATATTCCGTAGTTTTTTATGGTTCCGTTAGTTATAAATCCACCTCCTTATAGAAATAAAATACATTTCATTACAAAAATATATATATCTAGTTACAATAAATTTATGATGATGTAAAATACTTATTTAAGGTTGTTTGCGATGATGACTTAATTTTTTGTGTTGCTACCACATGTTTTTGTGTTACTACCACATCTTATCATCCTCCGGATTATCTTCTTCTGCATCTTACTTAATTCCAGCAACGATTTCTTTATCGGTTAAAATATTTGTTTTCCACATACATATATTTGTTTAACTAAACTTTTGATAGATTCATTTGTTTGTTTTAATTTATAATTAAATACATGTATCTAATATTATGTAAATACATATATTTTTTATTTTTTTAAAATGTAAACTCTATATAGGAATAACCTCGTTATAGTAATATTTTTTCGTGGTCTCCACAATATTACTGTATAGAGATTTTACTCTATATATAAATGTATTTGTTTTAAAAAATGAAATTCTTAGCGAATTTGTGAAAGAACGGGAAATTCATGAGCTGCCCACCACCCAACCACTATAACGAAAGCCCTTCACTGTTTAGAACAGAGGTGAATAATAAAGACTAAACAGATAATCTCATAATAGTAGCATATATTACTAATTTACACCTCATCTATTTGAAATGTATTTGTAGGTTTATTTTTATTTATTTTTAATCATGTATTTGTAGGCTTTGTAGGCTTCTACATACAAATCTCACCCACATTTCACTGCTAATGCCTCATTTATTATTTTTGCAGGCTACTTATTTACATGATATTCAGTATTCACCCATGACCTATACCAGGCAGGAACAATATATCTAGAAACTTTCAAACATAACAAAACAAAAAATACAAATGTGAATAAATTAAGGGTTGGATATCAAGGCAATGTTATGTTCAAGCCTCAACCAAACTTAATTAATGCTGTAACAAGAACCCTTTATTAGAATAGGAAAAATAGATTGCAAATGATTTGACTTGACCTATTTTTTTCATAATCTAATACCATTTCTATCGAACCCTTTATTACTAATATATTTCTTTTAACTTCGAACTATAGCAAGAAAGCTCAGTTTAACCGGAACAAATAAACACAAAGATTAGTAAGATGACACCAACAAAAAACCACAATATAACGTAGAAGTTGGCATTAAATAAACTTGGACAACATAATTTAAGATGAAAGTAATGGTTATACCCATAAAAGGGAGGTTACCTGAAAAACACAGCATAAAATATTCAATAAATGTTAAATACTTGGAAAAGAAATTATTAATATTAAAACATGTGTGTATCTGTGTTTTAATTTCGGTGTTCTCTTTGGTAATGTTTAATTCAGAGTTCTTGGGCTGGTTCAGTCAATCCGGATGGGACCAGATCGAGTTCAAATCTTCTATCCCATTTTTCTATCTCCTTTCATGCCCCCTTGCTTATTTTATTCAAAAAAAGATTCTAAAAAACTTGAAAAAATTTGTACAATTACTATAATACATGTATCAATACATTCAAATAAATTTTTTTTTAAATCCATACAAAATTTATTTTGGAATAAATGTATAAATTAGTGTAAATTAAACATTGAATATTAAAAAAATTGTCTAAAACAATATTATGTTCAAATGTTTTAAAAGTTGAATACAATATGATATAAAAGTTTATAAAGTTGCGGTATAAGTTGTGAAAATTTAAATTTTGAATGAAAATAAACAAGAGGTAGAGAATACGGGGTAGAAGATTTGAACTCGACCAGATTCAAGTCCTCAAAAAATATACAAATTCATATATAACATATAAATATATGAAGCATTATTTGCATATGTAAGTGTGTTAAAAATGGTAACATAATTTCTCATTTTTGTATATTGTCTATATTTTTTTAGGTCGTAGGTTCAATCCTTACTAGTAACATTTTCGTATTTTTTTATTACTAAATAAAATTAAATAAAAGAGGTCTCGTTTTTATAAATGTTCATAGCCTCTAAAACTCTGGCTCCGACCTTGTGTTGATGTGAAAAATTACTTAGTATAATTCATTCAGCAAACAATAAGGAAGTGAATCGTGGGTAATGGTGAGTGCACTGAGTGGTGGTTAATGAATAATGAATATGATTTATTTAATAAATATGCTTATAGGTGAAATTTTGAAATGTGTATATGTCTTGATGTGGCCAACAAGAAGACAGACAAAAAATCAAGCTAAAGAAGCTTAAACATCTAAAAATGCCAAGATATCAATTTTCCCCCCTCTAATCCCTAAATAACCGGTGCCTTTTATCAAAGCACTTGTATAAGAGTTTGTATAACGCCTAGAATTGCTATTTTAGAAAAGAAATTTATAAATGATACCTTTTAGCAGTGTTTGTACACCACTTGCTATTTTATCAATTATGTATCATTTTACAAATTTGTGCCACAGTATTTTGCTACAGTATTTTTGTTGGGTAGAAAAAACTGTTCATTGGATTATAATTTAGATTAGTGTAGGGGCTTATGTCATGGTTCTATACTTCTCTTTCTCCAAATTTCCCTCAAGCCCCATCATATCTTGCCATTTTTTCTTTCTAGTTCACAGATTATAAAATAACGTATACAACGAAATTACAGTCTTGCTTTTTGAAATTTTATTGAAGGACTATATTAACTTATTAAGTTTTTCTTCTGGGAAATCAATCTTTACTTTGATTAGATTTCTTTATGTGCTTCAAGTTTAAAGAACTTTCTGATGAACTGTTGGTTATATGTTAAGTCGGATCTTAAGTTGATTATATAATACTTTTCGAATCCCCTGCAAAAATTTATGTAGTTTTTGTTGAGGGTTTAACAGCCATAATTAAAGTGTGAGCCGTATTTTTTATGAATTATATAAAAAATAACATTGTTAAAAATTCTAGTGATGCATTGTTCATTTACAATTTTTTTTTATTAGTTGTTATTTTGTTTTTTGTTGCTTTGCTTTATTAGTATGGGGAATTTTTTTTAGAAATTTTGTATTTTAGATAATCTGCTGGAGAATAAAATTTGTAAACTGACATTGTATTTTAGATAATTTGGTATAGAGACGTGCTATACGAAATTTGTAAATAGATAGAAGCGGTCAAATTTTGTAAAATAGATGATCATTTTACAAATTTAGCTGTGAATGGTCTCAATTTTTCAATTACAACTTACTATAATTTCGTGTATACCGGTAAGAAAAATATCCTAAAAAATAAACCACCATTACAAGGGTACTAAATATATATTAATAGACTAACTAAAAAATATGTTATCTATATTATTTCTACACATGCAATATCTATGGAATTATAAATTAAGCCTAATCATGAGAAGTGTTTAATAATATTGAAATGAATTGGGAATTTTAGAAAATGTTTACCTTAGTAGTCATGATAGGCCGATGTAGAAAAATGAAATTTAGTGGCCAAGTTGCTCGACCATATTTTCTTAAGATCTTATACACCGCGCTTGCTTCTAAACTTGCAGTCGTAGACCTCACAAGATAAAACGTCGAAGTTTTAGATTGCATAAGAACATAAACGTCAACTCACCACACATACAACTCAAAAAGAACCACAGTTTCTCTCTAAAAACTAAGAAGAAATCCTAACAAAATATTAAGAGGAAGAAAAACTTGTGTATTCAGAATGAGATGGATTAAATAGTAGGGGCGCTTCCTTTATATAGAAACGAGTGGGTGCAATTTGTCTAGCAACTGTTCGGGATTTAGGTCAAAATTTGTGATCGTTCATATTAAGGTGTGAGAATCACAACTATTCAAAGTTGCAGTGACCTTTCCGCGAAAAGTGGCAACTATGGGGCAAAAATGTAAGTTATTCATGGAGACGAAAAAATTAGATTAACCACAGAGCGTCGCATGGTGGGCACGCACACGCGTGAGCACCACACCATATCACACCACGGTTATGGACCACGGAACACGGATCATGGACTTTTGATTGTGTTGCGGTTGGCGATGCCGTCCGACGGCATGTGGGTTGAAGAGACACTATACAAACATGAGAATTTTTCAAAACTCATCCCTATTGTGTGGGGAAATAAAGAGCTTCAAATCACAACTCAAATATGGGATGGTATATATATAGAGGGTGGATTAATTAACCTCAATTAATCTTAAAAAACGCGTAAACTGTAGATTAAATCTACAGTTTATAGTGATTAACTGTAAACCGTAGAATTAATCTACGGTTTGTATGAATTAATACAAACCGTAGATTAAATCTACGGTTTACAGTTAATCACTGTAAACCGTAGATTTAATCTACGGTTTGTGTGTTTTGACAGATTTTTTGAAATTAAAAATTAAAATAAAAATTCTAATAATTAAAATTAAAATACTGAATATTTTTTTCAAATTAAACATGATTTTTTTAATAAAAAAACTAAATGCCTTATTTTTAAAATTTTACATAAAATAAATTACCAATATTCTAACAATCTCTCAAAATAAACACAAAATTTACACAAATAAAGTTGATTTGATAAATTTTATGTTTGATATTTATTGTATAAGTTCAAAATTTTACATGTTATATTTTTGTCAAGTGTATAAGTTGATATTTATTGAATCATTAACTAAATCGTCATTTTTTGTGAAGTACCTTTGGTTTGTTTTTAACACTTGTATAACGCAATATGAAACATTAACTAAGTCGTCAATTTGGTGTCAATCATCAATTTTGTTGAATGAAACAATCATAAATTATATAAATTTCATAAAAAAAATTAACTCAATATGCAAACATGAATATCAACTTATAAATTTCATAAAACAAATTTGTTAAACAAAATTTACAACAAAATTTACAACAAAATTTCATAGAACTAAATTTCCGAAAACAAATTTATTAAACATTTGTTTACATCATATAAATTTACAACAACTTGGAAAAAATAGTAATTTACATAAAATTAAAAATAAAAAACTGATTATGTACTTAGGTCTATAGCTTCATCTTCATTTGCTTTTTTCTTTCCCGATTTCTTTTCCAGCGCCATATATAACTTGAAATTAGGTCGAAAAAGTTTCTTCCATGGCGCAGCTGTCTCAGTGAGTGTTTGTTCCCACCGTGCTATAATTCCTGGTATTGGGAAGATCCCTTCTTCTTTAGGAATAACCTGAGCATAGTGACAACTATTGACGAACACCATTACAGTCGGGATGTAATGTGTCGTTCCTCGAGGCGGACCAGTATAAAGAGGTAAAAAAGTACTGTTCCACACGTTTACCTCTCCATTTTGATTTTCCCATAAGGACAACAATACAATTGGCATATTGTAATGAGAAGCAATTAAAAAACCATAGGACGGAAATCTCATCCATTTGTCAGAAGGTGCGGGATTTGTAGCATGATAAAAATTTAAACTTGATAAAATGTAATCATACCGGTAAGCTTCAAAGTCAAGATTCTCAAACAACTCATAATAAACACCTTTCATTTGCTGCAGCTCTTGAAACAATTCACATCTTACCGCGTACCAATCATCTTCCCCATTCTGTTTACCCGTCGCATTTGCAAGTACCCGGAACCCACAGTTACCATCCCCACGCACATCATAAACCGTTTCGATGTAACTATGTAACATGACCCATATTTGGTCACTGTACAGGAAGGTTGGCCTATTGGGGGTGGGTTTAGGGTTCTGGTTTCGCGGCCTCCTAGTTGGGTTTACCCTTACCTCCGGTGTTTCATCCGCCTTGCCTTTGCCCTTGTCCCTACTAGCACCAGCTCTCTCTTCCTCCACATACTCCCATCCCGACTTATCCCTCTTACTAGATTTGTCGCCCTTTCTAGGTCTCCCCCTATTTACTCTCACTTCGGGGTCACTGATGGATGTTCTGGCTGGTACGGTTATCTCTCGGAGTTGTGTTTTCATATGCCGTTTTTCAACATTCGTTTTGCTAGCATAAACACTTTTAAACTCTTCTAGATCACCCTCTACCCCATAATCATCGGTGTTCCCATTATCATCAATTACGTCTAATTTTTTCCAGAATGGATGAATATATTCTAGAGGAAGAGGCTTCCCGAATAAAATATGTTCACTCATAATATGATGACAAGGTAAACCGTGAAACAATTTAAAACCGCAAGAACAATTCTCATCAGCCTGGCCACTATATTTTTTGTGTTCTTGAAATAATAAATCAAAGGCATAGTGTGTGATATACGACCTAAGATTTATAAATAGAGGTGTTCGTTCAGAATGTGGAAAATAAGACTTGCATTTATCCAATTTCATCTTAATATCCTCAAACTGTTTTTCTAGAATTCTATTCACCTCTACCCAAACAGTTTCAAGCGTGCCAGTATTTGTGGAAAGGGATCTTTTCAGCTTAGCATGTTGTTGTTCGGCTCGATTGCTAGTTCTGTTACCTAGATGTGTTGTGTGGTTGGTATAGCATGCAACAAACTTTTCAGCATAATCATTTAAAAGCTTGTCTACATACTTAATCACAGCAGGGTACGATTTGTAAGAGGAATTGAAATAAGTTCGGTTATGATTGTACTCCTCTATCGACTCAGAATCAACCAATAAACCCTAATCATCTAGAAACGTTTGCCACTCCTCATCAGGGATTTTTTTACGGCAGTTTTTCAAAACATTTTTTGCAATATGAAAAGTGCACAAAATATGATGAGAATCGGGAAAAACAACGGATAAAGCATTTGATAAGGCCATTTCCCTGTCGGTTACAAACACCCTAGGTAGTATACACCCCTCCAATGTAACTTTAAATTTTTCCAATGCCCATATATAACTTTCCTTTGTCTCGTCACTCATGAAAACAAAACCTAAACAATATGTTTGGTTCGTTGATGTCATTCCTACGACTTCTAGAAATGACATATTAAAACGGTTTGTCCTATATGTACAATCCATTAACAAGACATCAGGAAAAGCTTTGAACATCCTTATAGAATCGGGGTGTGCAAAAAATAAGTTCTCAAGGGAATGGGTTGATGGGTTCATATTATAGTAGAATGTGTAGCGATGGCTATCCAACAAATTAAACAGTCCCTGTATCGGGTTTCTACCATCTCGTTCTTTAAATTTCAGTCCGGCCAAAAAATTATGTATCGTTTTAGTGTTTGATACATTGTCAGGATTTCGATTTTTAATGGCCTCTAATATTGCACCAACTTTAAAACTACTTTGCCTTAAAGTTTTAACAATTTCTTTTTCATCTTGGGTTAAACGAGCACGTCGTGCTTGCCCTTGGAGGTAAGTTGGAGGTGGGTGGTTATGTTGTCCATTTTCTACGTGACACATCCATTCACCATTAACTACGTAACCTTTAATGAAAAATGGACAATCTTTTTTCTTTGTACCTGATTTGACGGAAGTTGGTTTCTTTTTTTCGTATACCCCCGATTTATCACACACAATATCAACATACGGTGTTCTGCTCCCATCACCCCCTCCAGACCTACGAATCGTAAGGATGAAACCCCAATTCCCAGCCACATCAGCAAGATCAGTAAGCATTTCATCCCTTGTTTCCCAAGTCAATTCATCAACTTCAAAGTGCTCTGAATAATCAGTTAGCTCATCGTTTGAGCCACTGGATGAATTCGCATTGTTGTTATTCCATTGGTTGTTGTCATAACCATAGTTGTAATTCATTTTGGAAAAGTGTTTGTTTGTATATTTTATTGGGGAGAAATGAGGATTTTTTTAGAGATTTTGAAATGTGTTTGTGTTTGATTTTATGGTTTGTTAGAATTGGCAAAATTGAGTCATATTTATAGTGTAAGTTTACACTACAAACCGTAGATTACTTTTACGGTTTGTAGTGAATTTTTGGTGTAGTCATTTCCAAACTTTAATAATGCATTGAGTAGTCATTTTCGGATAGGGTTGTCAAATCATAATAATTCAAAAGTGATAAGGTGTTGTCGGAATTATTTTGATAGATATGGTATCCAATGTCATTTACACTACAAACCGTATATTACTTTTACGGTTTGTAGTGTTTTTTTTGGTGTAGTCATTTTCAAACTTTAATAATGCATTGAATAGTCATTTTCGGATAGGGTTGCCAAGTCATAATAATTCAAAAGTGATAAGGTGTTGTCGTAATTATTTTGATAGATATGGTATCCAATGTCATTTACACTACAAACCGTAGATTATTTTTACGGTTTGTAGTTTTTTTTTTTTTTTTTACGTTATTAACGGTGATTCGGTGCAAAAAGTACATTCGTAAAGTGGCGCTGCTTAAATCAGGGTTACAAACCGTACATTACTTTTACGGTTTGCACAGAATACATGCAAACCGTACATTAAATGTACGGTTTGTATGTAAATTTCAGAATATTTAGGGTTTTTTTAGGGTTTAGGGTTTAGGGTTTGTAATTTAGGCTTTAGGGTTTAGGGTTTGTAAAAACTCAATATTGGTCCTATCAATTAAAATACAGAATATTTTTTACAAACATACAAATCAAACATACGAATCAAATTAAACTTACGAAATTATAACGTACAAATCAAACATAGAAATCAAATTAAACGTACGAATTTATAATATTCCAACCCTAGCTAAGAATAAAACTGACAAATCAAACATAGAAATCAAATACAAAAACAGTTCATTTATTTTTTTTTGTAACGACTAAATGTTTTAAAGTTGGACATAGGGAGCATCTTTCCCGCCGATGTTAATCTATCCGATGACGGCTCAGCAGACTCTTCGATTTCGTTTAGCTCTGTACGGCGTCTTTGTCGCTGCTGCGATTCTGGATGCGGCGCACGCTCGTGGGATGTAATTGTCAACCCCCGACTCCAACTGTCGGTGGACTGATGACTAGGATGATGCTCGTACGAACCAAATGATTGTCTATGATGATCGAACGGAACATCGGTCTGAACGTAGTCCGACCCAGCAAAAGAAGAACGACGACGATGACCGCTTGAACTCGGACCCGGACCCTGATCTGTAGTCGGGTGTCGACCTCCAGTCGATCTTCTACCCCCGCTACTAGATTCGCCTCTTTCGTCGGGACGCCGACAACTTGAAGCCCTAGTGTAAGTTCGTGGGTCATAACATAGGTCGTCATCACCATCGTCGTCGTCGTCGTCGTCATCCCCCTCCGACTGTTCATCAGCTGACCCATACGGATTCATACCCATTTGAGCGAACTCCGCACGTAGTAAGTCCACGTCCGTTTTAGATTTCAGCCGTTTGAACGATTTGAAACTGCGGCGCAACATCGCTTTCTGAAAAAAAAAAACAATACAAAACGATTTATTAGTATTGAAATATACAGAAAAAGAAGTAACGATTTATTAGTAAAAAACGATTTAGTAGTTACCATTTTATTGAAGACACCCGTATTCTCCCGGAAACCGTGAGGGGGCGGGGCAAGTTCAGGTGGGTTTATGAAGATGCGGGTCCTCTCTCTATACCATCTCATGTAATCCGGTGACGTCCCTGACCCATATTCGCCGTTAATAAGACGGGTGTGGCGGTCATTCCACACGGCTATAAATTCTCCACAAAGTAAAAGCCAGTCGTGTTTTTGCCCAATCCCATATGTTCTATCCTTGCCGTGACCCTGTCTTGGTTTCCAAATATATGTAGGGACCCGCTGCACAAAACCGAGCTGTCTCATGAACCTGTCCGCGGGGTGGTACTCAATCTTCTCATTACAAATGAGAGGCACAGAACAATGCCACATATAACGGCCCCGCGTGCAGTATTCCGGATACTGATTGAGATCCCCGTAAGGTTGCCACACTATCTGTAATCATCAAATTAGAATATATAAACAATGGTTTAAAAATAGACGAGTAATAAATTCTGCGAACATAAGACCAATGCAAACATATACAACATATAATACGTAAGTTACATATAATACGAAAATTAAAATTTACCTGTTCAGGCGACATATTGTCAAACTGGTCACGTATGTGGACCACATTATGTCCGTAGACATATGGCGTAAGGTTAGTTTGCCTCCACATCTTCCATCTGTAATATACAAACAAAACCCGATAAACAATAAATATAACCGGCAGCTAAGTAAATGATAGATGACACAATAAAAAAAAAACCACAAATCCAAGACAAAAACTAAATAATATCATACCTGTAACCGAGGGGGAACCTAGGCAAGCCCTCAGGTGGCTCGATATCTTCCGGCAGCTCTTCACATGGTCTAACCGGCAGTAGTCTGGTAATCGCCCACATATCCAGAAACATCACCGCCCCGCTTACTCCGTTTGTCTTACAACGTACCACCCTGCATAGATTAGCCTCTAACCAGGCCAGAAGAGCTGATCCCCAACTATACTCAGCACATGTGTCAAAATCCTCCAGAAATGGCAGAGGCCATAGTGGAATCTGATCACTGCTCTTATCCGAAAACACATGTGCAGCCAGTAATAATAGCATGGCAGCCCTAGACTGATATAGCAAACGCTCCTCACTAGGGTTGGGGGGTAATTCACCGAAGGTGTGTAACATCCAATCAAGTCTAACTGTCAGACAGTTTACATCGACTTGATTGTCAGCCGGCCTAACACCCAACAAACTCTCCATCATAGCCAACCTGCTCGCCTTCGTGTCATTCCGCTCCGACCGGGTCACGGCAAGACCATCCACCCTCAGACCAAGCATAATCTCTACATCCTGTAAAGATATCCCCAACTCTTCCCCGACAAAATGGAACGTGTGCGACTCATCACGCCACCTATCAACTAAGGCTGTAATCAACCCTCGGTCTACGGTATAATTACCTATACTGTAAATACCGTAAAAACCAGCCCTAATGATATTTTGAACTACCCTTTCAGGCGTCGGTATCTGCCAACTATAATTATAAACCCTAATCTTATTGGCATCTCCTCTACCCGCTTCTCTGCCAGCATCCCAAGTCTGATTAGAAATGTGACCAGTCTGTCGTAAAATACCCAACCTCCCTTTAATATGTGGACCTGGGTCTGCCATCCTAACTATGATAACCAAATATAACTCAATTAATGATAACCAAAAAATGATAACATAACCAATTAATAACCAATTAATGATAACCAAACAATGATAACTCAATGATAACCAATTAATGATAACCAAACAATGATAACCAAACAATCATAACCAAGCACACATTTAATCATAAACCAAATAATAATAATTCAATTTTTTAATCATAAACCAAACACACATTTAATCATAAACCAAACAATAATAACTCAATTTTTTAATCATAACCAAACACACATTTAATCATAAACCAAACAATAATAATTCAATTTTTTAATCATAAACCAAACACACATTTAATCATAAACCAAACAATAATAATTCAATTTTTTAATCATAAACCAAACACACATTTAATCATAAACCAAACAATAATAATTCAATTTTTTAATCATAACCAAACACACATTTAATCATAAACAAACACATTTAATCATAAACCAAACAATAATAACTCAATTTTTTAATCATAACCAAACACATTATCAACAATTCAAATTAACCAAACAAAATAAAAAAACATGCAAAAATGGGACAAATATCAACAATTATTAAAATTTCTATAATTAATATAAACAAACAACAAACAATTATATATAGCTAAGTGAATTATGGTTTTGCATATTTTATATATTTTTTCCTATTTTACAAATTAAAATTACAAAAAATAAAAAAACATGCAAAAATGGGACAAATATCAACAATTATTAAAATTTCTATAATTAATATAAACAAACAACAAACAATTATATATAGCTAAGTGAATTATGGATTTGCATATTTTATATATTTTTTCCTATTTTACAAATTGAAATTACACAAAATAAATAATAAATTAGAGAATAAAAGATATACCTTCAATTATGTATAAGTTTGATTGATGATTTGGGGTTTTTTGTTAATAAATTTGATAGTTAATGTGGTTGATTGATTTGGGTGATTTTTTGGGTTGAAAATGGGGGGTTTTTGAGAGAAAGAGAGAGAGTGTAGAATAAAATTTTATTTTTTTAAAAAAAAACGTAAGATTCTGTTTTTTCCAGGGACTGTCTGTGTAATTTTCGCACAGGGACTGACTGTGTAATTTTGAAAAGCAGGGACTGACTGTGTAATTTCTGCAGAAATTACACAGACCGTAGATTTAATCTACGGTCTGTATAATTTAATCCAAACCGTAGATTTAATCTACGGTTTGTATTAAATTATACAGACCGTAGATTAAATCTACGGTCATTGCGTTTTAAAAGAAAAAATGTAGTGTATTAAGTGCACCTCATATATATATATTGCAAATCCTCATTTTTCATCGATGTGGAAGTTTTTACCCTATTAGAGTTCAATATATATCACATTTGTTATCGGTTTCAGACAAATCTTATACCGTTTCGATGCCCGTGCGGATTACTTTGATTTGGTACTAACTACGAACTATTTCGTGAAGTCTAGCCCGTCCAAACCCGTCTTCAAAGTTGGACAGAACTGGTTTTGAAATATTAAATATTTATATCAAATCCAACCCCTAAAAGTTTTTGAAAAATGAAAACGCAAAGTTGTAACTAATAAGTTCAAACATAAGTGTTCTTCAAAATTTTACAGTAAATTTTTTACGGTAAGTTATTTTTTTTTTGAAATGAGAGTAATTTGTTAATATTTAGAGCATCCGTACCGGCTACATCAGCTATTTCCCCAAAACTAACATATTTTATACCTTTTAACTAACCGTTTACATTTACACAAAATTTCAGCTTTCATATTAATTTCCTTATAATAATAACATACATTATTTTTTTATTGATTTATTATCTTTTAATATACATTTCTCGTATATAAGGTGAATTTTATGTTTGGTTAAATTTAATAAATTTATATGGTTGTAATGCATAGAAATTTCCGATAACAATGGTAAGACTACAGATGAAAGATTCCTTTAATAGTCACTTACTTTTTCAACTCATTTTCTCTTTTCAAAAAATAAGTAAAAAATATATCCACATCAATCAGACACTACACTGTACATCATTCCAAACGTGACATGTAAGTCCATCACAATACCCTATCAAAACCAGTCAACAAACAAAACATTAACCCTTTTATCAAAAACCTAAAAAACAAAACATCAAAAAAAATGAGAGAAAAAAAGCCGAAAAACTGGAGCTGGACCTCCGCCGTGATCGGCGCTGCCGCCTCCGCCGTTGCAACCGCCGTACTTCTCGGCCGACCGAAAGACCCGACTTTCCACTTAATATCACTAAACCTAACCTCACTCAAGCTCAACTTCCCACATATCGACGCAGACCTTATCCTCACCGTACACGTCACCAACCCCAACATAGCACCTATTCACTACTCCTCCACCGAGATGTCTATATTTTATTCCGGCTCCAAGCTCGGCTCCGCTAAAATTGACTCCGGCTCCCAGGTTAAGAACCTGTTATTTTACCACCTCATTTCCGTTAAATTTTTGTCACCTATTTACTTACCCATAAAATATTTATAAAAAAAATCAACTATCGACCTGCTAACAGTTCGTTGACACCTAAGCTAAATGGACGATGTGATGCTTGTGTAAGGTACTCAATTGCCCCTTGCTAAGGAACAAGAATTAGAAAACAATTATTTTTTTGGGTTTTCTTAAAGTAAATATAAACAATAAATGTAACCCATTTAGATGTATTATATTTACTGTAAATACATTATAATACTAGTATAGTGGATAGGAGTTGGTTTTAAGTTTTACCGGGAGGTCGTAAATTCTTCACGGGTAATAATACATACACTAATCACACACTATTCCCACACTCATAAAGGTCAAAATGTAATTATAATAAACTTATTAACACTTAAATATATTTGGTGTAAAGTTTTTTTGGTCTCTGCCACGTAAGATTGATGACGTGGTTAGTGCGGTACTGAATGTGAGAGTAATGTGGTCACTAGTGCAAGTCAAATGAGCCAATTAACTTAGGCTCCGATCCCTGAATTGACGTAAAAAATACATAAAAAATATTATTTTCTTTTTGTTTTTACAGTAGTTTTTTTCTGTGATATAATACAAGAAGAATCCATTTTATTTGATGCTATGTTTTGTGTAATATAAAACGATGATTTTTATGTTTTATTATGACATGACTTGACTTTTGTAATTTTTTATTTGTTTTTTTATACGCATGTTATGAAGTGTCTCAAGCAAAGTTAAAAAGGCGTCCCAAAAATTGTACAGGTCAGGTGTAAAAAGACGCCGGACTAACCTTCCTGTTTATTTTCTTTAAATGTATTTTATCGCTAATACAAGAGTATATCCGTTTTGATTTTACTTGGATCGGTTTTTTAACATTACTATCTGCATTCCGATGGACTTTAGTGCACAAAACACTTGTTGAAAAAAACTGTAACTTTGTATAATTGTCCTACATTCATTTGAGTCATCGTCCGCTCCTGCTCGCAGGCTAGGAACTCGTGTAAAGTCCTCAAGCTGCCGGCTCGGCTCAGTGGGCTCGAGCTGGCTAACCACGCGGCTCAGTTTATCGGTGATGTTAGGAAAAGGGAGATGTTTTTGGATGCTGAGGTCGATATTGAGGGCTCGGCTAAGGTGGTGGGGTGGGACCATAGGTTTAGGGTGCACGTGGATAGTCACGTGACCGTTGATCCTGTTTTTCTTGATATTATTGATCAGGAGAGCAAGTCTCAGTTGGAGTTGCTCATGTTGGGTAATTGAGAAGATGTATGGTATGTTGTGATTTTTTGTTGTGATTTATGTGCTTTTTGTCATTTCTGATGAGAAATGTGACGTCCGGGTATGTTTTCATTGCAAGCATGGTGTCGGGTTGTTTTGGAATGTTTGGAAAGCGTTCGAGTAATTTATTGTAAAAATTGTGTGCCCATAACCAGAAATTTTAAAAGTGAGGGGCTGAAACCAGGGACGGATCTTTGTATGTGCAAGGGGGGTCAGTCGTCCCCATTGGTTCGGAGCAATAATTAAAAAATAATTTTTCCCCGGTTTTTTAAACTATTTTTACGTATAACTTTTTAAAATATATAATATCTAATGTAATTATATTCAAACTTATAATGCTGGTCTAGTGGATAAGTATTGTTTTTAAGTGCTAGGTCATGAGTTCAAATCTTTAATTTTACCTATTTTTTTTTAATTACACTGCTTATACAAAAGTATATCCATTACTTTCACTATAATTTATATTTTTACTACATACATTCTCATGGACTTTAGGACAAAAATTACATGTTAAAAAAATCAAAACTTTATTAATTTTGTCCCCTTCGTTACTCATAATCCGTCCCGAAACGCTAATTTTGATAAATGAGGGATGAAACATTGATTTCCAGAGATTTTAATCAGAATGCATGCATATTTGTTACTATTTCATCATTTTTTTTATCAAAATGTGGGACTCTGTTATATCCAATAGTTCGGTCGCGTATCTTCCAAACATCCAAATAATGTGTGAAGTGTAGTTGCCTAACACGACACTTTGATAAAAACTACAATTAGTTTGGTAATGTATCTGCTAAACACCCAAATAATGTGAGAAAAGTAGTTGCCTAACAAACTGTAACGTCTTGAAAATTTTGTAGTTTATTATTAATTTTATTAATAATATCGTGATATTTTGTTTTATGTATGATTACGTAGTTGGGTGAAATGTACGTGTATGTGGGTATGTATGTGATATTTGACATTGTGCATATAATAGTTGTGGGGTGATTTGTACTAGTTAATAAATAAGTGGACTAGTTAGTAAGTTAGTTGGGTTGAATACGAGTTTTATCCTTGTCGGATCGCTTTGTAAATTGTATTTGGCGAGATTTCTTTGCATTTATACTTGTTGTCTTGAACAGTTCATATTTTTTGGAAACGAATATATATGCAAAGCTCATGCCGAAATTTCTAAAAACGTATTGTATTGTTCGTGTTCTCACATTTGAGCACCGTTGGCTTCTCTTAGGCCAATATAGTGAATCAAATGTGATTATCGGCATGTTCTTAAAATATCTATTTAGTTTTATTTTGCGAGTATTGTCGAACTGTTTTGCATATTTTGTCATTTAAACCTTTTCTTTTAATTTATATTCACTACTCGGGTTTACCCAAATCCGGGGCGTGACACAAACACTTCGATAACAAGCTACAATTAGGCAGCATAGCAGAATGCAATTACATCAACCCATATAAGTCGGATTTTCAAAGATGACAACACGGAGTTTTATGACAAAGAACGAATCCACGAACATAAAAAGGGGCCAAATTATAGTCTTGTGGATTATCACGAATAAGAATGTAATCACTTGTTAGTTGTTACATAGTAGTATTAACGATGACCCAATTAACCATGAATATGTAAAATGCAGAGTTATATATAAAAGAAAAAAGGAGAAATTAGCATGCACAATGGAGGACGACATAAATAGTGTAGATAGAGGGAACATTTATAATATCTGAGATATATGGACAGTCTACAAGAAAAAAAACTTAAATCACCGGTAACTACATGCATTATTGCATAAGAGTTCTCCAAAAATGGCAGTTTCATCTTTCATGTGCTTTATAGATGCAGTCTTGACACAAAGGGTCTGGTCATATTCTCACTCAAACAATCACCTAATTGAACAGCCGACTCAGCATAAGACTTTCTTAAAAAAGAAAAAAAAGCGTCTAATCTCAATATCGAAATTAATCTGCTCTCAACTTTTTAAGGAGCCTCGGTATGGAGAAATGAAAATATATCATCAATCAATTTGTCTACAGCTATAAAACTTTCATCCTCTTAGACAAACTCCTATTACACTCGCTGAAATTCTGATTTCCCTTGACCAGATGTAACATCGCCCCATTTACGAGTCTTGTAAACTATTTTCGCTGAAGACCTGGTTTTGGACCACAACTCTTATTTCATGTATTCCTTCACACTTTGGCTGACCTCTTCAAGGAACGAAACAAAACCCATGACACTCGTAAATCCACTACCATCTACATCCTGCTCCTCGATCAGGTAGCTCTCAAATGATGTGGCATCATCTTGTCCTCCCCGTATGAATACAAGTCTGGGGGTTATGCTTCTTTCTTGTTTTAGTTTATTTATTGTTGTCCTAAGTAAGCCTTCAGTACAGAAACATAAGAAAAGAAAGAAATTAAAATTTCAAAGATGACGATAAGCTTGTTGAGGACAAATCATGTGTACACCGACCAAACAATTTTTAATAATTTGTACACCATACTGTTACATTTCATATTTTCGATACCAATCTACAAAAATAGCACATCAACCTATCAAATATCACAACTTACACACCAATCTACAGAGATCTCATAATAAGTACACCAATCTACAGAGATCTCATAATAAGTACACCAATCTGTAATAATTCACGGGTGCTTAAATTATTAATAGTTCTATTATCTGCTAATCGGTAGTTAGCACACCAGCGTGATCAAACAATAAGTAGAAACTGATTTTGGATTTAAGTTTTATGGTTGGTTTCCTAAATGTCTGATTTTTGTGTAGATTAATCTCGAAATTGTGAAATTAAAAGTATAGTTTACTAATGGTCAAAGCTGATAGCTTTGGTGTAGAGAAGTGAGATTTCCCCTTGTTTATACCAAAGTTGAGAAATGACAAAGCGAACTTACAGTCTTGAGGTGGAGGGAAAGGAATGGAAGGATCGGCTGTAGAAGAATAAAACACAATGAGAATTGTAAAAGCATCCAGCAAAAATATAGGGCTGCCACTTGTAATTAATGCGGCACGGCTTAGAGAGTGCCGGGGGAATGCTTGGTGATCGGGAGTGGTATACGAAATCAGCAGCGGGTATACAGCACGCTGAAGAGAGCTCGGTTCCAGGGCACTGCATCACAAGTTAGATAATATATGATTGCTTAGAAAATTTCGATGAACAGACCAAGACCGGTACAGCTTTACATCAAAGAAGTACTATGGTGGTATATGCAAATCATAACCAAAAACAGCAAAAGTAAGACCAAAATAATAATTTATTTCCCTATGAACAGCATTCGAACCATGAGAATTTGGTATAAATTATTGGTTGAACCATCAAGTTTAACTATTTAACCAGGGTGGGTTACCAGAACTCTGAAAAATTAATGCCTATTTAGTAATACAGAAGGTCGAACAATTCCCTTATAGAGTTTGCAGAGTAAGATCTTCTACCCATTTCCAATAATCTCTCGTCTGGCACAAAAATTTAAAAATCACCTTCAGTTCCTTGTCATTTCGATATTTGCATGAAAAGCAGCCCACCGCGTACAACCTTTTGTGATGATTGAGATAGCATTTTATAGACGTATTGGGAAATATTTAACTTGCTACAGTCAAAAAACAGATGATAAAACAGTAAACCTAAATCACATGTTCATATTTGATATTTCTAAAGAAAAATTAAACAATATGTTTCATCAATAACCAACACATCACACGTACACCATTAACGTCATCAATCCTAGTTCTAACCCTCTCAAACACCCGTAGCTCACCTCTTAAATCAGTACCCAGCATTTAACAAGAGAATGAAATATATACGGGCACAGAAAGCATATACCTGAAAAGACACTGAAGATATATCCGATAATCAGGGTGAACTCCTTCCTCGTGAAACCGGAGAAGAGGATTACGAAGCAGTGCAAAAACTAGGCGAGGTAAAGATTGCAATTGAGGGCATTGTGAAAATGTTGTGTCGATTTGAGATAATGCTGAAGATCCATCCCCAAATTGGACGAGTTTAAACGCATCATTATATTGAGCTGTGAGCATTACAAGCCAATCGTGTAATAACATCCTTCCTTCACGAACTCCTTCCTCTAAAGAGGATGATATAACCTGAAAAGTTAAAGAGATTGCAAATTATTAAATAATCTTTGAGCTATTGAAGTACAAAGTAGCAAACTTGCACGTTATGACGATATAGACTATTTTCGTCTCGTTTCTAGTGGGGTTAGTTAGAATTTTGTACAATATCTGACTTCAATTGTACACCAATCTACGAAGGTTAGCAATTAAGATCCCGACCTAAATATTTTTTCGCTTTTGTACACTACATAGAAAAGAAAAACATAGACTAGACAGTCAAATAGAAAATACGTGATAACATGTGACAAAACCTAAATTTGTGATAGCATAGTGTATAATATATTAAGTACACTAACCTGTTTCTGTATCTATTCTGTACGCTTACTGTATGAAATCCTCAAGAACTGTAACATCAGTGTACTAAATGCTACGTTTTGCAATTTGGTGTTTAAAATCTAATCTGATGACATGTTGGTATGTAAGACTATCCATTAACCTTTTTTATTAAAGAAACGAGAAGTCTACTCATTTTCTAATTATTCAGACTGGAAATCCTAAAGCAACACTTCTCCAAGAGCCGCAGTATAGTCACTGTATTTAGGTTAGCAAATTAATATTTTTTGGCATAAAGAAAGTAAATCCACAATGTGTTATTGCAGTGAGCACTGCATTCATCTTCATCTTTATAATGCAGAAAAATGCTATACAAGGGTCATAGCGTTACTGGTATTAATAAATAAGAAAAAGGAAAGGATTACCTTGTGAACAAGAATAGACAAAACGACTTCAGGATCAACACTGTCATAAAGTTCATTGATATTTTTAGCAGCTCCGAATTGAAGAGTTCTAATTCTTAATCTCCTCTTAAGAGAATGTTTCTTTCTACAAAAACATACATAGTATCGAACCATAAGTAATAATAGTGCAAGTATAATAAGACAATCAACAACACTGTAAGCTATATGAGGAAAAAGTCGGTGATACTTATCTTATCCTAGGTCACAAACTAAAGGAGTTGTCTTTCAACAATTAAAGACATTCTTTCCATTACAATACTTTAAGAAAAAAACATCTCTTTAGACCTGTGTAAGTCCCTGTTTATTTTCAGAATGTTTAGTCCTGGATATATGAGTTCGTATTGGATTACCATTAAAAAAATTAACAGAAAAAAATAAGCCAATGGAGTATTTGCTAGCATCGGTACTACAAAATGAAATATTATAAGTCAGTCAAATTTTCGCCCTTTTGCTTATTAACAGAATACTAATAATTGTTAACATTAGTTATATTTGCTTGCATCGGTACTACAAAATGGAATATTATAAGTAATTCACATTTTCCTCCTTTTGCTTATTAACAGAATACTAATAATTGTTAACATTAGTTATATTGCTAAAATTTAGATTTATCAAAACTTACTTTCTGCAAGCATCTTTTTTTAATGAAAACATTAAATGTAGCCAAAACTAAATACTTTCAAAGTGTTACAACTCATTAGTTATTTGGAATAGGTCTTACACTCTTACTAGAACAAATCTGACAGAATCTTCCAGACAACGATTTGCAAAATGGCAACTCAGATATTTACAATTAACTTCTTCCTTTTATGTTGCGCGTAACCACATATCCACATGTAATTGACGGAACTACACACTCAAAAGACGCAAATAACTCTACCTAGTTGCAGAACCGGAACTTGAACCTAAATGTTCCTCAGGAGGCACCACAACAGTATACTGAAAGGCGATCTGCAGCATTGGAGGTTCTGATGTGTGTCTGCACATAATATTCTCTTAATCAGATTTAAAATCATTTGTGACGTACTCTTTTCCCAATGTCAGAAGACGATTTTAATACCTTTATTTTCAGAAATAAACAGTAAATAACATATTCTCAATAGCTTGTAAAAGTTCAATTATGGTTGATTAAAGAAACAAATATCTGTTACCAAGCATGCATGTTCTTTTCATGTGATTTAAATAATTTACAAGCTTTTGAATTGTAGTCATGAAAAACAAAGAAACAATGTGTTTGCTTCAAGGTTTTATAACCTGCTACTACTTACTTCAAAAGTCGGCTTGACAAAGGAACACTTTTGTATCCAAATAGCATTTCCCAAAAGATATTGGCATTCACTTGAAGAAGTTTAATAAATGGAAAACTCTGACCAACTTCTTTTTGCATTGAGGACTTCAGCACAGTCCATGTAAGTTAGAAACCCAGGTGACAAAAAATAGGAATTGAGCTCAACTCAAATTTATAAATCCGTGCCACCCTTCACTTCTTATAAAGAAGGCAAAACTTTTTGTTCCCAAAATTACATGATGATCAAGTTGATTTCCACTTAAGGCTATTAACTATAAAAGTATTCGACCCCAATTCAAATTTTTAAGCAATCTCAACTCTCAAGCTCTATGAAATATGCAAGATTTTAATACCAAGAAAGCCATTACAACGAGGAGGGCGGTGTACCTGGAAAATCCAACTGTATTGGCAAAATCGAAGTCATAAGCATATGTAGCATAGGAATCACAACATATTACGTGTTGAACATTTTCATACTGAGGATCTGGAAAGAAATGGCCATACTGCAGAAAATGTCACAAGTCATCTACAAAATTACGATAACACTTTAAACATAATAATATGAGAACTTACAGAATGGCCAACTCTGAACTCAGTGGACGACCTAACACGCAGTATACAGTTGAAAGCATATGGACGGTTTAACATACGGTACCTGCAAAATATGTTTGGTTTATATATCCATAGAAGAACCTACTACCATGTAGAGCATACATTACTTGTGAGAAAATCATTACTCTCTTTAAGTATGAGGGTTAAATTTTATTTCCAGTCCCTAAACAATGGTCTGTCTCTCACATTTGTTCCTATAATTTTCTATTAAGGAGTTATAGTCCCTGAACATACCGACATTAGTTCTCCATAAAGTATGTTATACTTCTAAAAACAATTCTTTTTATTTTATATCATGCTTTTTCCCTAAAATTTATGTCCATTTCCCAATTGCTTTTGATTAAATAAAAGTAAAATAGTTGCAGAAGTATTAAAAAAACACTCATTTAAGCATAGACAACTAGATACCTCTTTCGTCATGCAAAACAATTTAAAACATCCAACTGAGAAAGAGAAACAATTCTATCCAAAACTTAAAGAATCCGTAAAATTTGGAAAGAATAAGAAATAAGTTCAAATAAACTTCTCACTTGTTTACAATACTAGCCATCACACTTCACAAGGATTTCCTAACGTCAAAACAACATGTTATAGATGATACAATTTTTAATACTCCCTCCGTTCCCATTTAATTGTCCAATACGAAACTACGTGCAATTTTGACCGGCTTATAACTTGTATCAAAATTGTCGAAATGATTTTTTTTTAAATCTAATCATAAAATTTAACATTTGAACTATTTGATCAACTTTTGAAATTTTTCATTCCGACAATTTTGATACAAGTTCTTGGCCGGTCAAAATTACACGTAGTTTCGTAGTGGACAATTAAATAGGAACGGAGGGAGTATATAAATAACATATTTATTATTTGCCACTCACATGTCTTGAGGAAGTGTTGAGTCATCGGTATTTGAATAAAGAAACAATGACCCTCCACTCTCAATGCTAAGGAACTTCAATGATGCCAGGTCGGTATATTCATCTGTGACGGCAAATATATCTACACAAACGCCTGCTTGTACAGCTACAGCAGCCTGTGAAACATTTGTCAAAACCTTGCATTTGTGAGAGAGATCTCATTATGATAATATTGTTATTATTTCTATTATTATTATTATTGTCATTATTATTACAATTGAATTAGTTACCAAATCTTTGTAAAATGGTGTCTGCTCTGGAAGCAAGGCTAGGTCTGCATCCTCTCCTTTACTAGCATATTGCTCACCGTATCGTCTCGTATCTAATTGCCCAGCTCCATAATCAGGAGGTCCAGATAGAAAGGCAAACACTCTGGCTATAATTAATGTAATAAGAGCAAGTCAGGTCTTGCAATGGTACATATAACAAAATGAGTTTGAAAAAAAAGAAAAAAAAGGGTACTTAAAGAAACCCAAAGGGTTAAATTATTGTGATCTCAAAATATCCCGTTACCAGGTTTGTGGTATTATTAGTTTTTTTCTAGAGCTAAAGTTAACAACTTCTGTAAAGTCACCACCACCCACCCTGAACCTCCTCCTACCACATATTTGATGAGTTTAAACCAAAAAGAGACTCACATTGACCTCTCTATCTTACCCTAAAGTTTTAAAAGGTCTCTCTATCTCCTCTTTCTTTGTCAAAAAAAGAAGCATATAAGGCTCCACAAAACTAAAATGCTGATTTTCTCTCTCCTTCCTTGTCTCATAGTAGCAGAGAAAAATTACTAAGATATATGGATGATAAAGTAACAAAAGACCATATAGAGTATATGAGGAGGATGGTAGAGAGTGGCTGAAATATTGCGTAAATGTAAAATAGATTACCAAAGTTTACAAACTTTAGTTTCACCTAGCCAAGCCATAACTTCTAAATACGAAATCAGATCAGAAATAACTAAAAAACAAAGAAAAGGGAAAACTTATTAGGTATAACCTGATCCCATCATGTCTGATAGATTATGGAATAATCAGATTAATTTTTACTTCAACATGGAATCTCCAGTCTTAGTTAACAGGGCATCAGATATAACGAACACTATTGAGATGCTGGTGTTCTAAAATAATATTAAAATAAATGGGTTCACCTAGTGCAAATGTGTTCCCATATTCTGAACCGAGGTAGTTTACGAGGGATTCCATTGCTACTCCAAAACCTCGACCACCCAACAAAACTTCGTCTAATCCTTGACCTGCAGGTGCTGACCTTTCCCATGATGTTGTTGGTCTCAGACTTTCAAGTGCAGATGCTATACGATCCTTGCAAGTTTCCACCTGTCACATATACGTCAGGATCGACCACTACCAAAATACTTGTAATGACCACACATACAATTTACATATACCGGGGCCAAAAACGACAATATAGGCATAACGTCAACAAGTTCCATCGGCAGTGTGCCATCTAAATCTGAAGGAATGAATACATTCTTCACTACTGGAACAGGCCCTTGTACGTCATATAACCCAATCTTGTGGCTAAATGTAGCAAGCCCAAATAGTGAACCGGGCTCAAGAGCTACAAAGAAAAAAGAGGGGGAATCTGAGTTTTTGATTGATGGGACTACAGCGACCTAATAATATGTAATCAAGTATCTTTAGACGCCAAATACCTTCTAGAGCTGCTAACAGTGCACTTTTTACTAGCTCCAAGAACTCTTCTGAAGCTACAGAAATAAAAGCGAAATAACTTAGCTTAATCGACTTAAAATTCCAATAGTAAATAAATGACCATGGAAATTCGTTTACATGACAAATCCACAGCTGCAACATATACTGGACGGGCCTCCATTGTTTCTTCATCAAACCCTTCCACTGCAAGTCAAGAAAATATGATTTAATCAGATTTATAGAGTACATGATTAAGCCTAAAGCTATGCATAAATTTAATGTGCAAATTTCAGGGAACCAGCACAGATTAGAGGACCCTAATAAAATTCTTGTTGGTGATTCTAAAAAATCCATTAGGTATAAAAATCCAAAAGATTTAAAGACTAATGCCTTCGAAAAGTGTCATCACTTCCGGTCGCTTAATGAGCAAAGCAAGAAACGAAACAAGAAGTGTACATTTTGACGGCTAGTTGCAATAATTCTTCTCATGTTTCCCTGGTTTGAGAAGTGACAACAAGATCTTACACACCTTTGTATTATTATTTTTAATCTTGAACAGAAACAGAAATACAAAAAATCAAAAAGATTTTACATACTTCTCTGAAAGTGACTAAAAATGTTTGCTAAACTAATTCACCAAAACTATTACACTAAAACCACCTGCCTAAACTGATTCTACTTAACTGAGGAAACAATGACCTAAACAGGTGAGCGAAAACAAAACCAGCCTCTTACAGGGAGGAAAACGTAACTTAATCGATGTGCGGGCATTGTTAACGACGCAAGTAACTAGCTAAACTAAGTAGTTGTATACAAACAAAATTAATCCCGCACTCAAAGCCTGTCAGGGAGAAAACCTGATGTCCAACATGGGGGCCAAATAGTCATAGTGATACTTGCAATGAGGGAGAACCACCACCATAACAACGGGAAGGTCTTATTACAATATATAAAGAATAGTCATAGACACTAGTACAGAGGGCATTTGTAATTCATAATAAATACTACTCTAATTTTTTGGTCCCGGTTTGCACAATCCTTTGGCACCAAATCGACGAAGTAATAGGAGAAGGTAATTGGAGAGGATTTTTTTCAACAGTGAGAAAAATTATTCAAACCAAGGCCTCCTTTGACTGCAGAATTCAAGCACGCTGGCTTATTATAAAGCAAAATTGGGTAATAAATCCTAAAAAATATATAATTTTAAGATTATCAACCAAAATGATACGCAGCAAGTGGGAAAGCAAATAAATGGACATTAAAGCTGCAAGCAAACAAGCAATAAGATAAACCACTAAGGCTGTAACTATAAACAATTCATGAAAGTATAGAAAACAACACCGTTTCCGATTAACAATCTTCCAGCTTCATACTGGACTGCCTCAATTTGACAGCTTCATTTTGGAAAACATTTTTACAGAACACAACAGCATCACAGTCACTAATTCAAAACTCACAATGAAAATGCTAGCTACATCTTGAGACATTTTTTATGAGGTACTTTATTGTAAAAGAATGAACATGAGGGTTTTGGAAAATCTTTCAGAGAATTGAGAACTTCATCTCCAATGCACTGTTAGTACTGATACAATATCTGCATCTGATATTTCTTAATTTGCTAAGAAGTCGATAACCCCAGAGATAAGGAACAAAGAATTATAACAGACCTACACCAAAGTATGTAATTCTCAAATATATTATATATCACCAAACATAACATGATACGGCGACATAGAATACATGATAATTTATGTGCAGCACTAACCATAGTGTAAAAACAAGCGGAAAAAACAGTCAGATAATACCCTTACTTACATCAACACTCGAGCTAATGACGTAAGGACAGCTCATTCAAACTCATTATACAATTCCGATTATTAGGCAAGTCAAAATATAGAACTGAGATTGCAAGTATAGCACATGTACTTACAAGATATAACTGGTCATCATGGAGAATCCACCCAATTCCATTGCACAATAAGAATTATCAATAATAATCATTTAACTTCAGATCATACTGAATTCACACATAATTAGCGGCAAAAAAAATCGCTTAACCGAATCTCCACCCCTCGTAGTAAAAAAAATACTTTACTAACACATTTTTGCACCCAAATAATCCCCTATAGCCATAGGGCCAATCCATCCAATTTCCTTGCACTGTAAGAATTAGTAATAACAATAACAATCCAAATTCAGCTCATACTGGATTTTGATAAACATTATTATAGTTTATAATTCATGAAAAAATAAAGGCTTAACCAAATTCAAGCCCCTCATAAAAACCATTATATTTACCTTACGCAGTTTTGCCCCCCTAATAACAAATCCATCTAGTCGTATTCAATACACATATTTGGATTAAACAATAACCGCTTACTGAGCAACTCGAGATCACACTGGATTTAAATATAATTAGCGCATCCAATAAACCGCTTGCTAGGCAACTCCTATAATTGTGAGACCAATCCATCCAAATTCATTGCACTATAAGAATAAACAACAACAATCCGATTTAAGATCAAACTACATATATACATACATACATATATACATACTTACATATATATAAAAAATATATATGACTGGATTGAACAATAATCGCTTAAGAAACACTAAATTTACATTACACTGTTTGTGCCCCTAGTAACAAATCCTTCCAGTCATAATCAAAATATATATTCATATACATACATGCATAAACAAATATATACATGACTGGATTGAACAATAACTGCTTACTAGGCAACTCCTATAGGCTATATTCATTGCACTGTAAGTATAGACAATAAAAATCCAATTTAAGATCAAACTAAGTATATACATATATACATTACATAGTAACATACATACATAGATATATATGACTGGATTGAACAATAACCGCTTGCTATGCAACTCTTATGGTTGTGCGACAAATCCATCCAAATTCATTGCACTATAAGAATAAACAATAACAATACGATTTAGGATCAAACTATACATACATACACACATACAAATATATATATGAGTGGATTGAACAATAACCGCTTAAGAACCACTAAAATTATAGTACACAGTTTGGCCCCCCTACTAACAAATCCCTCTAGTCATAATCAAAATATACATACATACATACATACTAAACAATAACCGCTTACTAGGCAACTCTAATAGTTGTGAGACAAATCTATCCATATTCAATTGCACTATAAGAATAAACGATAACAATCCGATTTAAGGTCAACTAGATACATATATACCTACCTAAATATATATGACTGAATTGAACAATAACAGCTTAAGAACCACTAAAATTATATTACACAGTTTGGCCCCCTAATACATACATGCATACACATATAAATATAAATAACTGGTCTAAACAATAACTGCATACGTGGCAACTCGAGATCGACAAACGAGGAACAATTCTCAGGGCAAGGCTTTTGGGCCGAGTATCGGGTCACGTTCTCGCTAGTAAGCCCATTAAGGATCCCACACAAAACGCAAAATCAGGCCCAATGCTCTTGCTCACAATAAGTATTATAATAGGCCAAGCAATTCTCGCACCTCGGTAGCAGGTGACCGTCGGATCCATAGGCCGGGGCCGTGTTGTTCTCATCGACAGTGGAGAACGGTGTTATAATTAACGAAAAAATAACCGCTTAACTAAATTGATGCCCCTCGCATTACCATTATATTTAGATTACACAGTTTCGCCCCCTAATAACAAATCCCTTTAGTCATATTCAGTATATATATACATGTGTGTGTGTGTCAGTGTGTGTGGATTAAACAATAACCGCTTACTCAGCAAGTCGAGATCACACTGGATTCAAATATTATTAGCAAATACAAAAAACCGCTTGCTAGGCAACTCTTATAGTTGCGAGACTAATCTATCCAAAATTCAATTGCACTACAAGAATAAGCAATAGCAATCCGATTTAAGATCAAACTATAAATACAATACATACATATGGAAATAACTGCTTACGTGGCAGCTCGAGATCAATAAACTAGGAGACGTTCTCAGGACAGGGCTTTCGGGACGAAGATCCGGTATATACATACATACATACATACCTAAATATATGACTGAATTGAACAATAATCGCTTAAGAACCACTCAAATTACATTACACAATTTGGCCCGTAGTAACAAATCCCTCTAGCTCTCGGCATAATCAAATACATACATACATATAGAAATAAGTCAATAACTGCTTACGTGGCAACTCGAGATCGACAAACGAAGAACAATTCTCAGGACAAGGCTTTTGGGCCGAATATCGGGTCACGTTATCGCTAGTAAGCCCATTAAGGGTCCCACACAAGGCGCAAGACCAGGCCCAATGCTCCTGATCACAATAGGTATTATAATAGGCCCAGCAATTCTCGCACCTCGGTAGCAGGTGACCGTCGGATCCATAGGTCGGGGCCGTGTTGTTTTCATCGACCGTGGCGAACGGAGTTAGCGTTACTCCCCATGGGATTCCGCTTGAGTCTAGTGCGTCAGTGTCGATCGGGAATCGGGTCGTCGTCGCCCTGACGGCCATTATATTTATATTTATTTATATATAAATATATATATATATATGTGTGTGTGTGTGTGTTTATATATATATATAGAGAGAGAGAGAGGTAGAGGGTTGGGTTTTAGAATGGGGATTTCTTTTCTTTTACGAGTTGAGGAGAGAGTGTGGCGTGATGTGTACACATGTGATGGGCGAATGGGATTTTGCCAGCTAGGATAACTGGTGTGTGATTTGCTGGCAACACTTGTGTATAAATAATTTCAATCCCGGTGAGCAAAAGCACACCTAACCAAGTCGAGCCGATCAAAAACCGAAACAACCATATTGTTACAATCTTTGTGTTTGGTTTGGTTTAAAAGTTCAACAACAGATTTAACCGGTTTTTATTTAGGGTTTGAGCTTTTTTAAAACTAAATTGAAAAATGCATTCGTTATCTTCCATTAGCATGAAAATGATAATTATTAATCAAACATATTTTGATTTTATTTTTAGTTATATTTCAAACCCGATTAAGTCGAGCCTAACTAAACCATTTTTAGTGGTTTGGTTTGGTTTGGTTTCAAGTATTAATTTGCTCCAAACAGAATTAGTCGGAAAAAAATGGTATGAACATTAGTATTGTACTATTAAGTCGATATAAGTTTTCACATGGTTTATTGTTTAGCTACCCCGATCAAGCAAATCACATAACAGTTTACATGCCATTTTAATTTGCTTCAATTTAGGCACTTTTTTTTTCTAAAAATACCCTTAAAATTTTGTATTAATTAGCATATTAACTCATTTCATCAAAAATAAAAACTAATTACACTCTTTCTCTCTCTTTAACCGCACAAAAAAATTTATATCCTATATATTTTTTTATCTAAATATTTGTATCATCATCACAATTTATATATTTTTTTTCTTATATCATATATTTTTTTACTCTACATTTGTATAATCATCATAATTTATAGCGTCTCATACGCAACGCGGTCGTTTACTAGTATAGTATATATTGTAGTCTCAATTTCTATATAAAAGGGATTTGATACATTCATTCCATAACATACGAGATACCTATTCGACTATTCTCTCTCATATTCAATATATAATCTATATACTGTATTACTCACTTATTCGCAAAAAAATATTCATGTTTGACTTTTCACACAAATTTAAAAAGTTACTCAATATAGTTATAAAACGATGTTCTTCCTAAAATGCCATCGATAGTTTTGAATAATGATATGAGATTGAAGTTGTCACGCCCCAAATTCCATAAACACGGATATCGAGGCATGACCTTTTTAAAACAAAGAAAAGAGAACCTGTTGGTACAAAATTTAAATTTTAAAAGAAAACAATTGTGAGCTAATGGAACAATTAAATGAATAACATAAACTGTTTGTCAAACGTGGCTACAAGACGAGATAGTATTGACAAAATTTTAAAAGAAAATAAACGAATGTAAATCGCCCGTAGGCTACAACCTCAAAATGAAATAAATAAAAAGAAAACGATTAAAGAAGCCCCGAACCCATGCGATACCGCGCTAATGCACCTAGCCAACGCCTCAACCTAATTTGTACCTGAAAGACAAAAATTGTAACGGTGAGTCCCACGCACGTAACTAGACGGGACGGCACCACAAATACCGTCACTCCATCCCTTAAATGCAAGAGCTCACAAATTCTACAACTACGATAATCGACGTATAAAAAGAAATATAATAACATTCTATAACGGGATGAATTAAATAAATTAAATAACGTCAACACCAATCTATAACAAACATGGACCTCTCATGCCACCTACCCCAGTCCGTAAGGTAGGTCATTCCCTATCCCTACGGCCGTCTTCTGTCCCCGGAATTAGGAAGAGACACAGACCATTGCAACATAAAAGTAGATTTAAAGTGCGCACTTGGACCTCTCATGCCACTCGTCCCAGTCCGTAAGACGAGTCATTCCCTATCCCCACGGCCGTCTACTGTCCCCGGAATTAGGAAGAGACAGAGACCATAGCTAACATAAAATAAATATAGTGCACACTAGGACCTCTCATGCCACTCGCCCCAGTTCGTAAGACGAGTCATTCCCTATCCCCACTGCCGTCTTCTGTCCCCGGAATTAGGAAGAGACAGAGACCATTGCTAATGTATCAATATTAAGGCCTCGGCCGATAATATTATAGTATTCATATAACACATTCTCATACATATAAATATTAAGGTCTCGGCCAATAAATAATAAACCAATCATTTATCACATTCTTTTACGTCATTCTAACGTAATTCAACGCAACTAGCCAAACAAGTCTAATCAACATGAAAACTCATTCAAGCATTCTAGCAAACACCTTGTATGCATAAACTACAATGCATCTATATTCAACAATAAATTACCCAATTTAACAACAATTATAATAACACAATATAAATACATAAAGACATGCAAACTCATCCATATTCTCGCTAATCCGAAATTAACACAACTATATCCTCAATTAACAATTAAGTGAATTAAACATATAATCAACTAAACCCAATTAACAAATAAGTGAATTAAACATATAACAACTAAACCCAATTAACAAATTTATAAAACTAATTAAGATAAAAGGCAAAAACCCCCAATTTATACTAAACGTAAAACATAATCCTAACATACACCCTCGTCTAGTCGCTATGGATAACTCCGTTACCTTAGCGTGTAGAGGAGATGATTCCGGCAATAATCCGCTAACGTGTTTTCTCTTCTTCTTCTTCTCTTTTCTCTCTTTTCTCTCTTTTTCTCTCTTGTTTTTAGGTTTAAAAAAATGAAAGTGGCTGATTTTTAGGTTTAGAAAAACTGTTTTTAGATAGTTTGTGGAAGCGAACTATTTGGTCCCCAAAGTTCTAAAAGCTAACTCTTAATCCAAAAATATAGTTTTACTACTCAAAAATAACAAATCTTTAGAAACAAATCTATTGGGTCCTTTTTATTAGTAAAATTAGTAACAGGTTTTTAAAATAAAGTTTTTCGGAAGAGTTTCGGTTTTTGGCTAAAAATTAGTCGAGTGACCGGTTTTTGGTAAAATTTGAATAAAACGTTTTTGGATAAATTAATTTCTAATTAAAAACACTTATAAAAATACAGGATGTTACAACTAACCCTCCTTAAAAGAATTTCGTCCCGAAATTTCCCTTCTAAACAACTATACCCAGAAATGATAAAATTACAATAAGACCATAAGAACTTAAACGCTCAATTCGTGTCATAATAAAACAAAATAAATATACGCAGGGTTCACAACCCGTAACAGCTCCATAACATAAATACAAACCATGTAAGAATAACAGCCTGTATACGATATCTAACAAAATAAAAGACAACGATGTAAAAGAAGTGGCTGCCACCTAAAAGAAAATAAAGTAAATTAAGCTGACATGCTTCTACCTCAACAACTCACATAACATCTACAAAACTCAACTCAGGTAAACACTTATATGCAATATCATACATAATAAAAGACAATTCAACAACTCCGTAAACTCTAGGCGTTACAACAAAAATAAACTCCAAAATCTAGGCGTT
The DNA here is from genome assembly GCA_963920805.1 of Primula vulgaris. Lineage (NCBI taxonomy): Eukaryota > Viridiplantae > Streptophyta > Magnoliopsida > Ericales > Primulaceae > Primula > Primula vulgaris. The sequence goes on from OY987222.1 coordinate 21,389,789, forward strand.
ACAGAAGTTAGTTGAATAGCTTATTAAATAAGAGTATGACAAGAAATTGTACCATTTTGGGTGTTTGACGGAACTGTCAGAAGTGCTTCCTGCTAAAAGTATTTCTGTAGAAGTTTTCTGCATTTGATGAATAACTTTTGTCTGACTTGTCCAGAAGTATAACTGATTCAGAAGTCAATTTTGATAAGTCAGGATATGATTTTTCTCAGAAAGTGTTCTAAGCACTTTTCGAGAAGTGAAAATAAAAATAATGCAAAATCAGTTATGTTGTTTAAAAAACACATCATTTGTTTACCAAAAAAAACCGCTATAAAAAATATAAATTCTAAAAAAATGGTTTTTAAAAAGGCGAGTTATCAACTTTTTTATTCTTCTTCTACATAAAATTCTTACGAAACTTATTTCTTTAAAAAAATAACATATTCAAAAGCGATCATTTTCACAAAAAAAGGTTTTTTCTAAATATTAGTTTTTTTAGAAAAAAACATTATTTAAAAAAAAAGGATTTTGTTTGGAGAAAATAAATAGTCTTTTTTAATTAAAAAGTTCTTCATCTTATAACGACTCTTTTTATAAAGTAACTTTTTTAAATACCTTTTTTTCAAAATTACAGTATATTCAAAAATGATGTTATTTCCATGAAACGGCTTTTTTGGGAGATTATTTATCCAAAATAGTGTTGTTTAAAAAAACGTATTATTGGTTCAGATTTTCGTAAAGAAAAAAAATGCATTTAATCGATTAAACTTTAAACTCACGAACATGTGCTTTTTTTAAGTTAGATTTATAACGATTGCAACAAGATTATTGTTAATCAGTGAAATGTAATTTTTTTTGTATGAACAAAAAAATCATCTTATTACCTTAAAAGTACATAGCCAGACTACGGTTACAACCGATCAAATTGTGTTAGTTATGTTCATTATACCACTAATTAATTAGTCCAAATCCGATATTGTATTGTTGTATTTTGTTTTATTGTAACATACTCCGTGTTATGTTATTAACAATATGCATTTTTTTTAACAAGTCACTTTTGATTTATATACCAAACACCAAAAAAAACTTATGAAAATTAAAAGTACCGTTTTACCAAACATAATTTTTACTATCAAGTGTTTTTCTATAAGTTGTTTTTACAAAATACATTTTTACGGAATACACTTTATTTCCAAATGCCCCATTAATGCATTGGAAATAGAAACGAGACTATAATTTAGAATAAATAAAAATTGGAATGAGACTATTTTTTTTTATATATATATATAATACCATCTCCATTATAAATTATTTATGCATCACGAAACTATATGTAACTTTGACGGGTAAAAAATTCATACGTAAAATGCCGAAATGCAAATTTTTAAAAGTTTATCATAAAATTTAAATGTTAAACTATATGATTTAATTTTAAAAATTTTCATTTCGATAATTTAAACACTAGTTTTAAGTCTGTTAAATTTGCATATAGTTTCATAGACAAATAATTTGGAACGGAGTAACTATGACATACAATTGTTAATGATAAAAAATAGATTTAGTGATCTCAACTAACATGAATTAACAAAGTGATAACCAAACTACGACAAACACCGAACTATATATTTTTTTATTAATTTGTAAACATGTGTCAATTGAATTGTAATTAATTTAAAATGGAACCAAAACTAAGTACAATATTCCAACTTTTCTTTTCCACTCCCTCTCTCTCTCCAGTCTCCACACACACTGCACAGAGAGACAGAAATAAAAACATAAATAAATAAATAAATAAAATGGAAGGTGGGAGAAAAGTAATAGTATCAGCTCTACAATTTGCTTGTACAGACGATATATCTACTAACCTCATCACTGCAGAAAGGTACCCTTTTTTTATTAGATTTTTTAAACTTAATTTTATACTTAAATAAATCATTGTTGTTATATTTAGGTTAGTTAGAGCTGCTCATGGAAAGGGGGCTAATATCATTCTCATTCAGGTTAATCCTTTTTTTTATTTCATTTGATTAGTTATTCTACTTCATAAGCTTTGTTAAAGCCATTAACTTTGGTTCTTTTCCTTGGTAATCATGAAAAAAAAACACAGGAAAAGTGATAATTTAGCACATACTTTGAGACTTAATTATTAAAAACCCGAGGTTAAAATCTCTTTTAAGATTAGGTACAGATGCTCGATGATGATGCCTCTTTTTCCTCTTTGTTTTTATTGTCGATGCTTAATGATTTTACAATGTAATGGTTATTAAATGGAAACCACAAAATCGGGTTTTTGATAATTATGTCTCAAAAGCATGTACACTAACATTAAGTTTCCTAAGAAAAAAGGGTAGTTGTTAAAAAAATTGTTGTTCTTAATCAAATTGAAAATTGGAGTCTTTTAATTATTGGATACACCCAGTGTCGGAACTAGAGCTAATTTTATTTTTTGTAGCTACTAGCTAGGGTGGTGCTGAAATACTAAAATCGGTATTTTTTTCCAAAATATATGATAAAAGATCCTTTTTTTCTCGATATCGGAGTGTAGTTCCTTTTAGCCTCCTGTTAGTTACTTTTCTGGATGCATCAATATGATAAATAAGTTGCTTTCTTGGGAGTAGGAATGAAAGTTGCTTCACTCAGCTTTAAACATGTAGTTTGTTGATCCAGAAAACCGAAAATTTCAAATTTCTGATAATGAGAAACAAAATTTTGTACTTATAAGCAAAAACGCTGAGCTTTAGAACCGCTACCTGACGAATTGCGGTCTAATGTGTAGACTCGTAATAGTATTTTATTGGTCAACGGTATTGACTTATGTCACGGTTCTTTGTTGATTTGTGTTTACTCATGAGATGAACATTTCAGTAGTGGTTAATAATTTGAATGGCTCATTGGGGGATAGATTTCTTGTAGAAATAATGACCTTGAAACAAATTGAAAAGTTCATGATAATTTGTTAATCTTGTTTAGGCAGTAGACATTTAAAGGTGTGAAGTGTCCTATCTCTACTGTTGTTTTGTTTCATTGGTTACCAAAAGTTTGGCCACTGTTATTAAGTATAATGTAAAAGAGAATCCTTTTCTCAAAGGTTCATGGTTGTACAACTTTTTCTTTTATGTTTTGAATTTTTTGACGAAACATCCTTGCATCAAGACATACCATTTGTAAATAATTGAAAAGGAACTTTTGAGGTATTCACCTCTATGGCCTTTTGTTTTAATACCTGAAGTAACAAAATTCAATTGATGTGCCAATTTGGTTTAACACAACTCTTTCCAGAAAATAATTTGATAATTTTATAGGAGTTTAAAGTTTTCCCTTTTGTCTCTGGCATTTAGGAACTATTTGAAGGTTATTACTTTTGTCAAGCTCAAAGGGAAGATTATATTCAGCGTGCTAAGTCTTACAAGAACCATCCTACAATTTTAAGGTGATTGTGGGTTTTATTTGATATCAACATATTGACGACTATTTTTCCTTAATGTTGTATGCTTGGTACATTCATATGCATGTTATGTACTGCCTATTTCAATAATATCCATTTTTGTAGAATGCAAAAGCTTGCGAAAGAGCTAGGGGTCGTGATACCAGTTAGCTTCTTTGAAGAGGCGAACAATGCACATTACAACTCAATAGCCATAATAGATGCTGATGGAAGTGATCTTGGGCTTTATAGAAAGTCCCATATTCCAGATGGACCAGGTTTGTAAATAGTATTTTTGATTACCATGTTTGATCGGCAGGTTTTTTACTGTTTTATAGATTAATAATATGTATTTGTTGTCAGGTTATCAGGAGAAGTTTTACTTCAATCCAGGGGACACTGGTTTTAAGGTGGGTTCTCAATATAGTTATGTGTGTGTATTCTTCATTGTCAATTTTTTATTTGATTGGACCTGTTCTCATTGATGAAAGTTCCAATTATTACTTTTGTGTTTGTGAACAGGTTTTTGAAACTAAGTTTGCAAAGATTGGAGTTGGTAAGAACTTTTGCTATATCTTTTTGTTAAATTTTCAACCGTGTAACGCTTTTTTGTTGTTGTTGTTGTTGTTTGGGGGTGGGGAGTTAAATGGTTCATAAATATATTTAAATATGATTTCAGATATTCCAGCTTCCATCTTGGTCTCGTTTTAGTTGATTTCAGGGATGTAAATACTGACATGTCTAAAATTTGTTATGAATCTATGTGCCAAACTACTTTCAAACAGTTTCTGTTTATTTTAAAGAAAAGCTTTCGAATGTTAAGCAGAAGAAACTAAAATGTTGCATATTCTTTGCTAGCAATTTGCTGGGATCAGTGGTTTCCAGAGGCAGCTCGAGCTATGGTTATTCAAGGTGCAGAATTACTGTTTTACCCAACAGCTATTGGATCAGAACCACAAGACACTGGACTAGATTCCCGTGATCACTGGAAACGAGTCATGCAAGGACATGCTGGCGCTAATTTGGTAACTCTATCGCATATATAAACATGTAAATATATTGACCGTCACATATAGAACACATACTTAGTGACGTTGCAGCAAAGATATGATGTCTTTCCTTTTAAAAAAAATAATTTTGAGAGAGATGGAAACAGTCTTTATCTTTAACAGGACCTGATAAATTTGAACATTGGCAGGTACCTCTAATTGCTTCAAACCGCATAGGCAAGGAGATAATCGAGACCGAGCATGGGAAAAGCCAGATCACATTTTACGGGAACTCATTCATAGCAGGTATATAACTGTCAATGAAATATGCATTAAAATTTACGTCTTCTTCTTTGCTTACCTAATCTCACAAAGATCCCTCGTTTATAATCGAAGTTCTTGCAGTTAGTCCCAACCTACTTTTAGACATGCCAATTTGGGCTTTTGTTTGGTGGGACACGTTTTTTGGTACCTTTTAGTACAAAAGTAATTATGTGTTCCACGGTTCCTTAACTGTACGAAAATGTCTACTTCTAAGTTCTAAAAAAATAAAATTATACTTCATGTTCAGAACTATACCTTTTAGATTTACCTATTTAACACTGCTATCAACTATCTTGCACAATCCCAATTCAAAAAATAATGTTTAAATTTTAATAACAGATCCATAAATTAGACATTAATATACATTTTTTCACCTCTTACAGAAATGTGTACTTTTATACTGATAATTCAAAGCCAAAAAAAAGCATTTACATATGAATCACGGCATGAAATATCAAAGTAGTGTTGGGCTGTAATGTTTTGGTAAAAAAAAGTATTTTCCAGTTAAGTCATGCCTTATAACAGTTCATGCTTTTGGTCGTTAAATGACTTTAATTTGGTATACAGGACCCACGGGAGAGATTGTTACAACTGCTGGTGACAAAGAAGAAGCTGTTCTTGTCGCCGAGTTTGACCTGGATCAGATAAAGATGAAGAGGCATAGTTGGGGAGTATTTAGAGATCGTCGTCCAGAGTTATACAAATCTCTTCTCACACTAGATGGTGTTCATCCTCGACCTTGAATTTTGTGAGAGTTACCATCTCTGAGCAAGTACTATTTGATAAGATTCAAGTGTTAAGCATTGTCCAATAGACCTGAAATATTATATGAATGCATTGTGCTCCCTTTGAAGTAGGAGAGTTTTGTATGATGGTTCAAAATGTTTATCAGTAGTGTAATCCTCAAGTTCTCTTGATACATGACCCAGCTCCGGCTTGGTTTATCTCTTAGAATTGTGATTTTGCTATGCAATAAATCTATTTTTTGCCTTTTGTGTATTCTTTTTTAGCTTATTTGGTTTGCATTTTCATTCTTTTCTCTCGTGGGATACTGTACTGCAGTATTTTCTGACAGACCCCAAGTCAAGAAATTTTGGCTGTCTACATTGAGCTTAATGCATGAAGCACCATTTAGCATCACATTGTGATTTTGGATGCCCCCATGTGCTATGACAATTGACAACCTCATACATCAGAGATGATTATAAATTGGCAATCATAGTTTTTACTTTTCTCTTCGGAACTGCTTGTTGTTTATGCTAAAACCATCCGTACCTCTCTTGTCTTTCGGAAATACTATCATTCTCAACTTCTACGATGTCAGTAAAGCTGTTTTGGAGTTGGGACCCTCTGCTGAGTAAGAGTTTCCCCTTGTTTAATGTAGCTTTTTGTTAATCAGACTGATTAATGAAGTTTTACAAGGAGGATAGCTATGTTTATATTGTGAATCCTTCACGTGTAGATCTGAGTGATTGACATGTTGCATTCAGAACTGGATTAGCAATGCTATTTATGGAATGTCTAAACCTTCACAACGGTGGCAGACACTTTCACGACTAATGCGAAGACAACGATAGTTGTTTAATGAGTGGCACCAATGACTGTTTATTATACTATATCATAGCAATAATAAATAGTAGTAGTAGTAGTAGCAATGATCTCGCTACCGAAAGCAAAAAAAACTCACTTCCCAATGTTTTGAGTCTTTTCATCTCACCGACTTGCATGGTATGAAGTATGAACTACTCCCTCCGTTCCCAATTAATTATCCACTACGAAACTACATGCAATTTTGACCGGCCCATAACTTGTATTAAAATTATCGGAATGAAAATTTTCAAAAGTTAATCATATAGTTCAAACATTAAATTATATGATTTAGTTTAAAAAAAATTTATTTCGACAATTTTAATGCATGTCATAAACCGGTCAAAATTGCACGTAATTTCGTAAAGGACAGTTAATTATGATCGGAGGGAGTATGAACTTGTTCAGCTGATATTTACAAATTACAAGTACTATTTGCTACTACTTTTTTACAATATAGCAATAATCATCCAACCAGTTCCCTTTGAGCTATAACCTTTGCTTTTCAACTGAAAAATGGGGAAAATTAAGAATTTCAAGCCCGTTGAACTAAAGCTGGGTAGTTTCAGAAAATTTGTAATATTTAAGTTTCCATGAAATTCAAGCTCTGAAGCTTTAGAGAATTTATCAAAATTCAAGTATCGATGAAATTCAAGCTGTGTAGTTCTGGAAAAGATGTCGAAACAATCGATGATTACAAACATGTACAAATGTAAAGTTCTCAAAATGGCCGAAACTTTTTACAGTTTTCAAATCCTCATTTTGTTATCCAGAGTACATCTATCAGATCTTAGTAACCATACCAACATAATATTATATATGCATATGACAATTGATGACTAGCATTCCCAGTATAGCAGAGTTCGCATTAGTAAACCTTAGACGCGGAACTAAATGTTTAACTTAATGATCCCTGATTCTTTATCCCAGATTCTTCAACAGCTTTAATTTCTCTATTATTGTTTCTAAAATCCAAATCCAGATAGAATTCATCCCAAGTCGTACAAAGACGGATATGAGTGGTCTTGGAATTTGATAGTTGGGGGAGTTCAAACGAAAAATTATCACAATAATCAACCTAAACAATATGAATCCAAAATTAGTAAAGAATCCAAAAGACCTTTCCATCGCTTGATAATTGCAAGTAATATCAAATTAAAACCAGTACTTGGCATCCATACAAAACTGAATAACACAAACATTGTCATGTTTCAAAATAATCAAAAGAGGTATCCAACTATAAAAGCCCAACAGAGAGGGAAAATTGATTCAGAAGTCTTCTCTAAAATACGCAGAAAGACGCTCAGCAGATTACCAAGCAAGTCTCTAAAACACGCGTACTGGTCTCCCCATGGTAGTCTTCAAGTACAAGCAACGCACCTGTTACCAATCAAATAGATATTAGTGCCTAAACACAAGCAACACCAACAAGCCGAGTGATTGACAACCAAAATTAGAGTGCAAACACTTGAAAGTTAAAAGAATTAGCACGTTAATATATTTGTCGTACTCAAGTTAGAAATCCGAAACCAACTGATCTGGACAAGTAACCAGTTCTACAAACTGGATAGTTACCACCTAACACTAAAATATTTGGAAAACTAAAAATTGCGAACAAACAATGTTTCCATGGTCGTAAGATCAAAGGTTAATATGCTAATGATGTTAATGCAATTCTATATTGTATTAAATGATTTTATTTAAAAATTCTGTAACGGTTGCAAATTATCACTGTAGCCAAGCCATGGAAACAAATAGGAATTGTTCCCATGGTCGTATGATCAAAAGTTAATAGGCTAATGATGTTCACAAAATTCTGAAAGTTTTATAAAAAGATTTTAAATGCATACTCAGTAGCGGTTGCAAATTAGCTATGCAGCTACAGCCATTCAAAATACAATAAAAGAACACGACTTAAAGAACAACCATCCCGACATATTCTCAGACCTTGCCGCATACGACGTATCCAAATGCATTTTGAGACCGTTTTAACCACAATTTGGAAAAAAACATTTTTGTAAAAGCCAAGATAAAGATGCTGCTACCATAAAAGTTCTTTATGCATTATTAGAGGGAAAAAAGAGAACACGAAAACTCACATTCTGCCAATTTTTCTTCAAGAGAGAAACAAGGAAATTGACACTCATTTGCACATTCTGGAATATCTGCTTCTCCTCCATAGTGCAGTTCCCAACAGCAACACCCATGCACAGAACCTTCTTAAGTTGGAATTTAACTGTCGCTTTTGTTTCATTAATTTTCAACTCAAGAGATTCCTGATGACTCACAAGGGTAGGAAACTTCCCTGTAAAACAATAAACAAAACTGTTTAACATTTATATACAATTAAATGTAGGAAGTAGGCTAGTAGCAGAAGATGATACGATGCTTCACAGTGAACTAGCAGTTGCTGACTGATGTAATAATACAAATGAATGGTATAAATGTGAACAAAACTCAGTTAGATTCAGAATTGGGCTACCGAATATCACTTTATTACACTTAGTTATCAACTTTTAACAATTAGTACACCATGCTATTGGACTTTACAGTTTAGGCACCAATCTGTACGAAATTTAATATTTAAAATACTGTCATCACAAGTTCAAATCACATACATTGATCACGAATCAATCGTTCGTTCACGCTGGCGTACTACACAGTACACATCATTCTACAGAGTTGAACAATTAGTACACCTGTCCTATTTTATAACCTTAAAGCACCTGTGAATTCCAATTACGAGGTGTGCTCATCTGTGATATTTGTGTATAAATTGGTGACTAGTTTGTAAATTTTAGTATGTCAGTGTACTAATTGTTGATACTGTGTCTAAGTTGTAAAAGCTTTAGAGTAAGGTGTATGAATGGTTAAAGGTTGACAGGTTTATAAACAAAAGTGATATTTCCCCTCGTAGTAACATAAGAATTTCATGTTAAGATATTTTCAGAAAGATAAATAATCAACGTGCAACAACTAGTAACATGATAACTGCCAAAACAGCAGGGCACGTGAACATAAAGTTGTGTCACGAAAAGGGAAGAAGAAGCATAGTGTGGTGGATTATCAAAAATTCATATTGATACGGTAAAATCTCAGCAAAACTTGCCTGCTTTGTTAAGACCAGGGCCTAGAAGACGGGGAATCTGCTTAATAACAGCTTCAGAGGCCAAAAAGGCATGGTATTTCTTGGCGAGCTTCTTCACAAGCTTCTTGTTCTTGTTAAGCTTCTTCAAAGCCTCAACATCCATATACTCCAACCCGATTTTCACAGCCTGCATTAATTAAAGGTAGAAAAAATAAGACAATGAAATGTGGACAAATGCTACCATTCGAGAAATCATCAACAAAACATTCATGGTTAACTAGAATCAGCACTAGAGACAAGACATCAAATGGGGAAAATAAAAGCAAACCAAGACCTTAAACAAGAAAATAACTTGAGTATATATTCATTTTAGAAAAATGCAATTGGTCAGTACGATATACGCATAAACTTAAAAGGCATCTCTTGTATAATTACAGTAAGTTCACAGAATTGAAAATCCGCCATCCATTGATATGAATAAGCACTAGAGACAAGACATCAAATGGGGAAAATAAAAGCAAACCAAGATCTTAAACAAGAAAATAACTTGAACATATATTCATTTTAGAAAAATGCAATTGGTCAGTACGATATACGCATAAACTTAAAAGGCATTACTCTTGTATAATTAGAGTAAGTTCACAGAATTGAAAATCCGTCATCCATTGATATGAACAGCTAACCAACTTAAGTTTGTCAATACCAATAATACCAAAACTTTTTGACAATAAGAGAGCTTGAGGAAGAACTTATAAGTTATAACATAAGAAAAGGAAAATAAAACAAGTGTTTAAAAAGAATCATAAGAAATGCATGTTCAAAATGCTAAAAATCATTCAGCCTTCACAAAATATCATAAGATGCACCATAACGGTTTTCTAAATGATGAAAATACAGTTAACAAAAAAGGAATATCCAGCAAAGAAACAATTCTAACTAGAAACACATGTCCTAAAAATTATATAGTCCACAGATTAATTTATTATTTGAGTACAAGTGTATACCTCTTCAACATGCTGAGCATCACCAAGCATGCAAACCTTCATCTTAGGGCGAGGAATATGTGGCAGCTTAACTGACCCACTGAAACGTTTGTCCTTTTGTGGGTCGTAGTTCTTTAGGCCAATCTGTAGCTCAATAGTTTCACTGAACTTGCGGGCTTTTTCGATGGAATCATTGCGAATCTGAGTAATCGCCTCTCTCAAGGCCTCACTTGAAAGCTTACTGTGAAATTAAGCAGCAGCAAACACAATTAATTAACGGGAAGTTTTTGTGGAGAGGCTAGCAGCTACTTTTCGCTAATTTAAACGCAGAATATACAACAAACCGTAATCAGATAATAAACATTGGTTCTAGAAAAAGAAGGCATATGATAAGCACTGTCACAAAAACACTCTAAAGTTAACCCTTCTGTTATTACCAATATAATTTTTCTTAGACATAATCTAACGATAATAGCTACGTTATTTAGTACGTAAAAAAGTTTACACAGCTAGCTTTTATGGAGTAAAGGCTAGCAGCTACTTAAAATTAATCTAAAAGCAGGATATAAAACAAACCCTTATCGGAAAATAAACAATGGTTCTAGAAAAGGAAGGCATATGATAAGCACTGTCACAAAAACGCTCTAAAGTTAACACTTTAGATACACTATTACAGTTCTTGATAGACATAATCTAACAATAATCGCTACATTGTTATAGTGCATAACAAAGTTTACATATCTAGCGTTTTCCAATATTTACTTGTAGCATTTTCATATCACAGCCATATTGCAGAACCAAATAAATTTAACCATTCTATTTTTAATTAAAACTTTGGTCTATATTCTAAATCTACTGCAACTAAAATTAAAGAATAAAGCATATTTAATAACATTTCTCTTCTTAGTAGGTTACAATAACAAAGCCCAAAAACCCAAATTTTACATGTAAATGGAAATATGAAAAATGATGAATTTTAATTAAATATTGTACATACCTCATCTCTGAAACTCAGGATATTACACGCTGCAACGAAAAAACACAAAAAAAAATTAAAATAACAAAAAAAAATTAAAATAACAAAAAAAATATTAGAATAAAATCGAAGACTATCAGATTGCTAGCTACATTTCCCAGAAAATCAAACATTGATTAAAACTTGAAAAAACAAGGGGACAAAAGTAAGTAAAATAAGTAAAATAATCCTGATAAGAATAAAGTGATTTAATTTGGCAAATGTGCAAAAACGAGCTTAGAGATAGAAATTATGAGTACCTGAAGAGAGAGAGAGAGACAGAGAGAGAGATTCTGCAGCCGCAGCTATGATACGAATATATATGTATTTATATATGTATATGTTTTGTATATATTGTAACCCTAGACACGTGTGAGGCCTTTTGACACGAGCGTGTTTTATTTTGGTTTTCTCTTTTTTATTTTATTGTTGGGTGGATGAGTTTTATTCTTTTTAAGGGCTAATTGTTAAGGAGGTTGGATTAAAAAACTGCAAAAATTCTTATAAAACGTGTAAACCGTAGATTAAATCTACGGTTTACAGTGATTAACTGTAAACCGTAGATAGATTTAATCTACGGTTTGTATTAATTAATGCAAACCGTAGATTAAATCTACGGTTTACAGTTAATCACTGTAAACCGTAGATTTTTTCTACGGTTTGCATAATTACACAGTCAGTCCCTGCTTTTCAAAATTATACAGTCAGTCCCCTATGCGAAAATTACACAGACAGTCCCTGAAAAAACATAATGTTACGTTTTTTTTTTTAAAAATAAACTTTTATTCTACACTCTCTATCTTTCTCTCAAAAACCCCCAATTTTCAACCCAAAAAATCACCCAAATCAATAAACCACAATAACTATCAACTTTCTTAACAAAAAACTCCAAATCATCAATCAAATTTATCCATAATTCAAGGGTATATCTTTTATTCTCTAATTTATTATTTATTTTGTGTAATTTCAATTTGTAAAATAGGAAAAAATATATAAAATATGCAAATTGATTATTCACTTAGCTATATATAATTGTTTGTTGTTAGTTTATATTAATTATAGAAATTATAATAATTGTTGATATTTGTCCCATTTTTGCATGTTTTTTTTTGTGTAATTTTAATTTGTAAAATAGGAAAAAATATATAAAATATGCAAAACCATAATTCACTTAGCTATATATAATTGTTTGTTGTTTGTTTATATTAATTATAGAAATTATAATAATTGTTGATATTTGTCCCATTTTTGCATGTTTTTTTTTTGTGTTTGGTTAATTTCAATTGTTGATAATTGTTGATAGTGTGTTTGGTTATGATTAAAAAATTTAGTTATGATTGTTTGGTTTATGATTAAATGTGTGTTTGGTTATGATTAAAAAATTGAGTTATTATTGTTTGGTTTATGATTAAATGTGTGTTTGGTTATGATTAAAAAATGGAGTTATTATTGTTTGGTTTTATGATTAAATGTGTTTGGTTATGATTAAAAAATGGAGTTATTATTGTTTGGTTTTATGATTAAATGTGTTTGGTTATGATTAAAAAATTGAGTTATTATTGTTTGGTTATAATTGAGTTATCATTGTTTTGGCTATTATTAATTGGTTATAATTGAGTTATCATTGTTTTGGCTATTATTAATTGGTTATCATTGAATTATCATTGTTTGGTTATCATTGTTTGGTTATAATTGAGTTATCATTTGTTTGGTTATCATTAATTGGTTATCATTGAGTTATCATTGTTTGGTTATCAATAATTGGTTATTAATTGGTTATGTTATCATTGTTTGGTTATCATTAATTGAGTTATATTTGGTTATCATAGTTAGGATGGCAGACTCAGGTCCAGGTCCACATATTAAAGGCAGGTTAGGTATTTTACGACAGACCGGTCACATTTCTAATCAGACTTGGGATGCGGGAAGAGAAGCGGGTAGAGGAGATGCCAATAAGATTAGGGTTTATAATTATAGTTGGCAGATACCGACGCCTGAAAGGGTAATTCGAAATATGATTAGGGCTGGTTTTTACGGTATTTACAGTATAGGTAATTATACCGTAGACCGAGGCTTGGTTACAGCCTTAGTTGATAGGTGGCATGATGAGTCGCACACATTCCATTTTGTCGGTGGAGAGTTGAGGATATCTTTACAGGATGTAGAGATTATGCTTGGTCTCAGGGTTGATGGTCTTGCTGTTACCCGGTCGGAGCGGAATGACACCAAGGCGAGCAGGTTGGATATGATTGAGAGTTTGTTGGGTGTTAGACCTGCTGACCATCAAGTCGATACAAACTGTTTGACAGTTAGACTTGATTGGATGTTACACACCTTCGGTGAATTACCCCCCAACCCTACTGAGGATCGTTTGCTATATCAGTCTAGGGCTGCCATGCTATTATTACTGGGGGCACATGTGTTTTCGGATAAGAGCAGTGATCAGATTCCACTCTGGCCTCTGCCATTTCTGGAGGATTTTGACACATGTGCTGAGTATAGTTGGGGATCAGCTCTTCTGGCCTGGTTAGAGGCTAATCTATGCAGGGTGGTACGTTGTAAGACAAGCGGAGTAAGCGGGGCGGTGATGTTTCTGGATATGTGGGCGATTACCAGACTACTGCCGGTTAGACCATGTGAAGAGCTGCCGGAAGATATCGAGCCACCTGAGGGCTGGCCTATGTTCCCCCTCGGTTACAGGTATGATATTTATTTAGTTTTTGAATTGGATTTGCGTTTTTATATTATTGTGTCATCTATCATTTACTTAGCTGCCGGTTATATTGATTGTTTATCGGGTTTTGTTTGTATATTACAGATGGAAGATGTGGAGGCAAACTAACCTTACGCCATATGTCTGCGGACATAATGTGGTCCACATACGTGACCAGTTTGATAATATGTCGCCTGAACAGGTAAATTTTAACTTTCGTATTATATGTAACTTACGTATAATATGTTATATATGTTTGCATTGGTCTTATGTTCGCAGAATTTATTACTTGTATTTTTAAACCATTGTTTATATATTCTAATTTTGCTGATTACAGATAGTGTGGCAACCTTACGGGAATCTCAATCAGTATCCGGAATACTGCACGCGGGGCCGTGATATGTGGCATTGTTCTGTGCCTCTCATTTGTAATGAGAAGATTGAGTACCACCCCGCGGACAGGTTCATGAGACAGTTCGGTTTTGTGCAGCGGGTCCCTACATATATTTGGAAACCCAGACGGGGTCACGGCAAGGATATAAGATATGTGATTGGGCAAAAACACGACTGACCTTTACTTTGTGGAGAGTTTATAGCCGTGTGGAATGACCGCCACACCCGTCTTATTAACGGCGAATTTGGCACGGAGACGTCACCGGATTACATGAGATGGTATACAGAGAGGACCCGCATCTTCATAAACCCACCTGAACTTGCCCCGCCATCTCACGGTTTCCGAGAGCATACGAGTGTCTTCAATAAAATGGTAACTACTAGTTAAAGTTCATTAATATTTGATTGTTATTTCTTTTTCTGTATATTTCAATACTAATAAATCGTTTTTTATTGTTTTTTTTTTCAGAAAGCGATGTTGCGCCGCAGTTTCAAATCGTTCAAACGGCTGAAATCTAAAACGGACGTGGACTTACTACGTGCGGAGTTCGCTTAAATGGGTATGAATCCGTATGGGTCAGCTGATGAACAGTCGGAGGAGGAGGATGACGACGACGACGACGATGGTGATGACGACCTACGTTACGACCCAAGAACTTACACTAGGACTTCAAGTTGTCGGCATCCCGAAGAAAGAGGCAGAGGGAAAGGCGAATCTAGTAGCGGGGGTAGAAGATCGACTGGAGGTCGACCCCCGACTACAGATCAGGGTCCGGGTCCGAGTTCAAGCGGTCATCGTCGTCGTTCTTCTTTTGCTAGGTCGGACTACGTTCAGACCGATGTTCCATTCGATCATCATAGACAATCATTTGGTTCGTACGAGCATCATCCTAGTCATCAGTCAACCGACAGTTGGAGTCGAGGGTTGACAATTACATCCCACGAGCGTGCGCCGCATCCAGAATCGCAGCAGCGACAAAGACGGCGTACGGAGCTAAACGAAATCGAAGAGTCTGCTGAGCCGTCATCGGATAGATTAACATCGGCGGGAAAGATGCTCCCTATGTCCAACTTTAAAACATTTAGTCGTTACAAAAAAAAATAAATGCACTGTTTTTGTATTTGATTTCTATGTTTAATTTGTCAGTTTTATTCTTAGCTAGGGTTGGAATATTATAAATTCGTAAGTTTAATTTGATTTCTATGTTTGATTTGTACGTTATTATTTCGTAAGTTTAATTTGATTCGTATGTTTGATTTGTATGTTTGTAAAAAATACTATGTATTTTAATTGATAGGACCAATATTGAGTTTTTACAAACCCTAAACCCTAAACCCTAAATTACACACCCTAAATACCAAACCCTAAACCCTAAATTACACACCCTAAATACCAAACCCTAAACCCTAAATTACACACCCTAAACCCTAAACCCTAAACCCTAAAAATGTAGTGGCGAGGCTGATGAGAATTGTTCTTGCGGTTTCAAATTGTCTCACGGTTTACCTTGTCATCATATTATGAGTGAACATATTTTATTCGGGAAGCCTCTTCCTCTAGAATATATTCATCCATTCTGGAAAAAATTAGACGTAATTGATGATAATGGGAACACCGATGATTATGGGGTAGAGGGTGATCTAGAAGAGTTTAAAAGTGTTTATGCTAGCAAAACGAATGTTGAAAAACGACGTATGAAAACACAACTCCGAGAGATAACCGTACCAGCCAGAACATTCATCAGTGACCCCGAAGTGAGAGTAAATAGGAGGAGACCTAGAAAAGGCGACAAATCTAGTAAGAGGGATAAGTCGGGATGGGAGTATGTGGAGGAACAGAGTGCTGGTGCTAGTAGGGACAAGGGCAAAGGCAAGAAGGATGAAACACCGGAGGTAAGGGTAAACCCAACTAGGAGGCCGCGAAACCAGAACCCTAAACCCACCCCCAATAGGCCAACCTTCCTGTACAGTGACCAAATATGGGTCATGTTACATAGTTACATCGAAACGGTTTATGATGTGCGTGGGGATGGTAACTATGGGTTCCGGGTACTTGCAAATGCGACGGGTAAACAGCATGGGGAAGATGATTGGTACGCGGTAAGATGTGAATTGCTTCAAGAGCTGCAGCAAATGAAAGGTGTTTATTATGAGCTGTTTGAGAATCTTGACTTTGAAGCTTACCGGTATGATTACATTTTATCAAGTTTAAATTTTTATCATGCTACAAATCCCGTACCTGCTGAGAAATGGATGAGATTTCCGTCGTATGGTTTTTTAATTGCTTCTCATTACAATATGCCAATTGTATTGTTGTCCTTATGGGAAAATCAAAATGGAGGGGTAAACATGTGGAACTCCACTTTTTTACCTCTTTATACTGGTCCGCCTCAGGGAACGACATATTACATCCCGACTGTAATGGTGTTCGTCAACAGTTGTCACTATGCTCAGGTTATTCCTAAAGAAGGGATCTTCCCAATGCCAGGAATTATAGCACGGTGGGAACAAACACGCACTGAGACAGCTGCGCCATGGAAGGAACTTTTTCGACCAAATTTCAAATTATATATGGCGCTGGAAAAGCAATCGGGAAAGAAAAAAGCAAATGAAGAAGCTATAGACCTAAGTCCATAATCGGTTTTTTATTTTTAATTTTATGTAAATTACTATTTTTTCCAATTTGTTGTAAATTTATATGATGTAAACAAATGTTTAATAAATTTGTTTTATGAAATTTAGTTCTATTAATTTAGTTCATGTTTGCATATTGGGTTAATTTCTTTTATGAAATTTATATAATTTATGATTGTTTCATTCAAGAAAATTGTCGATTGACACCAAATTGACGACTTAGTTAATGTTTCATATTGCGTTATACAAGTGTTAAAAACAAACAAAAAAACTTCACAAAAATTGACGATTTAGTTAATCATTCAATAAATATCAATTTATACACTTCACAAAAATATAACATGAACCAAAAACATAAAATTTATCAAATCAACTTTTTTTCTGTAAATTTGTGTAAATTTTGTGTTTATTTTGAGAGATTGTTAGAATATTGGTAATTTATTTTATGTAAAATTTTAAAAATAAGTCATTTAGTTTTTTATTAAAAAAATCATATTTAATTTGAAAAAAATATTCAGTATTTTAATTTTAATTATTAGAATTTTCATTTTACTTATTAGAATTTTAATTTTAATTATTAGAATTTTTATTTTTATTTTTATTTTCAAAATTCTGAAAAATGCTGCAGACCATAGATTAAATCTACGGTTTACAGTTAAATGCTGCAGACCGTAGATTTAATCTACGGTTTACAGTGTTTACTGTAAACCGTAGATTAAATCTACGGTTTACAGTGAAACACTGTAGACCGTAGATTAAATCTACGGTCTGTGCATTTTTAAAGAAAAATTGCTGTTTAAAAATCCATCCTCATTGTTAAGTTGATGATCCTTTGTTAGATACTAGTTTTTTGTGGGTTTTATTTACGTTTTCTTTAGAATATTGGGGTTATGGTTGTATCTATTTGTAATAAAAGTGTGCTTTTTTTTACACAAGTGAAAAAAATATAGTTTTCAAAAAAAAACTTTTATAAGTACTTTTAAGACGGTTTGTTTTGATGTAAAATATGTGTAAACAAACATTTACGGGTAAAATAGATTTTTCGGATAATTGGTTTACCGTAAAAAAAAAATTTGGAATTTTTTTCCCACATATCCAGTAAAATTGGGAAAAACGATTATCTGGCAAATAAAGTTGTAAATGATTTACGAAGACTCTTTCCATATTTATAATACTAGTATTATAACTATTATTAATTATAGGTCTACTTTTTTAAAATTATTTAATATTTAGTTTAATTCCATCTAATTAACCAATAAAAAAAAGGAGAAAATTGAAAATCTTCTAAAAAAACAAAAACTGAAAAAATAAATAAAAAAATTCTGAAAAATATAAAAAACCCAAGAAAATTTGAAAAAGATAAAATATAATTAACCAATAAAAATAAAATATAAAAAAATAACAAAAAATGGAAAGAATAAAATAAAAAAATTCTAAAAAATATATAAAACCCAATAAAATTTGAAAATGCTAAAAAAAAGTCAATAATATCTTCTATACTTCTAATTTATAAGAGATTGAAAATTTATAAGTGACATATACGAAATAAAATATGTGTTTAGCTAATGTTTCATATACATGTTGAGATTTTTACCAATAATTTGTTAAAAAAACAATTTGTAAAAAAAAACTTGAGTTTGTATAAAATTTTCGGTGAAAAACTTTTTATGCACCAAACGTCTGTAAATGAAAGACAAACAAAAGTTTACAGTGTAAAACTTTCCCATGTAAATATTTTTTTCATGTTAAACTTTTAATATGAAATAAACATAGTCTTAGAGCATCTCCATATCAGCTGGCAATTAATAAATGTGTGTTTTTGTTTCGTAATGAATGATTTAGTAGTTCTAACAACACTATTACAGATCATCTTAGTCGTTCTTATTGGTTAGCAATGAAAAAAAACACCTAAGCTTTTGAGTGATGGAATCATAATACTTTGAAACTCCACCCTCTTATTGAAAGTGTGAACAAATAATAAAAGCTAATGCACAATCATTTCATTACATGAGAATGTCCATATATCAATACAAAATCAATCGTTAAGCTTATAAATCATTTTGTAAACACAAGTTAACAACTTATTTACCAATTTAGTCAATATGTTGGCAATTTGACATATGCCTGTTGGTAAAAAAAAAATCAACTAAAATAGGGTTTGGGTAATGAATTTTAGGATTCATAAAAGCAGGTAATAATACTAACTATCGTGTCAATCTACTATTGCCGCAGTAGTATTATTACTGCTATATTATTTACTATTTTGTAATTAACATTCCAACTAGGATGTTAATCATCATCATTTAGTCACTATTTTGCAACTAATAATTAAAAAAAAAACTTTTGTTATTAAAGTAATGCATTCAAAATGAAAAAATATTCACTGGTTCAACTTCGCTATTAAAACAGTGATCTCATCCAATATTGTTTTAGTTAATCATTTTATTTTTAATTTATTCTAGGTTCCACAAGACTTTGTTAATCATTTAATTGAGTTTCGGTAGAAACTCTCTATGATCATACTCTTGAAACCATACTAAAAGTATGAATATAATGGGTTTATTTTTAAGTGGAGTTTTACATAGAAAATATCAAAAGATTTATACATGTATCTAGTTTAAAACAAATACATGTATTTTGGAGAACAAATATATTTATGGATGAAAAGAATTTCACTACACTAACCAAATGGATATGGATGTATTTCTTAATCATAGAAACAAGCCACGCTTGCTTTAACCGAAGAAGAAATCATTACATCAATTAGGCAAGAAGCGGAGGGAGATAATCCGGAAGATGATAATATAGAAATACCAAAATTTTCGTGTCAAGAAGCTTTAAGCATGCTTGACAAGTTAAAAATATTTTGGCTTCAACAATAATGAGTTCATGCGGATGAGTTATTAGGTACGCGAAATTTGAAGTATGTAGTAACTACAAACAAAAGTCAATGTCGCAAACAATAGATAATATTTTGTAAAATGTTAAAATTAATGTAACAAATATATATGTTGGCGCGTGTGCTAACCTTAGAGGGGGGGGGGTGAATAAGGTTTATGGCGATTTTCGCCTAATTAAAATTCTATGCAACTAACAACCCAACTTATGCAATTCTAAGCTTAAGCGTTTTAACAAGAGTTAATAAATTGCTAGAATAACTAAACGCAAGCAAAAAATAAGCAAGAATATAAGTTGCGGAAAGTAAAAGCAAGGGAAGAAAATGACACCGTGATTTATAGAGGTTCGGCAAACGCGCCTACGTCCTCTCCTCGGTACTACCGAGTATTTCACTAAAATGTTTCTTCCAGATTTTACAAACCCTATCGAGCTCAATCGACCGATTGGCTCACCATCTACCCGAGGTTCCTACTCTTGATACAAGTGCAAGAGAACACGACTATGAGTCAACGACTCCCCCTCAATTTATGAGTACCCGAATGAAAAACCTAGAGCTTTTAAGCTTCACTTGCTTACAAAGCCTCTACCCGTTCACTCGCTTACAATTGAGTTTATAAAACACTCGATACAATTTTTGTTACAAAAATGTAACTACACTCACTATTCTAATTGCTTCTTAAAAAGCTAATTGGTGAGTTGTTGATGATGATCGAGCTTGAATCTCTTTCTCTTTGATTTTCCTCTTTCTCGAATATATATACACCAAAATGGTGATATTTAGGGTTTTTAATGAGAGGTTGGAGGAAGTTGATTGATGTTATAATTTGGTGATTTGGGAGAGAGATTGGGGTGGTTTATATATCAGCAAAGTCTCTTTTTGCTGGATATGACCGTTGGAAGTTTTAAGCAACTTTCCAGAATAAGCTGAAAAGCTGTTTTCGAAAACTGCAGAAAACGATCGGTCGTTTTCTACAGTCGATCGGTCGTTTTCCAGAAAACGATCGGTCGTTTTCTGAAAACGATCGGTCGTTTTTACAGCGTACTCACTGGAAGATTTTGGACCAAAAACGATCGGTCGTTTTTGTCCAGTCGATCGGTCATCTGTAATTCTGGCAGTTTTTCCGGTCTTCTTCGAAAGCCCATAACTTCTTCGTTTTAGCTCCGAATTTGGTTCCGCTTGAACCTATGGCTTCGTTATCGAATGCTCTATCATTTAAAGACCTGAAATATACGTTTTCTCTTTTTGGAAAAGACAAGCATTATATCATTGAAATAGTAAAATCATTAACGACATAATCAAAGTTATAATCAAAATCATTATTGAATTTTTATATATATATAGAGGTTGAATTTTTATACTACACTTTTTCTGAAAAAACGCACAAACCGTAGAAAAAATCTACGGTTTGCAGTGATTTTATACAAACCGTAGATTAAATCTACGGTCTGCATAAAACCACTGCAAACCGTAGATTAAATATACGGTTTGCAGTGACTTTATACAGACCGTAGATTTAATCTACGGTTTGAAGTTAATCACTGTAAAACCGCAGATTAAATCTACGGTTTGCAGCGTTTTTTCATAAAAAAAAATTTAATTAGTTGTTACCATTTTATTGAACAACCCCGTATGCTCCCGGAAACCGTGAGATGGCCGGGCAAGTTCAGCTGGGTTTATAAAGATGCGGGTCGTCTCTCTATACCATCTCATGTAATCCGGTGACGTCCCCGTGACAATTTCGCCGTTAATAAGCCGGTTGTGGCGGTCATTCTACACGGTTATAAACTCTGCAAAAAGTGCAGGCCAATCGTGTTTTTGCCGAATCCCAACCTGTCTTTAATCTGTGGACCTGGCTCTGCCATCCTAACTATTATTTTATTTTTAACAATAAAAACAATAAGAAACATACACATTTAATGATAACCAAACAATTATTTTAATTATCTAATTAAACAATGATAACCAATTAATGATAACCAAACAATGATAACCAATTAATGATAACTAAATAATGATAAATCAATGATAACCAATTAATAATAACCAAACAATGATAACTCAATTATAAACAAACAGTGATAACTCAATTTTTTAATCATAACCAAACAATGATAACTCAATTTTTTAATCATAACCAAACACATTTAATGATAACCAAACAATGATAACTCAATTTTTTTATAAAACGGGACAAATATCAACAACCCTAATTTTTATTGGTGATTTGGGCAAACAAACTAATTAAAAAACATAATTTTATAAAAACCCTAATTTTCAAAACGGGTAAATATTAATAAAGCGTAACAATTTTTATTTTTCTCAATCAAAACAAATAACCATCATAAACGTGTAACATCATAACCAAACCATTAGTAATAAATATCTAAATAAACAAATTTGAATAAAAACCCTAATTTTTAAAAATACTAGCTTGGAAATTGTATGCCATAAGCAGTATCGTGAATTTATATTCACCATGTTCCTTTATCGCCCATCTGTTATTGGATAAGAAAATTACCCCGATGAGTAATTTTAATCATATTGGGTCAATGGCGAATTGTTTGCCTGATATTAATGCTGTTCGTGTACATTTTTTTTCCACGAATCGAGAACCGAGACAAGTGTTATTTGTCTCGAACTGTTGCGATCCCGATGAATCGCCTAGCCAATCAAGATTTTAGACAATCGTCAAAATAAAAAATACGTGGCTGCAAGACAGTAATTGAAAGGAACAATATGGCTCGCTGTCACAAAGCAAGAGATAATGCCTCGATGAGGCAACTCTATGCTATAAAGACAAAGGTCATACACGGTTACTCCTTAAATAGTTCAAAACTATTATAAAGGTGACAAAAACCGATGCTAATGTGGTTAAAACTAACTGAAAGGAAACTCTTGAGACCCCCGGTTTTGTGGCTCAAATGAGTTTGGGACATTTCTTTATTGATTTTGATAAATCATTGAGCCATTTTTTCGCTCATCTGGATTATGTTTTCCATTTGGACCATACTTTTGGATTATGGTTTGCCTGTTTACGAAATTTCTCGAAATAATTTAAAGTGTTTTTGAGCAAATTCCTTTGACAAATGTGACCAAACTTTAAATTATGAAATTTTAGGCAATACTTGTGGTGTAGTTGGTTTTCTGGAAATAGTGGGTAACAGTGTACCACATAATTTCACCAACTACTTGCCTAAAAGAGTACTCAGTGACAATGATTCTGGACCTGTCGTTCCAAAATCAAAATCTTTGGTAAAACCAAATTGATTTGTCAAATATGAGGTCTTATAATCATGTAGGTCCTGCCGTACCTTGTTGAGTTATAAAATATTCGAGAAAACCAGTGTTATCTGGTAATTGCTCATGAAAGAATTAAAATTTCTTTACATAACCTCCATTCAATACGACCAAAAGCGTATTTTAGAGGAGTTGAAATGTCTTTCAAGTGGTTGCTACCACATTCTTTTAAAGCATTTAAAGTTATCTTATCATTTCGCCTGTCGTCGAAATGATAAATGATTTAGATGATAAGACATGATTGTCTATACTATCATTCGCCTATCGTCGATTGATCACAGCATTTTGATATTGTGGCATTGACCGGATGAGATATTCCCAGGTCAAAAGACGATGCTTGATTTATAATCGCATCGCATTCGGATTCTTTCTGAGAATATATTTCGTGATTAATCCGAAATTCATGCTCACCTTGAAAGACTAGTATGTGTAAAGATCACGAAATGAACTCGTAGAATTCTTGTAAAGAATTGAAGGAGTTATTGTGGACTTATCCAACCATAAGACGGACCATAAATATAAATGGTTATGGTTGATGCATCGACAATATGGTCACATTTTACTGTTGTCCACATAAATGAAGCACTTTTCAAACTCTTAGCCTTATCATTAAGTTGACGGCTCATGATCCGGATTATCCTGAAAAGTCTAGTCGACTTGATAATTCCGAAGAGTAAAAATTGAAAATTTGATTTGAATTACTTGAGTTTGGAAATTGAAATTGAATCGATTATGTTCAGACCCAAATGGACTCACGGAAAGTTTGATAATGCGACTGCAAATGATTGCACACATTTCTTGGTCTTGCGCACCAAGATTTATATTTCCGTGTGGGGTTATGCTATTTTGTTGCATTGGTCCGTCATGAGGCCCATAGACACTCAAACACCATATGCGTACCGCTGGTTACTGGTTATGAGTCAGAAGTCTCATATTAACGCGTGTTTAGAGTGATTAATTAATATTTTGATTGAGCCGCTATAGCGTTCAAAATATGGACCTCTGAAGGGGACATAAGTCGATTATGAATCTCCTGTTGATCATTTGATAGAGTAACCTTGGCAAGCGATCTCTTTACCGCATGATATGCGAAAGTGACATCGCTAAGACTGTTCTCCCCGTCGTTAGGGGGAGATTTGCATGTTACCGTTGATAAGGAACGACGTGAAGTAACATGGCATAACCCACTCGGTCTTAGCTTGATCCCCAAAACTACACTTAGTGATAAGTAAGTGCATAAACTCCCTCAAGTCTAACTAAATGCCAAATGCATTTAATGACTTTATGAGATGTCATGAGATCATTTATACCTGCTGCAAAAGGCTTGCAAGGATAGACGTCCCTGTCGGACGCCGTGTTCCAGTCGTAACACGTTGCTTTGGCCGAACCCGCCAAGCAAAGGACGCTGCCGTCGGCCGTCAGTCTGTCGTCCTTCCTAAGATATGAGGAAGTTGACCGGTTCTTAATTCATTCAGCCCCAGAGGTGGTGAACTGAAACTCGTTTGTCGCACGAGATTATAAAGGATCAAGGAGATGTGTGATTTCCTCCTCACCCTAAGAATCTTGAAATATCTGTCGATCATGATATCTTAGACGATATTGAAGCAAAACGAGACTGTCATTGATTACTTGTTCATATATTCGGTGACGACTGATAATATGAACAAATTATGGTAGGGAACCATGTACCGTTGCCTGAAGTCAACGGAGAATAGACTGTACTTATGGAAACTTGAAATCCAAGTAGACTCCTTAGCGAAAGTGTGTTCGGACCTGTAGATCCAACACCACCAATGTTAAACGAGTTCGTGTAATTGGTTATTCGTAAGGAAGAGTGATGAGAATAATGAGATTGTAGAATGCTCGCCTAGTAGCGCAAGGCTTCTCTCACACCTTGGAATTGATTACGAGATGGTTGATTTCTTCGTAATGGACATTATAACAGTCCCCTACTTTACCAGTTTAGTAGTTTCCGAAAAACTGAATATGCAGCCATGAATGTGGTCACGGTTTCATCTCTATGGGGATTTATACAAAGAGATACAGATGAAGGTCCCTGTGTGACTTCATGCGCTTAAATCAAGTAGTTCCTGACCACGGAACACGATCTCAATTGACTGAGACGTTCACTATATGGATTAATATAATCTGAGTGGATGTGGTATACCGCCTAAGTGAGGACTTGATCAGCTTGGGATACTTGAACAAGTATTATGCCCTTGCGTGTTTTATTATGCGATCCATTTTTGGATTTGCCTTCGAGATGAAGGATCTTGGGAAGCAACGGTAGTGACTCGGCCTGATGATCGAGTCCCATAAAGATTGAATCTAAGTCCATGATTCAGACTACACCCAGAAGGTGTTATGACGTTATAGTCATCATGACGCTAAGTCGTCAGATTCTCCCATGATCGTTCGATTACTAGACATTGATATAGACCCACTTCGTCCCTGATGTGACGATGAAGAGATATTGAACCATGATGTTCATATCTAAGTACAATAAGCGCATTATTGTACTTGGTCTAATGTGCTAGGACGAACATATCGTCAGCTGTGAATGGTATAGCTCGACACAGCATCGCGCTAACACGCTGCCATCGAAATGGCATAAAAGACATTTTCCCATTACCTTAAGGTAACTGTGGATGAGGGCTTGTCTTATCCCATTTTGCGTCATCGAGTGTACCTACCCCCTTCGGTACTCGAATTAACGCAACCCTTTTTCGGTTATACCGATGCTGGTTACTTATCAGACCCGCATAAAAGTTATTCCTAACATGGTCTGTCTTTACCATTAGGAATAAGGCGATATCCTGGAGGTCTTGAAATGACTCCAAACGAATCACTATGATCTACTCGTGTTCTATGAGACGACTAGAGAGTGTATATGGCTTCGAGCTAGTATTAGCCATATTTGAATTACATATGCTCTGTCTCACGATCCAGATAAAACACTTGTCATAGAAGACAACTTGTTGTTATCGATCAAGAGAGACATGACTAAATTATGCTATTTAGCATTTCTCGCCGAAATTAATCTTCACATATGAAGTTTAAGAGCATTCAGTTGAATGTTCGTTCTATTCCACGTTAGATTTTCTTGCATCCAGTCGTGTGCAAGTAAATGAAGCATCCAGTCGAATGCTCGTACTCTTTATTGAACTATGAAATCATTGCACCCTGTCGTGTGCAAGTGAGGGAGAGCATCCAGGTGAATGCTTATTGCACTAATTACTACTTAGTCGAAATCCTCGCACCCTGTCGTGTGCAAGTGAGGGGGAGCATCCAGTCGCATGCTCGTGTACTCTTTTTGTCCTTAGACCAAGGTTTTTTTTCCCACTGGGTTTTCCTTGGCAAGGTTTTTAGCGAGACACGTTCCCATCATACCTCACTTAAGATTGCCGAAATTAGGGGGAGTATCCTGTTATATACTTCTTACCACTGTGTACTCTTTTGTCCTTCGACTAGAGGTTTTTTCCCACTGGGTTTACTCTAGCAAGGTTTTGATGAGGCACCTGTTTTGTGGTTGATCCCCTACTACTACCACTGTTGCACTTTTTTTTCTTTCGATCAGAGATTTTCCCATTGGGTTTGCTCTGGCAAGGTTTTGATGAGGCACACTGTTTTGTGGTTAGTTACTTACATGATATTTCGGCCTATATCATTCGGCTACACAATTTCTCTTAGGTACCGGTTTTGTCCCACATCGGGTTTTTCGGCCCTAAGGTTTTTATGTGTTTAGCACTGCGAATGAACTCGACTCAGATCGAATGCATGAAGACGAAGAATTCAAGACGTCCAAAGGGGGAGTGTTGTAAGATTATTGGACTATTGGGCTTTTACTTATTGGGCCCAGGTGGGCTTGTAACCCTACCCCTCTATCTATATAAAGAGGGCTAGGGGTCTTGTATTTTATCATTCATTCACATATTCATTCATAATAAAGATCATACTGTTCTCTCCTCTCTCTACTTCTGTCTCCCTAAATATCTAGCTAATAGTGTATTACAACACAAACAATTATATATAGCTAAGTGAATTATGGATTTGCATATTTTATATATTTTTTTCTATTTTACAAAATGAAATTACAAAAAAAAAAAAAATGCAAAAATGGGACAAATATCAACAATTATTATAATTTCTATAATTAATATAAACAAACAACAAACAATTATATATAGCTAAGTGAATAATCAATTTGCATATTTTATATATTTTTTCCTATTTTACAAATTGAAATTACACAAAATAAATAATAAATTAGAGAATAAAAGATATACCTTGAATTATGGATAAATTTGATTGATGATTTGGGGTTTTTTGTTAAGAAAGTTGATAGTTATTGTGGTTGATTGATTTGAGTTATTTTTGATGAAAAATTTTGGTTTTTGAGAGAAAGAGAGAGAGAGTGTGTAGTATAAAAATTGTTTTTTAAAAAAAAAACGTAAGTTTCTGTTTTTCAGGGACTTACTGTGTAATTTTTGACGCAGGGACTGACCGTGTAATTTCTGAAAAGTAGGGACTGACCGTGTAATTTATGCCGAATTGATCTAGACCGTAGATTTAATCTACGGTTTACAGTGATTGACTGTAAACCGTAGATTAAATCTACGGTCTGCTACAATCCACTGTAAACCGTAGATTAAATCTACGGTTTGCAGTGAATCACCGTAAACTGTAGATTTAATCTACGGTTTGTATAAAATCACTGCAAACCGTAGATTTTTTCTACGGTTTGTGTGTTTTTTCAGAAAAAAGTATAGTATAAAAATACAATCTCACGTATATATATATATTTTAATATAATGTCATTTATTAACGAAGGGAGGAATTTTTATTAACACTCACCCGAAAAAATTATGAGTTATTAGCATGACTATTTTATTTATATTTATAAGTGGTACCAAGTTGCCAATATGAATTTTTATTCTCATATCAGTTTTTACACCTGGATTGCAATTATGTACCTAATATAGAAACATATATATATATATATATAGAGAGAGAGAGAGAGAGATTGAGATTAAGCTAATGGTACTTGAAGAAGAGCTGGTTAATCGAGGCTAACTCTGGTGATGACGTCATTGACAGTTAATTAACTAGGTGGGAACAGTCGGCCATGCAGCCCGTTTTGAAAAAAATTGACGAAAAAATAGATTTTTTCTATGTATTTTAATCGAAATCTTTAAATTTTAGTGTTTCACCCCCTTTTCCGTAAAATAACTTCATATAAATTATGGTATATATTTTTATTATATAGAAAATCAGCCCCTCATTTATCATCTTTGGTTCCGCCACTGGTCATTGAGAGAGTTTCGGAGGCGAGGCTGAGCAGTTCTCGAGACGGTCAGAAGTAATCTCTTCTAAATGATTCTTTTTTATTAAAATTTTGTTTAATAGCTTATTATGAAACTGTTGGTTTGGTGCTATTTTATAAGTATAAAAGTATGATTTTTATGTTGTTGTGGAAAAGTACACTTTTAATTTGTAAACAAGATTTATGTTGTGTTTCGTAGAAAGTGAAAAAGTATACTTATTGTATCGAAAAATTTGTGAAAAAGTATACTTGTATAAATAAAAAGAGTAGTTTTACTTATGGAACAAAAGTATCAAACTTGGTACGGTTTATAAGTATACAAGTACTGATACCTTTGAACTTTGAAATATTTACGCCTTGTTTGGCTAGGGATATTAAGAAAAAAGCTGTTTTTTTTTATGTGGGGAAAGAGTTGGTTTAAAGATTGTAAGCCAGAAAAGAACTCAGTTTTAAGCTGGTCAATCTAAGCATTTTAAGCAAAATCTGAAAAGGTGAGCTTTAAAGCTGCGACCAAACAAGCCCTTAGAATTGTGTCTACTTGTTTGTAATTGTACCAATGGTATAACACGATAAAAGGGTAATTAAATAATCGAGAGAATTTTTAACTTTTTATTATGCGAACTGGCGAGGGTATTTATGTATTCCTTCTCTATTTATTAGAACTGCCTAATTTACGTGTCTAACAGTATTTATTTTATACAAAACTGTACTGCATTTATAAAAACCGTTAACAATTTCGGCCCGATTAAGAAAAGCCCAAGTGAATAGTAAAACCTATTTTAACCCTATAAATACTAATCTTTCTCAGGAAAGAAGGGGCTTTTTCCTTCTCTCCTCTGGTCTCTTCTTGCGACGTATATTTGTTCATATATATAGATACATACTACCTATATATATCAAAACTAAATACCTACATACTCAGCTAAATATATACCATATATATATATATATACCATATATATATATACCAACACAAACCCACCACATGGTTTGGCAGTGGCAGTGAAGCCACGTGAGACCATTTGCTAATCTCTGTCACTATTGAATTATATATTGAATATTAGTACCTAGATTCAGTGATCCGAGCTGGGTTTCTACTTCCCCAAGGTCGGGTTTAATCCTCTGCAGCTACGATAGTCGTCGTGGCATGTCTTGGCTCATGGCCGAGTGTTCGTCACGGGTCACGAACATCCTACGTCGTACATTGGCTCGGTTTGGCTATACCCCCTCTTATTATTCCTGCAATTATTTATCCTCATAAACCCATGTCTATTAAATAACTCACTAATACCGAACGCCCAAAATGTTTAAACACATAGTTCGGGAATCATCGGGACGGGCCGTCGTACCATTACCATACACGGCCGCCTCCAACGTTCCGACGGACCCATCAACCTGGTAAAAACACCAACCCCGGTACCGTCATGCTTACATGATATATCTGTTTATATATTATCTTTGTTGTTGTAGTTGTCCTTTGTAAACTAGGTACAACTTAGGTGCCGAAGCGGTAAAGAGCCGGGCTGCAGAACTCGGACCATAAATGTATTAAACTGTTTTATTGATTACTGCTATATTATCTGGTCAACTGCTTCAGTAGGGCCCGATGGGCGTTTAGCGAATAAAATATATAAGCCGAGCTTGGTAATAAAATCAGGCTCGCCAAATGGCGCCGTCTGTGGGAAACGCTAATTCGCTAGATAGTTCTGAAAGTTCTACTATAGAAAAAAGGTTTTATTTAGCACGTATCACGAGAAATGTAAAACTGCAAGAGAGTACAATAAATAAAATAGATAACTTAGGCCCATACGGTCACAGTTCTCTCACAAGTGTCCTGATACACTTAGGCCCATGCGGCCACAGTACGCCCTAGACGGGTAAAACCCTATGGGGGCACCACCTTCTCCAATATTGATAAGTAAAGTCTTATCACTTCGGTACAGTCTTACGCTGATAAGTAAAGTCTTATCATCCCGGTACAGTTCAATATTGATAAGTAAAGTCTTATCACCCCGGTACAGTTTTACGGTGATAAGTAAAGTCTTATCATTCCGGTACAGTCCAATAGTGATAATAAAGTCTTATCACCCCGGTACAGTCTTACGGTGATAAGTAAAGTCTTATCATCCCGGTACAGTCCAATAGTGATAAGTAAAGTTTTATCACGCCGGTACAGTCTTACAGTTTTATGCCCCATACGGCATGAGCCTATGTGGCCACCGTGCACCCCAGACGGGTTATGACCCTATGGGAGCACCAGTTCAGTTCCAAACCGACATAAGCCTATGTGGCCACCGTACGCCCCAGACGGGTTATGACCCTATGGGAGCACCGGTTCAGTTTTAAACCGGCGTGAGTCTATGTGGCCACCGTGCGTCCCAGACGGGTTATGACCCTATGGGAGCACCAGTTCAGTTCCAAACCGGCATAAGCCTATGTGGCCACCGTACGCCCCAGACGGGTTATGACCTTATGGGAGCACCGGTTCAGTTTTAAACCGGCATGAGCCTGTGGCCACCGTACGCCCCAGACGGGTTATGACTCTATGGGAGCACCGGTTCAGTTTTAAACCGGCATAAGCCTATGTGGCCACCGTGCGCCCCAGACGGGTTATGACCCTATGGGAGCACCACTTCAGTTTCAAACCGGTATAAACCTATGTGGCCACCGTACGCCCCAGACGGGTTATGACCCTATGGGAGCACCGGTTCAGTTTTAAACCGGCATGAGCCTATGTGGCCACCGTACGCCCCAGACGGGTTATGACCCTATGGGAGCACCGGTTCAGTTTTAAACCGGCATGAGCCTATGTGGCCACCGTACGCCCCAGACGGGTTATGACCCTATGGGAGCACCGGTTCAGTTTTAAACCGGCATGAGCCTATGTGGCCACCGTACGCCCCAGGCGAGTAATGACCCACGGGGAGCACCTGCTCCAATAATGATAAGTAAAGTCTTATCACTCCGGTAGTCTTTCAATTCTATACCCCGGATGGGGACTACCCACTGGGAGCACCTGCCTCAGTACATGTATCGACCCATATCAACAGCCTCTTATCCTAGCCCATCACGACTATTCCAGCATAGTCCATCATAGACAGTCTTCGAGCTCAGCCGATCACAGGCTTCTCCGACACAGCCCATCACCGACAGTCTTTGAGCCTGGCCCACCACGGCTTTCCTGGCATAGTCCATTATCGACAGCCTTCGAGCCTAGGCCACCATGGCTTTCCTAGCACTGCCCACCATTGGCGGTCTAAACCCATCACAGACTCCCTCGACGATCTCCGTCCCTTGATCTAGTCCCCCTTCGACATTCCCCGACCTTAGTCCGTCCCGGACATCTCCGATCTAGTATAAAGTTACTATTTGAACCCCTCAAATCCCAAGGAAGACCTATACTTTCCACGACAAGTTACTCTTTGAAGCCCCTCTAAAGCTCCGACTTTGAGGGAGACTTAGTCATGTTTCTATGACAACGGTTCACATACAGTTCATTATATTTATTTCACGCGATGGAATTAGTCACGCTCCGACGGCTCCGCCCATCATGGGTTCCTCTGACACATTTCACCATCACTAGCTCTAGGATTATACGACCGATCTCGGTCTTATGACCTCAGACACTGCTTCGGTCTTATGACATTATTTATTAGTCCCGTGACTCGGGATCTATCTCAGTCTTATGACATTATTTATCAGTATTATACGATCGATCTCGGTCATGTCCTCCGACAGTGCTTCGGTCTTATGACCTTATTTTTCGGTCCCGTGACTCAGGCTCTATCTTTGTCTTATGACATTATTTATCAAACCTATGAATCGAGACGTTGGGCAATGCCCTCAGGCTTTACTCTGTTTCAAACTTGGATCGTGCTATTTATCATACCTCGATCTTACGACCTCACACACCGCATAGCAAAGGTAACCGTGTCAGATACATGCTTTATATTTGTTTGATTGCTTATTCATTATTCAGCACCATAGCCAGGACCGAACACCCTCCAGAGCCCTCGGTCATGTCTACGCTACTGAACAGGGAGCTGTTGGCGAGGGTATTTATGTATTCCTTCTCTATTTATTAGAACTGCCTAATTTACGTGTCTAACAGTATTTATTTTATACAAAATTGTACTGCATTTATAAAAACCGTTAACAGTTTCGGCCCGATTAAGAAAAGCCCAAGTGAATAGTAAAACCTATTTTAACCCTATAAATACTAATCTTTCTCATGAAAGAAGGGGCTTTTTCCTTCTCTCCTCTGGTCTCTTCTTGCGGCAGATATTTGTTCATATATATAGATACATACTACCTATATACATCAAAACTAAATACCTACATACTCAGCTAAATATATACCATATATATATATATATATATATATATATATATATATATATATATATATATACCAACACAAACCCACCACATGGTTTGGCAGTGAAGCCACGTGAGACCATTTGCTAATCTCTGTCACTATTGAATTATATATTGAATATTAGTACCTAGATTCAGTGATCCGAGCTGGGTTTCTACTTCCCCAAGGTCGGGTTTAATCCTCTGCAGCTACGATAGTCGTGGCATGTCTTGGCTCATGTCCGAGCGTTCGTCACGGGTGACGAACATCCTACGTCGTACCTTGGTTCGGTTTGGCTATACCCCCTCTTATTATTCCTGCAATTATTTATCCTCATAAACCCATGTCTATTAAATAACTCACTAATACCGAACGCCCAAAATGTTTAAACACATATAGTTCGGGAATCATCGGGACGGGCCGTCGTACCATTACCATACACGGCCGCCTCCAACGTTCCGACGGACCCATCAACCTGGTAAAAACACCAACCCCGGTACCGTCATGCTTACATGATATATCTGTTTATATATTATCTTTGTTGTTGTAGTTGTCCTTTGTAAACTAGGTACAACTTAGGTGCCGAAGCGGTAAAGAGTCGGGCTGCAGAACTCGGACCATAAATGTATTAAACTGTTTTATTGATTACTGCTATATTATCTGGTCAACTGCTTCAGTAGGGCCCGATGAGCGTTTAGCGAATAAAATATATAAGCCGAGCTTGGGAATAAAATCAGGCTCGCCACGAACTTGTTGCAGTATACATTGTTTCTGTAAGTAGTTCTATTACTAATTACTTTACCTATGTCACATAACTCTTGATGTTACATTTAGAGGCACATTGTGGTAAGTCTTACATTGTCGTTTTTCGAAACTTGAGCATAAGTGAGAGCTACGTTGTTAATGACTAGAAAAAAGGAATAGCAGCTAAGGTGGTGAAAGATCAGATGAATAAGTATTCAAAATTATCGCAGGGGAAATTCTCTAGTTGTAACATAAATTTCCGAGTCAATTACAGTTTTGTAACCCAACTATACCACCTTTTCTATTTTGCCACCTGACCAAAGACATGATTAGTTCACCTATTTTTATCATCCTAGGTTTGCAATAAAAATTAAATTATCCGTAGTTCTTTTTGTGTTCCTCCGTCCGCCCTATCCCACTGTAATAAATCTCTCCCTCTCTGATTAGGGAGGGTAAGCTCTGAAGGAGAACCAATCTCATAACTGAGTGCGTAACTGATAAATATTCAAGCTGGTGGCTATTTCATAAAAGCTCTCAAGTGAAAGAGATTATAATGGTTGTTAAATCATTGTTTTAGACAAAAAAAATAGTAATTTACTGTAAATATACAATGATAGTATTTGTTTTTACCATATAAATTAGGATAAGAGATGGTCCAGGTTTTAGTTGCATTGTTACAGCCAGGTTCTTTTGGTGGTTTAACCCACTAAATGGCTGTCAAATTCTATTAAAGGAAGTACAAATATAGCTGTAAGAAAAGAAAGAAAAAAACTATTTTTAGTAACCTTTTACCCATTATATATACTTTCTTCATCTGAATTTTTTCAAAATAAAAAGACAAAAGGAATACATAAGATGGAAACACATTTTTTCCTTTTAATTCTGTTCTCATTTTTGTTTTTGAACACTCAGTCAGCAACTACTCCCTTCGCGTGCAACAAAAATGACCCCAACACGACCACATA
This sequence comes from Primula vulgaris, assembly GCA_963920805.1. Classification (NCBI taxonomy): domain Eukaryota; kingdom Viridiplantae; phylum Streptophyta; class Magnoliopsida; order Ericales; family Primulaceae; genus Primula; species Primula vulgaris. Next base: position 21,424,503 of record OY987222.1, read on the forward strand.
CAAATTCTGTGACAAAACCTTATCGTATGAAGAAAGGGCCAAAGACTTGGTTTCACGCCTCACATTGGATGAAAAGGTGCTACAATTAGTCGACAAACCCCTCGGGATTCCACGGTTCGGCGTGCCTGGATATGCATGGTGGTCGGAAGCCCTACATGGGGTCGCAAATTTCGGTTTGGGTGTGCATTTTGACAACGTAACTGTTCCTGGTGCGACCAGTTTCGCTGCTCCTATCCTATCTGCTGCTAGCTTCAACACATCATTATGGTATCAGCTAATTTTCATAGACTTTATTTGCCTACAGCTTTTTTAACTCAGCTTTTCTGCTTATATTTGATATTAAGAAAAGTGTTTATTTGAAAGAGAAGCGTTTAAGCATCAACTTCTTAGCTTTTTTTGCCAGAAAAAATGTTTCATAAAGTTTTTTTAATTCAAATATTGTATTTATTATTTATTTTTGAAAAAAGGCATTCTTTGATCCAAAAATAGTTTTTTCATCAACTGGTGACTTTTTGATAAAGAAATTTTAACAAAGTGTTATTTATTTTAAAAAATTATTTGTATATGTCACACCTGTTTTTTGAAAAAAAATTACTATTTCCCCCCCCCCCCCCCCCCCCCCAAAAAAAGCATCTTTTTGAAAAAGTAATTTTTTTTAGAGTCTGCCTTTTGAAAATGCATTTATCTAAAAGCAAGGCCAATTTTTTAGGAAACATTTATATTAAAAGCAGCTTATAATATTTATACTGAAACGTCTCAATGAAGCTTGTAGCAGTAAAAAGAGCCATCTTTTTGAGCCCTCTAAAAATCCAGCTTATTAGCCTAACACCTGCAGCCAACAAAGCCAAATTTCTTGCATTTTTGGTGTATGACTTTAATCTTTTATCTATTTCATTGCAACATTTTTTTTACATTGCAACAGGTATGTTTTGGGTGATGTAGTGTCGACGGAGGCCCGGGCAATGTACAACCTAGGTCAAGCTGGACTAACGTATTGGAGCCCAAACGTGAATGTGCTTCGTGACCCTAGATGGGGAAGGGCCCAAGAGACTCCAGGCGAAGACCCACTTGTGGTTTCAGCATATGGAATTAATTACGTGAAAGGTCTACAGGGAACTCCCAAAGAAGGACAACCTATTGATGACAAGCTTAAAGTTTCAAGTTGTTGCAAGCATTATACAGCATATGATATCGATAAATGGCAAGGGTATAGCCGCTTCACCTTCGATGCAAAGGTACTTTCTATTTCCTTTTACAAATGGACAATACTGTAGATTGCATATTTGTATCTATAGCTCAATTTTTTTATCTGAATAGAACTTATTAAGTGTGACCAGGTTGAATTTATCCTACGATGATCACAGCGAAAGTTACAGCATAAATTGTTTTGTCAAAAAAGAAACGGAAATCTTAATTATTAATACTTTTTGCATTCAAGGTTTTGACGGACGGTTGCATTTAGGGTCGTACTTAGGAATAATTTAATCACCAAACCTAGAGTACTAGCTATAACTTTCGTCCTAATTAAAGAAATAATAGAGAAAACTCATGTTTTGAGAAATTTTAAAGATTAAAAAATTTAAACTTACAAAGTTGTTAAAGAAAAGTCAAAGTCAAAGTATGTCAAACAACCTGAGTACGAGGGAAAAATCAAAATTATATTTTGACATTATTAATTAACTAATATAGAGAAACAGATTACTTTGCGACATGCTAAAAGTATTGAAGTTGACCTTTATTTAAGGATGGACGGAACTGTATGTCAGTAGTAACGATTGCGACATACTTGATGAGCATAATGTTGTGTCTTATCTGTCCCATTTTATATAAGACCATTTACTGAACTAGAATGTTTGTCGTTTTGAGGTACGTAAAGTGGTCTAGTATGCCTGTAAGACCGGACTGTATGCAGTCAAACTGCTTGATCCGGTGTGTCATGTATCATTCTAGTTTGTACAATCGTACTTGGCGCAGGTATGTAGGGCTAGTACCCTTAATATGTTGGCCTAATTGGTACAAACTCTAGGATCTAACAAATTTCACAACTTGATTTTATTGCTTTATTCACTCTGAAAGACTCCTCTATAAGCTGTGTTTTGACCCGAAAATATATGCTTTTTTCTTCCAAGACTAAGTTCAAGATTATATTTCAGAATTATAAACACCACCTTTTTAAAAAAAAAATCATTTTGTTTGTCATCACAAAATACAGATAAAAATGTGGTCGACCTATCAGGTAACACATATGTCCAAGGTAAAAAAATTGAACCTTAATGAATTCCGCACTTTAACTAACTTGTGCTTGGGAGGGATTTTGACTGATGAGCTCTAATCACAAGACTAACATTGTTTTAGTATACGACGATAGCCCTTGAATTAAAGATCCATCGAACATGTATCAGAGTTAGGACATTAAAAATGTGAGGTTTATAGCTTTATTTATAGTTTAAAAAAAGTAAATATCCTTTCGAATGAAGGTAGAATGTTGTTTATTCAGACTTTGTTATACACATCTAGGTAAGAAACGACACTTAATAACGTTAAACGTGTGATGAGTTTTTGATACTGCAGGAGAGGCCACATCATTATTTTAATATTTTGGATTTTGTTAAATTAAGGTGACACAACAAGACATGGAAGACACGTTTCAACCACCATTCAAGAGCTGTGTGGAAGAAGGATATGTTAGCAGCGTAATGTGTAGCTATAACAAAGTGAACGGAATCCCAACTTGTGCTGACAAAAATCTTCTTGAAGGAGTAATCAGAGGCCAATGGAAGCTTAATGGGTATGTATCTGTTTGAATTAAATTCAACGAGAAAAATGAGAGTAGTTTAGTAACACATGTTGCAAAACTCGTTATGCACGTAATTTATTGGGTTTGAGTAGTAATTTTGATTGAGTACTTTGTTATGGCAGATACATAGTTTCGGACTGCGATTCTATCCAGACATACTTCGATCAATTGCATTACGGCGATACCCACGCAGATGCAGCTGCTTACGCCCTTAATGCAGGTACATATTTCTTTAAGATTTAGTAAGTATTTTTAATTTTTAATCAGTATACAACTACGAGTTTTATCAGTTTTGAAATTACTATCATTTTGTCACATGGCCGAGGGCTGGCCTTGCCATAAGGCATGTAAGAGCTGAAACTGCTAGAAGAACCAAATTCTATCTTGTGAGTTTTATTTACGCGATAATAAATAATTTTATGAAATTGGGAGTTTTTCATATTTTTTGGACTATAATAAATCGCTGCTATTGATATATTAGAAGCTGTCAAACAAAAATATAATATAAAAACTTATAGGGGCTGTTATCAACTAGTGAATTTAGAAACCTCTATATAATGGGATAGCCATATGAAATTCAGTGTACCAAATGTAAAAACTCCGAATAAAATCAGAATTTCCAGTCTTTGAAGTAATCAGTATACGCAACATATGGAGAACTAATTCTATTAAAAAAATATTTACCCTAAAATTTACAACTCAAATATCTAATATCTTCGGACAGTATTTTGACCATTCCTTGATATTAAACACAGGTTTAAATTTAAATTGCGGGATCTTTTTGTCCTTTCATACAAAGGACGCAGTGAAATTAAACAAAGTTTCGGTGTCCAAAATTGACGAGGCTATAATATACAACCTCATAGTACTAATGAGGCTTGGTTTTTACGACGGAGACCCTACAACTTCTACTCCCTATGGTAAGCTCGGAAAAGCCAATATCTGTAGCGACGACCATAAATTGCTAGCTGTTGATGCGGCAAAACAAGGCATTGTCCTTCTAGAAAACAAGGGACTCCTTCCATTATCCACGAAAACAATAAAGAAAGTTGCTGTAATTGGCCCCACCGGGAATGCTACCGACGGTATGATAGGCAACTACGGGGGTATACCATGTGGGTTCACTACTCCTTTGCAAGGACTTGAAAAGTACGCAGAGACCGTGACATATCAACCAGGTTGTATAGACGTAGAATGTAATTCTACAAACGAGCGTTATTTTCCCACGGCCATTCAGGCGGCAGCCGAGGCTGATGTGACCGTTATGGTCGTCGGACTTGGTCAGTCGATCGAGGCTGAGGAGCTCGATAGGGTTAATATAACATTACCCGGGTCCCAAGAGAAGCTTATAACCCAAGTGGCTGATGCGGTCAAAGGGAGCCTTGTTGTTGTTTTGATGGCTGCGAGCCCCATTGATATATCCTTCGCGATGAACAATCCGAAAATTGGTGCGATTATGTGGGTCGGGTATCCGGGTCAGGGTGGTGGGGATGCGATTGCTCAAGTGATATTCGGGGACCATAATCCAGGTGTAAATCTCATTTTTATTGATTTACTTAAATTTCCATATGAAGACATTTAAAATTCTAAATTTTATTCAATAAAGTTTTTGGTTCTTTTAGTGCAAAACAGTTGAAGTTTAGGTAAAGCAGTTTTTTCTGAGTTTTATTACTCTATGGAAAAAAAATGAAACCTGTACGTCGACTCATTCCCTTCTTTTTTGAATTTAGTGTATTGTAAAACGTTATTTTGCTAATTGGGTAAGTGACGTGAGTCTAGCTTATTTGGGAAGTCTAGTGTACGGTATAAAATTGAAAATTCATGTTTGTTTCAAAATCAAATTAACTGAAAACGGGTGTTCAGTATGCATAGGCATTGTATTTAACGAAATTGGGGTAGTCAAATAATCGAATTTCGGTAAAAAGGTTACAAATGGAAATTTAAAAGTCCCCAACTCCCCAACAATGAAAGCTTTACTTTTCAGGCTGTCTAGGAAGTGAGCCTAGATCTGATTTCCCCCCGTGTAGGAATGGCGACTCATTCTCTTCCCATACTATATGAGAAAACAAAAAGAAAGTTTGGTATCCAATGGTGTCTATCGTACTAAATCAACAATGGAAAAGTTTTTTCATTATTAAAGTAGGGAAATTGAGTTGGGCGCTAATTCCGTTTTAGAGATCTAACATTCCTCACCTTTTCTAGTTATGCTTATTGTTATTTACTTTGTCAGGCGGAAGGTCCCCGTTCACTTGGTACCCACAAAAGTATGTCGAACAGGTGCCGATGAATGATATGAACATGCGTGCGAATCTAAGTCGAAATTTCCCAGGGAGAACCTACCGCTTTTACAATGGAGAGACCCTCTATCCATTCGGCCATGGATTAAGCTACTCGACTTTTTCCAAATTCATAGTCTCTGCCCCTTCGTCTATACTCATCAAATCATCTTCGGCGCAAATCGCTCAGACCGACAACTCAAATCATCAAGTTCTAGATGTTCCGACTCTAGATTGTGAAAACCACAAGTTTCAAGTGAAGATGGGGGTGACAAACAAGGGCCCGATGGACGGTGACCATGTGGTGTTAGTGTTCTGGAAATTGTCTGATTTGCAAAAACAAGCAGTTTCCGGAACACCCAATGTAGAGTTGGTTGGATTCGGGACGGTTGGTGTGAAGGTTGGGAAGACAGAAGAATTGGCGGTGGATCTTGACGTGTGCAAACATTTTAGTGTGGCGGATGAGAACGGGAAGAGGAAAGTAATACCGGGAAAACATACACTCATTATTGGTGCACCTAGTGAGAAGCAAGTGAATCATGTTATTGACATCAAGGCTGTGTAAAAGACATCAAAATATTATGTAACAGCCGTTTCAACAATTTTTGTTATATTTTCCGAGAAAATACCACAATTGAACAAAATGTAAGGTATTACTTATTAGTGGCTCTCGAGTACAAGAGTAAATGATTTACTTTGTTGTTGTTGTAGTTGTTTCCTTGTATTCTATATGGGTACAGGTATTTTTAGATAGTTTTTCCTTTTTATTCGACTCTTTTTCTAGAACTAGGATCGTTGCCCATCATGGTAACAGTAGAGATAAACAACGATCTCTTCGGCCTTTCTTTCTAAACGTTAGGAGTATTCTGCTTAACATAGGCGGCATTACTACTAAATCGTTCTTGTGTATCTCTATTCTAAGCCATAGATGTTAAAGCTTATGCTCCTTACGAATTTAGAGGAATATAAAAGGCTTCAGATTATATAAAAAGACAATGCCGGCTGAATATAGGATGGTTAAGTTAGTATGGTTGTAAAATAAAATGATTTATGAAAACTACTTAAAGAGCAAAAATACAATTATTAAAACTGGAAATCATGGCCTTGAGATCTAAGACCCCCTCAGTAAACACTAATAGTGTGTATAATTGTTGCCTACTTGTTTATGCTAATTGGACAAAGCGGAAATAATACTGTTTCTGACTAGGGAAATTCTCTGTTTGTTGCAATTTTTTTTTTTTTGAAAATAAGAGTGATACTATCATTAAATTAAGTCATTACACGATAAGGACAAAAAATGGTCAGGTACACCAAAATAATAGGAATTATCATAAGTTATTCTAGCATGATTCACTAAACAGATTGCCGGGACATTTGTCGATCTCGATCTCCAGCAAAAACTCCAATTATTACCGCAAGCAAGTTCACGGATATCTGTAACAAAAGATTCAATTTCCCATGGAAATTCGTTCGTATGTCCTTTGCAACATTGTATCAGTGTTATGTTATCCGATTCGAAATCGACTTGATTCCAGTTATGGTCCTTCGCTTTTTGACATGCGGTCCTTAAAACCCAGACTTCTGCCATTAGCGGGGACGACGTCTTAAACCTGCCACTCCACATGTCCTCCAAATCTCTCAATCCATTGCGTACGATAATTCCTCCACCCGACCAAACACGATTGTTTTTAAAAGATGCATCTGTATTACACTTTAATTTATCGTTCACGGGTTTAGTCCATTTCGTTTGTACTTGGGTGTTTTCATTTGTATGGTCACTGCTATTGAGGCGCTCTTTCAGGAAGTCTTTATGCAAGTTTAAAGCTTGACGAATAACATGCTCCGGAGTTGGTTTTTTGCCGCTCATTTCGAGCTTTCCAGATTTGCCAAGTAATATTCATGACCATCTCCACATAGTTTTTGGGTAGCTTTTTGTCCAATAATTGCTCAAAACAAACAGCTAGTGAGGTAACACTCTGGGGATTAATACGAATGTTTAACGGACAACCAAACAAAACTGCTCTAGTCCAAGCACATTGGAGAAAAATGTGTTCAGGTGTTTCTATTCTGACATTGCATAATGGGCATGTAGGAGTAGTTCCACACTTTCTTTTGAAAAGGATTTCCTTCGTAGCAAGGGAATTCGACACGGCTTTCCAAAAAAAGTGTTGAACTCTCAGTGCCGTCTCTGCCTTCCAAATACGTTTCCATGTGTGGCGAGACGGTTTATAAGATGAACTGGCTACTTCCATTATTTTGTTTCCAGAATACTCCAACCAATAACCAGATTTGACTGAATATATGCCCGTCGTGGTATGGTGCCAAATTTGTTTATCATTCCCCTCTTCTTGGCTTATCGGAATAGCACTGATCCGTGGTGCCGTTTGTCTTTGGACCACTGACAAAAGTTTTCCCATATCCCAGGTCCTTGAATTTTGATCAATAAAGTCGCTAACTAGATTTAGTACACAATCGATCGGTTTTTGTTCCTGGACAGAGAAGGATGGTTCAGTCGGAATCCATTTGTCGCTCCAAAAATCTATTTTATCTCCTTTGCCCACATTCCACCTTAGCCCTTTTAATAACAGTTCTTTTCCTTTGATTAAGCTAGACCACGCCCACGATGCACGACTTCATTTACATGCTCTTAGACACCCATCGTTAGGAAAATATAACGCTTTTAAAACTTTCGCCCATAATTGATCATTATTATGCAGTAACCTCCAATATTGTTTTGCTAACAAGGCACAATTGAAGGTATGCAGGTTTCGAAATCCAAGACCACCTTCATCTTTCGGCCTCGACAAATATTCCCAACTTTTCCAATGGATTTTCCTTTCTTCTCCATTTTCCCCCCACCAAAAATTTGCTATCAATCCGTCTATTTGGTTGCAAAGATCTTTCGGGATTAGAAAGCAGTTCATAGGGTAAGCAGGAATCGCTTGCGCTACAGCTTTAATTAATTAGGACCTCACTCGCCGCTGAGGACATGAGGTTTTTTTTCCATCCATGGATTTTATTCAAGATTCTTTCACGTAAGTAAGCCATGACACTTGATTTTGAACCTCCCCAGCTAGATGGCAGTCCCAGATACTTAGACTGAGGCTTGAACCTCGACATTCCTAGCTGTTGTAACAAGTCTTGTTGCTTATTCGGGGGACAGTTTGCAGAGAAAAAAACCTCAGACTTAGCAAAGTTGGCAGCTTGTCCTGAGACATTGCAGAAATCTTGTAAGATACCATTGAAGGTACCAACATCCTCATTATTTGCTCTTATGAATATCAAGTGTTGAACGATGTTGTTCTAATCGATTGTTTTAATGATAACAAAATATGTAAAACATGATAAAAGCTCGTTTTGCGTTCTAATCATTTTATCTAGCTTGTTAAAGGTTCGAAATGATAGAGTTATTAAATACGAAGCCAACGGTTCAAGCGGAACCATAATCGGACTTAAAACGAAGAAGTTACGAGCATTCGAAGTATAGCGGGAAAACCGAGAAACTGCCAGAAAAAACGACCGATCGTTTTTGGTCCAAAATGTTCCAGTGAGGCCATGATAAAAACGACCGGTCGAAACAGACAAAACGACCGATCGTTTTTGGTCCAAAATGTTCCAGTGAGGTCGTCTTAAAAACGACCGGTCGAAATGACAAAACGACCGATCGTTTTCTACAGAAATTCAAAAAATAGCTTTTTGGCTTATTCTGGAAAATTGAGAAACTGCAAAAAACCATTGGATAAAGACATAACCCTTCATACAACGGTAACAAGAACATTTATCCTTCAAATAGCCCCAAAATTCCTTAATGAAGATCACCCCAATTCACACACTCAAATAAGCTATTATTTCAAGATCATACTCAAGCTTATACTTCATTTTTCTCACTTATATTCATAAATACTCTTGTGTGTAATCTTATTGTAATCATATAAACACCAAGATATTATTTGTTAGTGAGTGATACGTTTCAATTCAAAATTGTAGAGTGAATTATAAACTCTATTGTGAGCGAGTGATCGGGTAGAGGCTTTATAAGCGAGTATTGCTTAAAAGCTCTAGGTCTTTTCATTCGGGATACTCATAGAGTAAGGGGGAGCTTAATCCGCGGATTAGCTCGTTAGGTTGTAATCTTGGGAAGAAGATTCTAGTGAAATACTCGGTAGTGTGAATACCGAAGAGAGTACTAGGCGCGTTTTGCCGAACCTCTATACATCTTGTGTTATTTCTTTTCCCTTAAACTTTTTATTTTCCGCACTTATTTATTGCTTATTTTGTTTGCTTGGATAGCTTAAACTAGCATTATATAGTTAACAAAATTTGGTTAGTTATAAATTCTACTATTAGCGTAGTTAATAGCTCAAATATTTTATTCCGCGAAAATCGTACGTAAACCTTATTCACCCCCTCTAAGGTTTAGACACTTACGGACCAACATCAAGGAATCATCAGCAAAAAACAGATGCGAAACAATAGGGCAGCCACGAATGAGAGTGAAGCTTTTGAGGTTGCCATTGTTAATAGCAACATTGAGTATTTTCGATAACACATCTGCGACTAGTAAGAAGAGGTACGGGGATAGCAGGTCCCCTTGTCGAATCCCCTCTAGGCTTTAGGTCTCCAATGTTTGTGCCATTCACTCGGGCCGAAAACTGAACAGACCTAACACATTCCATCATCCATCGAATCCAACGGTCGTCAAAACCCATACGTTGCAATTGTTACATGGAGAAATGTTTTGGTACTTTAAAGTTTGTACTTATAGTAATTCAACTATTCAAAAAATAACAAACTAACCTTATTGAAAGTGTGAAAAAATAATAAAAGCTAATGCACAATCATCTCATTACAATTGAATGTCCATATATCAAATACAAAATCAATTGTTAAGCTTATAAATTATTTCGTAAACATAAGTTAACAACTTATTTACCAATTTAGTCAATCTGTTGGTAATTTGGCATATGCCTGTTGGTAAAAAAAATTCAACTAAAATAGGGTTTGGGTAAGTAATTTTAGCAGTCATAAAAGCAAGTAACAATACTAACTATCGTGTCAATCAGTATATTGCAGTAGTATTATTACTGCTATATTATTTACTATTTTGTAATTAACATTCCAACTACGATGTTAGTCATCATCATTTAGTCACTATTTCGCAATTAATAATTAAAAAAAAACTTTTGTTCTTATAGTAGATGCATTAAAAAGGAAAAAATATTCAGTGGTTCAGTTTCATCCATTAAAACAGTGATCTCATCCAATATTGTTTTAGTTAATCATTTTATTTTTAATTTATGCTAGGTCCCACAAGACTTTGTTAATCATTTACTCAGTTATATTGGTTTAGACCATCAAATTTTGGTAGACACGGTCCAACAAAAATTTACTCACTAAAAAGTTGCACTCAAACAAGTCTTGTTCTTTTCATATTTGATGGCTTCTCGGAACACCGTAATCAGTTACACAATATGATTTTCTGTCAATTTCAACAAATTTTCATCTTTCCGTATCAAATCTAAAAAAATCAGCTCACACTGTAATGCAAATATTTCGCAAATGCAAAACTCCCCATCCTATCCAACAGAGTGCTAGGACACATCAAATACAAGAGACATTGTTCCATCTCGTATGTTGTTTGAACTTTACCTAAAATGATCTCGACATGTCACTAAGACCATATTCGATGTTGACCACAATCTTATGATTCACCCGATCAATAGAATGACGCCTAACAATATGCTTCTTTTCACAATTATCTAACTCGAATGTAAAATCATAATCTAAAGACTTTTGACTATATTAAAAAATACATTGCTTCGCGTCTATCAAGAAACTACTTATATATATATGCAAATGATACTCGAGCCACTAACCGCATTCGTTTATTGGTGTTAAAAGATGAAACAACACTAAGTTTAATTGGATAAAATGAATATATTTCACTTGATTCCTACATATCTTTGTGTTTTAATTCGAGATCCTCATATCTTGGTTTTAACCCAACGTTTTTCTAAGATTTGGCACAATAGCGAGAGACGAACATCAAAATGAGATGTGGCTATTGTAGAATCGATATTGTGAAGTCACATATGATAAGGTGATTATGAGTTCTTTTAGAGAGAATAAAAGATAGAGATTTTAAGATCACTGGAGATTGTGTCGCCGTGGATCATGCCTGTCAAAGATATGGTAGGACATCGGAGGTAGTGACGTCATCGGTTAATCATAAATCTTTAGAGACACATAATTAATTTATCACTTGGCATATGAAAACGAGGTCTTGCCTAATGGAGCATATGATTTAGGTGGTTCTACATCCAGACTCCCAACTCAACGACAAGTTTGCTCCCCACCTTCTATATGCGCTTACCAACACTTTTGGTACGCTCAAAAATAAAGGTGAAAAAAATGAGGCCAGTGACGTACAATCTCATTCGTATTTGTCTGTTTCAACTTGTCGCACATTCTCTCCACTAATGCTATCAAGGGTTTAAGCATGGGCTAGAGGGCCGATGCTCAAAACCTCCTATAAATCATAATATCTAGAGACATCGTTTTTCGAAAAAAAAGTAGTATCATATTTATAAAATGTATAAATATATGAGGTACACTTTAACAAATGTTATTGTTTGTTCAATATGGTAGTATCATAAATATTATTAGTTTGTAGATGGTGGGTTCGATTCTTATTAGTAACATTCAAGTATTTTTTTTCATTTATTACTAAATGAAATTAAATAAAAGAGGTTGCGTTTCGTTGAAGTCTCGTGGCCTCCGCAACGTTGGTACTAGTCCCGAATGCTATAAAGGAAGAATTTAAAAGGATGAACAACAAGCTGATTTTTGAGAACTATCAACGAAACCGGAGATAATTATTTTGCAATTTTTAATATGAAGGGGCCAAATAGACATTTTATCAAAACTATGAGTACCCTTTCTAATAAATCTTTGTTCAAAGCATCAATTTAACAGAACATAAACTAACATTGAGAGCATTCTCATAAGTCAAGATGATTTTGCTGTATAAATATAAGCCTATATAGCTTGCATAGATAATTTTAAAGTAAATACTTGAAGAGTGCGCAACGGCGTTTTCTACAATGGATGTATAAAAGGTAATATAATAGTGATATTTATTTAGTTTTTTTTCAAAATCTGCTAATTTGTTTCCATGGATACTTATCAAACTCTTCTACAACCCAACTTATAATCCAAAAATCATTACAAAAAAACTCAATCAAATATGGAAATAAAATAACCCACTTCGATTTATCACATAAATGTCATATTGAAGATGAACTCAAACATTTTTGTTATTTATAAATACTATCTTTTTTTCTAGAAAAAACCACCCTAATTCGATTTATTTTGGAATAAACTAGATAAACTACATGTGAAATGATAAATATTAGTGAAGAAAAGTGTATATGTGATGTGAAAATGGTTATGGTAGACCAAGATATGTAATGGGGAAATAGAAAGAGAAAGTGAGAAAATATAGAGAAAGGGGGAAAAAGTAGTAAAAGAGCGAAAAGTACGAGGAAAAGAGTTTCTTATGGTAGGACCCGCTTAAAATTTCTCCTATATTTTTTTCCAAATTCTTCTCTACATGTAAAGAGGTTGGCTATAAAATTTTATCTTTTTTATCTATAAGATGTTAAGTAACCGTTCTACTCATTATTGTATAACTTTATATGTAGAGATGTTAAAGTAAACAATTGAGGATGCTATAAAGGAAGAATTTAAAAGGATGAACGACAGACACGTCGAAGCTGATTTTTGAGAACTATCAACGAAATCAAAGATAATTTTGTTGCAGTTTTTAATATGAAAAGGCCAAATAGACATTTTATTAAAACTACGCATACCTTTTCTTATAAACTTTTGTTCCAAGCATCCAATTTAACAGATCGGAAACTGACATTAAGAGCATTCTCATCGGTCAAAATGATTTTGCTGTATAAATATAAGGTTATATAGCATGCTTAGATAATTTTAGAGTAAATAATTGAAGAGTACACACTATTGTTTTCCACAATAGATGTATAAGGTAATATAATTATGATATTTATTTAGTTTTTTTCAATATATGTTACTTTATTTCCATGGATACTTATCAAACTCTTCTACAAACTAACTTATAATCCAAAAATCATTACCAAAAACTCCATCAAATAAGTAAATAAACGAAGCCACTTCGATTTATCACATAAATGTCATATGGAAGATGAACCCATACCTTTTTTTATATTTATAAATACTATTTTTTTTGGAAAAAGGCACCATAATTCAATTTATTTTGGAATAAATTAGGTAAAATACATGTGGATGGATAAATATGAGAGAAGAAAAATGTATCTGTGATGTGAAAATGACTATGTAGCCGAACATATGTAATGGAAAAATGAAAAGAGAAAAGAATAAGACATATAGAGAGGGGAAAAAAGGCAATAAATGAGAGAAAAAGTAAAAGTAAAAGAGTTTTCATGATGGGATCCGCATAAAATTGCTCATATAAATTTTCCAAATTATGTATACATGTAAATTTTGAGTGTCTCTTTGGAACAGTTATGCTACAGTCAGCTTAACCACCGTTAGATTAGAAAATAAATGGTTAGATGATGTTTTTCAATAACTAATTATATTTTCTATTTTCAACAAATTAAAATTTGATAAATTAAAAACAAATTGTACAACACACTAAAAACCCAAATAAAAATATAGAACCCTATATGGGCCTACACTAAACTTAAATATTAATCAAAAATTAATTTTTTTTATTCATTTGATATATTTTCATGTAAACGGTTTGTGAACCAGTAATATAGCCTGACTGTTGCCTAGTAATTCTCGTAAATTTTCTATAATTTTTTTATTTATTTATGCATGAGCAGTTGAGTAACCATTCTATTCATTATTCAGTTTGGATGAACAATAGACACTTCCAAACTGATTTTTGAGAATTATAACGAAACCGGAGATAATTTTGTTGCAATTTTTAATTTGAAGGGGATAAATATACATTTTTATTAAAACTACGCATAAGCATCCAATTTTATCTTTTTTATTTATGTGATGTTGAGTAACCGTACTATTCATTATTGTATAACTTTATATGTAGAAATGTGTTAAAGTGAACAATTAAGAATGGTATAAAGGAAGAATTTAAAATGACGAACAACAGTCACATCCAAACTGATTTTTGAGAACTATCATCAACGAAACCGGACATAATTCTGTTAATTTTTAATATGAAGGGGTCAAATATACATTTTATTAAAACTATGTGTACACTTTCCAATAAACGTTTGTTTCAAGCATCCAGTTTAACATAACAGAAACTGTCATTAAAAACCTGTAATATATATTTGGGGGGAAAATACCGTGAATCAAAATAAAAGTGGGAGAAGTAAGTTTATACTTGTACTTCTTTCTCAATTAGATTACAATTATGTACATAGTATACAAACATATATATATAGAGAGAGAGAGAGAGATTGAGATTAAGCTAGTGGTACTTGAAGAAGAGCTGATTCATCGAGGCTAACTCCGGTGATGACGTTATTGAGAGAGTTTCGGAGGCGAGGCTGAGCAGTTATCGAGACGGTTAGAAGTAATCTCTTCTAAATGATTCTTTTTTATTAAAATTTTGATCAATAGCTTAAAATGAAACTGTGGGTTTGGTGCTATTTTACAAGTATAAAAGTATGATTTTTATGTTGTTGTGGAAAAGTACACTTTTAATTTGTAAACAAGATTTATGTTGTGTTTGGTAGAAAGTGAAAAAGAACACTTCTTGTATTGAAAAATTTGTGAAAAAGTGGTTAATGTTAGTGTATAAATAAAAAGAGTAGTCTTACTTATGGAACAAAAAGTATCAAACTTGGTACTGTTTATAAGTATACAATACCTTTGAACTTTGAAATATTTGTTGGAAAAAACCAAGAGTTTTTTATTTGAGTGAATGCTCTCTTAAATTTGTGGCTACAAAAAATATTTATTCCTCCATTTATGTGGTCTTTTTATTTTGTAAAAGGAGTTACAAAGATTATATTAAAAGGAAAATGGTCTTGTGACATTTACTACACTTTTTCAAGACAAGAAAACAAAAAGAAACATACATGACATATACACAAATTCACACACTAAGTATCCAGAATTTACAAATTAATACAACAACTTATAAAACAATGATTCTGGATACATCAATTATCCAGAATCTTACAATTTCACAGTTTTATTCTTAATATACCCTTCTCAAGATGGAGAGTGCAAAGATAAAACTCCCATCTTGACCAATAACCCTTGAAAAGTAGGGTTTCCCAATGCTTTAGTGAACAGGTCTGCCAAATTTTTAGAAGAAGATATATACAATGGATGTACAATTCCAGCATCTATTTTTTCTTTGATAAAATGACAATCAATTTCAATATGCTTTGTTCTTTCATGATGCACTGGATTGTCTACCAATGCTAAAGAAGATTTACTGTCTGTAAAAATAGGAACAGGTCCATTCTGAGAAATACCAAAATCTTTTAATAATTGTAAAAACCAAACAATTTCACAGCTAGTATTGGCTAAATCCCTATACTCAGCTTCACAAGAACTTCTGGAAACCACATTTTGTTTCTTACTCTTCCAATTAACCATTGATTCACCCAGAAAAACACAAATTCCTGTAACTGACCTTCTTGTAGTAGTACAACCAGCCCAATCACTATCAGTAAAAGCTTTTAATTTTAAACTGGAAGAAGATGAAAGAAGAATACCCTGTGCTGGATTCATCTTAACATACTTTAGTATTCTTATTGCTGTATCAAAATGTATTTGTGTAGGTACTGCTAAAAACTGACTTAATGCATGGACAGAAAAAGTAATATCTGGCCTTGTAATTGTTAAGTACAACAGTCTACCAATTAAACGTCTATAAGACTTAATATCAGAAATAATACTGTCTCTATCATGAACCAGTTTTTGTTTAGTATCCATAGGAAAACAAACAGGCTTTGAAGCCAATTGTCCTGCATCAGCTAAAAGCTCAAGAGCATACTTTCTTTGACATATGTGAATACCTTTATGACTTCTTGCAACTTCTAATCCTAAAAAATATCTTAATGGTCCTAAATCTTTCAATTTGAACTTTTCATTCAAAAAAAACTTAACAGCATTAATCAAGGTAGAAGAAGAACTTCCTAACACAATATCATCCACATACACTAATAGGACAAGAAAATCCTGGTCTCTTTGTAAAGTAAATAAAGAATGATCTGCATAAGACTTAACAAAACCAAATTCTAAAAGAGCACCACTCAGTTTGGAAAACCACTGCCTAGAAGCCTGTTTTAAGCCATAAAGTGACTTTTGTAATTTGCACACAAATGAATCATCAGTTTTATGAAAACCTGGTGGTAGTACCATATACACTTCTTCATTCAAATCCCCATGTAAAAAAGCAGTATTAACATCTATCTGTTCTAAAAACCAATTTTTAGAAGCTGCTATAGCCAGAAAACATCTGACAGTAGTCATTTTCGCTACAAGTGAAAAAGTACTCTCATAATCTATTCCTTCTTGTTGTGTATAACCTTTAGCTACAAGTCTAGCCTTATATCTCTCTATAGTACCATCTGCTTTGTGTTTTACTTTGTACACCCACTTACACCCTATAGGTTTCTTATTAATAGGCAACTTAGTTAAAATCCAAGTTTTATTATCTTCTAAGGCTTTGATTTCATTTTCCATTGCTTCTACCCATTTAGAATCAAAAGAAGCTTGTTTATATGTTTTAGGTTCTATAACAGAAGAAACATTTAAACTAAAACACTTATAAGTAGGAGACACATGCTCATAAGAAATAGAAGATGATAAAGGATAAATTATAGATGAAGAAACAGTAGAAGAATTACCAGAACTGTAATGATAGTCTTTTAAATACTGAGGTGCCTTTGTTGTCCTTTTTGGTCTTTCATCTTGAATGTTAACCATTTTATCAGATTCAGATTCTTTACTTGTACTGTCCTTAGACAAATCAAAACTCATTAGTATTTCATCTTCACTACTAAACATGCCAACTTGTTTATCAAAGAAAGGAAAAACTTTCTCATAGAAAACAACATCTTTTGACATAAAAACTTCATTAGTATTGAGATCCAGTAACTTATAACCTTTTACACTAGTACCATATCCTAAAAAAACACACTTCTTACTTCTGGAATCAAATTTAGTTCTGTTTCTAGCCAAAGAACTAGCAAAACATAAACACCCAAAGACTTTCAAATGTGAATAAACAGGTTTCTTAGAATATAGTAACTCAAAAGGAGATTTATTAGACAACAAAAGAGAAGGAGTTCTATTTATTATATAAGCAGCAGTCAAGACACATTCACCCCAAAAAACCATAGGTATGTTTGATTGAAACCTGAAAGATCTAGCTACATTTAACAAGTGTTGATGCTTCCTTTCAACTATTCCATTCTGCTGTGGTCTATCTACACAGCTTGTTTGATGTATTATACCATTATTTAAGTAAAAATTTACTAAATTAAACTCTGTTCCATTATCACTTCTTAATATTTTGATTCTAGAATTAAACTGTATAGTAACCATTTTATAAAAATTAGGAATAATGTCCGCAGTTTCAGACTTTTGTTTCATCAAAAAAACCCAAGTACACCTACTAAAATCATCTACAATAGTAAGGAAAAATCTATAACCATCTATGGTAGGAACAGAATAAGGCCCCCATAAATCACAATGAACTAAATCAAAAACATTTCTTGCTCTGGTTAAACTAATAGAACAAGGATTTTTCTTATGTTTAGCAAAATGACAAATATCACAAGGATCATTAGAAAGAACAAACTTATTACAGGAATTCAAACTGCTTACAAGAGTTTTAAGTACAGCCTGTGATGGATGACCCATCCTATCATGCCACAATTTTTATTCTTTTACAGAAATAGAACTACTAGAAACACTATTTACAGAAACTCCATTATTAACATCATTCTTATTAAGAAAATAAAGACCATTGTTCTCATCTGCTCTACCAATCATCTTCAAACTGTCCTGGTCCTGAATCAAACATGCCTTAGATGAGAAAAGCATACTATATCCTGAATCCCTAGTCAATTTACTAACAGATACTAAGTTAAAATTAAAAGTAGGTACACAAAGAACATTACATAACACTAAACCTGTATTAAAAACTATAGTTCCTATGTGACTTATGCTAGCAGTTTGTCCATTAGGTAAATTAACATGCGAATTAAAAACCCTTTGTGACTTAGAAAAGTAAGAAACAGAATTAACCATGTGTTCACTAGCTCCACTGTCAATAATCCAAATGTTAGGTGATGAAAAAATTCTATTTAAGACAAAAGAAGAACAAGAGATTGGTATACCTGAAATACCAGTGAAAGCAAGATTTGCACAAGAATTCACACCCTGAGTTTGCCCATGAAAATTGTCTGTAAGTCCTACATTTTGCTGAGAAGAATGTAAAGGTGTTGCTGTATAACCAGAAGATAAACACACAATCTGATCTTGATGCACACCCCTCTGACTAACACCTATCTTATCATGTGAACCTAAAACCCCTTGATCACTAAAACTACTTTGCCCTACTGATTCTTGATTCACATAAACCATATGAGCCCTTGGTACCCCACTACCATACCCTCTCTGTGACCCATTAAAACTAGGTTTAGTTCTGCCTTTCCAACCTGGTGGATAACCATGGATCTTATAGCATTTATCCTTACCATGTCCATCCAACCCACAGAAAGAACACTTAATAACACCCCTTTGTATATTCTTGAACCTAGCAGCATTATTAGCATTACTACCCATCATATTCTGATTAGAATTACCATTACTATTAATGGCAAAAGCCATATTCTGACTCATACTCATGTTATGCACACTCCTTTGCTTTTCCTCTTGTATTAGCATAGTATACATGTCATTTAAACTAGGCATTGGTTTCATAAGCAAGACTTGGCTCCTAACATGTGAATACTGATCATTCAAACCCATTAGAAAAATCATCTTAAACATTCTATGCTCCCTAGCAACTATGGCAGCCATAAAGTTGCAAGTACAACCTCCAGTAACCCCACAAGTACATCTAGGTAATGGACTTAAAACTGACAAAGTGTTCCAATGAGTTTCTAACTTAGTAAAATAAGCTGAAATAGTTGAATCTTTTTGAACAATAGAATGTATTTCTTGATGAATCTCATAGATCCTAGCCTCATTGCTTTGAGCAAATCTTTCATTAAGCTCTCTCCACATTCTAGCAGCATTATCAACATAAAGAATGGATTGTCCTATTTCTTGATTTACAGAATTAAGTATCCAAGACATTACAATTAAATTGCACTGTACCCATGCCCCATACCACACATCAGTCTCAGATGGGCATACCAAAGTACCAGTTACAAACCCTAATTTGGATTTAGCCCCAATGGCAATTTCCATTGCCCTCCTCCAATTATGAAAATTAGTCCCATTTAAAACAGGATTAACAAGACTAGTACTAGTGTTTTCATTAGTTCCTATATAATAAGGATTCATAGTGCTAACAACAGGTGGTTGAATTGGTGGATTAACATGATTCTCGTAATCATTATTCTGAGGAATCGACATATCTAGCCTTTATATAAAAGAAAACTAGGTCTAAAACAAAAAACCCCAAATCAACCAAGAAACCCTACTCAGGAAAAACCAAGAATAACACCAATCGATTACCAATCTATTATTACCAATTACAGCTATCTATTATTCAACCAAGAAGTGAATAAAGATCAACCAATTGTGTAATTTAGAGAGAAAAGGAAGAAATAAGCAAACCAGTCATAAAGGCTGACTTATTATGTAGAAATACACAGCGGAAACCCCCCAATATCATCTGATACCATGTAGAAATCAATAATCTGGGTTAATCGAACCCTGTTATTGATGATTTCACGAATTAGGTATATATATATATATCTGTTTATATGCTTGTATAGAGAGAGAGAGATAAACGTAAATAATGAATCTTATTAATTATTAAACTAAACTTTACACAGTATTTATACTGAAAACATCAAGTTTTCAGTTCTTTCAAATCAGTCCAACACATTACAGAAGTAACAATAAACTATACATCATTAGATACATCAAGTATCAATCTTTACAAATTAGTACAACATATTACTGAATTTAACAATCAACTTTTATACTGCATTTATTCTAGATACACTAAGTATCCAGAATTTACAAATTAATACAACAACTTATAAAACAATGATTCTGGATACATCAATTATCCAGAATCTTACAATTTCACAGTTTTATTCTTAATATTTTATGCTGGTCAATCAAATAGAGTCTAAGCATTTTAAGCAAAATTTGAAAAGGTGAGCTTTAAAGCTGCAACCAAACAAAGCCCTTAAACTTGTGTCTACTTCTTTGTAATTGTACCAATGGTATAACGCAATAAAAGGGTAATTGAATAATCGAGAGAATTTTTAACTTTTTTATTATGTCGAACTTGTTACAAGATACATTGTTTCTGTAAGTAGTTCTATTACTAATTACTTTACCTATGTCACATACCTCTTGATGTTACGTTTAGAGGCACATTGTGGTAAGTGTTACATTGCCGTTTTTCGAAAGTTGAGAATAACTGAGAGCTACGTTGTTAATGACTAGAAAAAAGGAATAGCAGCTAAGTTGGTGAAAGATCAGTTGAATAAGTATTTAAAATTATTGCAGGGGAAATTTTCTAGTTGTAACATAAATTTCCGAGTCAACTACAGTTTTGTAACCCAACTATACCACTTTTCCTATTTTGCCACCTGACCAAAGATATGATTAGTTCACCTATTTTTATCATCCTAGGTTTGCAATAAAATTTAAATTATCCGTACTTTTTTTTTTGTGTGCCTCCTTCCGCCCTATCCCACTGTAATAAATCTCTCCTTCTCTGATTAGGGAGGGTAAGCTCTGAAGGAGAACCAATCTCGTAACCGATAAGTATTCAAGCTGGTGGCTAATTCATAAAAGCTCTCAAGTGAAAGAGATTATAATGGTTGTTAAATCATTGTTTTAGACAAAAAATAGTAATTTACTGTAAATATACAGTGATAGTAATTTTTTTTATCATATAAATTAGGATAAGAGATGGTCCAGGTTTTAGTTGGATTGTTACAGCCAGGTTCTTTTGGTGGGTTAACCCACTAAATGGCTGTCAAATTCTATTAAAGGAAGTACAAATATAGCTGTAAGAAAAGAAAGAAAAAAATTATTTTTAGTAACCTTTTACCCATTATATATACTTTCTTCATCTGAATTTTTTCAAAATAAAAAGGCAAAAGGAATACGTAAGCTAGAAATCATGGAAACACATTTTTTCCTTTTAATTCTGTTCTCATTTTTGTTTTTAAACACTCAGTCAGCAACTCCTCCCTTCGCGTGCAACAAAAATGACCCCAACACGACCACATATAAATTCTGTGACAAAACCCTATCATATGAAGAAAGGGCCAAAGACTTAGTTTCACGCCTCACATTGGACGAAAAGGTGCTACAATTAGTTGACAAACCCCTCGGGATTCCACGGTTCGGCGTGCCTGGATATGCATGGTGGTCGGAAGCCCTACATGGGGTCGCAAATTTCGGTTTGGGTGTGCATTTTGACAATGTAACAGTTCCTGGTGCGACCAGTTTCGCTGCTCCTATTCTATCTGCTGCTAGCTTCAACACGTCATTATGGTATCAGCTAATTTTCATAGACTTTATTTGCCTGCAGCTTTTTTAACTCAGCTTTTCTGCTTATATTTGATATTAAGAAAAGTGTTTATTTGAAAGAGAAGCGTTTAAGCATCAACTTCTTAGCTTTTTTTTGCCAGAAAAAATGTTTCATAAAGTTTATTTTATTCAAATATTGTATTTATTATTTATTTAAAAAAAAAACATTCTTTGATCCAAAAATAGTTTTTTCATCAACTAGTGACTTTTTGATAAAGAAATTTTAACAAAGTGATATTTATTTTAAAAAATTATTTGTGCATGTCACACCTTTTTTTGAAAAAAATACTATTTTTTTCCCAAAAAAAAAGCATCTTTTTTAAAAAGTAATTGTTTTTAGAGTCTGCCTTTTGAAAATGTATTTATCTAAAAAGCAAAACCAATTTTTAGAAAAAAAATTTATATTAAAAGCAGCTTATAATATTTATACTGAAACGTTTCAATGAAGCTTGTAGCAGTAAAAAGAGCCATCTTTTTGAGCCCCCTAAAAATCCAGCTTATTAGCCTAACACCTGCAGCCAACAAAGCCAAATTTCTTGCCTCTTCGGTGTATGACTTTAATCTTTTATCTATTTCATTGCAACATTTTTTTTACATTGCAACAGGTATGTTTTGGGTGATGTAGTGTCGACGGAGGCCCGGGCAATGTACAACCTAGGTCAAGCTGGACTAACGTATTGGAGCCCAAACGTGAATGTGCTTCGTGACCCTAGATGGGGAAGGGCCCAAGAGACTCCAGGCGAAGACCCATTTGTGGTTTCAGCATATGGAATTAATTACGTGAAAGGTCTACAGGGAACTCCCAAAGAAGGAAAACCTATTGATGACAAGCTTAAAGTTTCAAGTTGTTGCAAGCATTATACAGCATATGATATCGATAAATGGCAAGGGTATAGCCGCTTCACCTTCGATGCAAAGGTACTTTCTTTTTCCTTTTACAAATGGACAATACTGTAGATTGCATATTTATCTCTATAGCTCAATTTTTTATCGGAATAGAACTTATTAAGTGTGACTAAGTTGAATTTATCCTACGATGATCACAGTGAAAGTTACAGCATAAATTGTTTTGTCAAAAAAGAAACGGAAATCTTAATTATTAATACTTTTTGCATTAAAGGTTTTGACGGACGGTTGCATTTAGGGTCGTACTTAGAAATAATTTAATCACCAAACCTAGAGTACTAGTTATAACTAATTTCGTCCTAATCAAAGAAATAATAGAGATAACTAATGTTTTGAGAAATTTAAAAGATTAAAAAATTTAAACTTACAAAGTTGTTAAAGAAAAGTCAAATTATGTCAAACAACCTGAGTACGAGGGAAAAATAAAAAATATATTTTGACATTATTAATTAACTAATATAGAGAAACAGATTACTTGGCGACATGCTAAAAGTATTGAAGTTGATCTTTATTTAAGGATGGATAGAACTGTATTTCAGTAGAAACGATTGTGACGTACTTGATGAGCATAATGTTGTGTCTTATCTGTCCCATTTTATATAGGACCATTTACTGAACTAGTATGAATGTTTGTCGTTTTGAGGTACGTAAAGTGGTCTGGTATGCCTGTAAGACCAGACTGTATGCAGTCAAACTGTTTGATCCGGTGTGTCATGTATCATTCTAGTTTGTACAATCGTACTTGGCGCAGGTATGCCGGTCTAGTACCCTTAATATGTTGGCCTAATTGGTTCGAGCCTCTAGGCTCTAACAAATTTCCCAACTTGATTTTATTGCTTCATTCACTCTGAAAGACTCGTCTATGAGTTGTGTTTTGACCCGAAAATAAATGCCTTTTTTTTCCAAGACTAAGTTCAAGATTATATTTCAGAATTATAAACAACACCTTTTTAAAAAAAAAACATTTTGTTTGTCATCACAAAATACACATAAAAATGTCGTTGACCTACAAGCTAACACATATGTCCAAGGTAAAAAAATTGAACCTTAATGATTTCTGCACTTTAACTAACTTGTGCATGGGAGGGATTTTGACTGATGAGCTCTAATCACCAGACTAACATTGTTTTAGGATACGACGATATCCCTCGAATTAGAGATCCAACAAACATGTATCGGAGTTAGGACATTAAAAATGTGAGGTTTATAGCTTTATTTATACTTTAAATAAAGTAAATATCCTTTCGAAAGAAGGTAGAATGTTGTTTATTCTCACTTTGTTATACATATCCAGGTAAGAAACGACACTTGATAACATTAAACATGTGATGAGTTTTTGATACTGCAGGAGAGGCCGCATCATTATTTTAATATTTTAGATTTTGTTAAATTAAGGTGACACAACAAGACATGGAAGACACGTTTCAACCACCATTCAAGAGCTGTGTGGAAGAAGGATATGTTAGCAGCGTAATGTGTAGTTATAACAAAGTGAACGGAATCCCAACTTGTGCTGACAAAAATCTTCTTGAAGGAGTAATCAGAGGCCAATGGAAGCTTAATGGGTATGTATCTGTTTGAATTAAATTCAATGAGAAAAATTAGAGTAGTTTAGTAACACATGTTGCAAAACTCGTTATGCACCTAATTTATTGGGTTTGAGTAGTAATTTTGATTGAGTACTTTGTTATGGCAGATACATAGTTTCGGACTGCGATTCTATCCAGACATACTTCGATCAATTGCATTACGGCGATACCCACGCTGATGCAGCTGCTTACGCCCTTAATGCAGGTACATATTTCTTTAAGATTTAGTAAGTATTTTTAATTTTAAACACCACACATGAATAATTGGATTTAGTATACAACTACGAGTTTTATCAGTTTTGGAATTACTATCATTTTGTCACATAGCCGAGGGCTGGCCTTGCCATAAGGCATGTATGAGCACAAAGTCATGCCTAACATGTTTCCTTGAGAATAACCAGAAAACCAAAAACATAGTATAAACATATGTCATTTATGTTTGAAGATATTATAGTTGATTTTACAATTCAGATGGTAAGCTGTAGTGTTTCTCAACTCTCAACCAAGGATATGAGTTTCAATTCCGATTATATTTTTTTCTACAAATAATCATGTATATTTTTTATGTATTTTAAAGTTGAAAATGATAGTGGTAATCCGCAATCGTCTCAAACAAGGATACTAATTTCACTTCTGTCCTCTTTTTTCAAACTTTTCTTAGTTAAATTTTAAATATATTAACACCCTTTCTCCGTATCATAAGTCGGACTTATGACATAATCTGAAAATGCTAGAAGAACCAAATTCTATCTTGTGAGTTTTATTTACGCGATAATAAATAATTTTATGAAATTGGGAGTTTTTCATATTTTTTGGACTATAATAAATCGCTGCCATTGATATATTAGTAGTTGTCAAACAAAAATATAATATAAAAACTTGTAGGGGTTGTTATCAAGTAGTGAATTTAGAAACCTCTGTATAATGGGATTGCCATATGAAATTCAATGTACCAAATGTAAAAACTCCGAATAAAATCAGAATTTCCAGTCTTTGAAGTAATTGGTATACGCAACATATGGAGAACTAATTCTATTAAAAAAATATTTACCCGAAAATTTACAACTCAAATATCTAATATCTTCGGACAGTATTTTGACCATTCCTTGATATTAAACACAGGTTTAAATTTAAATTGCGGGATCTTTTTGTCCTTTCATACAAAGGACGCAGTGAAATTAAACAAAGTTTCGGTGTCCAAAATTGACGAGGCTATAATATACAACCTCATAGTACTAATGAGGCTTGGTTTTTACGACGGAGACCCTACAACTTCTACTCCCTATGGTAAGCTCGGAAAAGCCAATATCTGTAGCGACGACCATAAATTGCTAGCTGTTGATGCGGCAAAACAAGGCATTGTCCTTCTAGAAAACAAGGGACTCCTTCCATTATCCACGAAAACAATAAAGAAAGTTGCTGTAATTGGCCCCACCGGGAATGCTACCGACGGTATGATAGGCAACTACGGGGGTATACCATGTGGGTTCACTACTCCTTTGCAAGGACTAGAAAAGTACGCAGAAACCGTGACATATCAACCAGGGTGTGTAGACGTAGAATGTAATTCTACAAACGAGCGTTATTTTCCCGCGGCCATTCAGGCGGCAGCCGAGGCTGATGTGACCGTTATGGTCGTCGGATTGGGTCAATCGATCGAGGCTGAGGAGCTCGATAGGGTTAATATAACATTACCCGGGTTCCAAGAGAAGCTTATAACCCAAGTGGCTGATGCGGTCAAAGGGAGCCTTGTTGTTGTTTTGATGGCTGCGAGCCCCATTGATATATCCTTCGCGATGAACAATCCGAAAATTGGGGCGATTATGTGGGTTGGGTATCCGGGTCAGGGTGGTGGGGACGCGATTGCTCAAGTGATATTCGGGGACCATAATCCAGGTGTAAATCTCATTTTTATTGATTTACTTAAATTTCCATATGAAGACATTTAAAATTCTAAATTTTATTCATTAAAATTTCTGGTTCCTTTAGTGCAAAACAGTTGAAGTTTAGGTAAAGCAGTTTTTTCTGAGTTTTAGTACTCTATGAAAAAAAATTCAAACCTGTACGTCGACTCATTCCCTTCTTTTTTGAATTTAGCGTATTGCTAATTGGGTAAGTGACGTAAGTCTAGCTCATTTTGGAAGTCTAGTGTACGGCATAAAATTGAAAATTCATGTTTGTTTCAAAACCAAAATTAACTGAAAACGGGTGTTCAGTATGCATAGGCATTGTATTTAACGAAATTGGGTAGTCAAATAATCGAATTTAGGTAAAAAGGTTACAAATGTAAATTTAAAAGTCCCCAACTCCCCATCGAAGAAAGCTTTACTTTTCAGGCCGTCTAGGAAGTGAGCCTAGATCTGATTTCCCCCCGTGTAGGATTAGCGACTCATTCTCTTCCCATACTGTATGGGAAAACAAAAAGAAAGTTTGGTATCCAATGGTGTCTATCGTACTAAATCAACAATGGAAAAGTTTTTTCATTGCTAAAGTAGGAAAATTGAGTTGGGTGCTAATTCCGTTTTAGAGATCTAACATTCCGCACCTTTTCTAGTTGTTATGCTTATCCGTTATTTACTTTGTTAGGCGGAAGGTCTCCGTTCACTTGGTACCCACAAAAGTATGTCGAACAGGTGCCAATGAATGATATGAACATGCGTGCGAATCTAAGTCGAAATTTCCCAGGGAGAACCTATCGCTTTTACAACGGAGAGACCCTATATCCATTCGGCCATGGATTAAGCTACTCGACTTTTTCCAAATTCATAGTCTCTGCCCCTTCGTCTATACTCATCAAATCATCTTCGGCGCAAATTGCTCAGACCGACAACTCAAATCATCAAGTTCTAGATGTTCCGACTCTAGATTGTGAAAACCACAAGTTTGAAGTGAAGGTGGGGGTGACGAACAAGGGCCCGATGGACGGTGACCATGTGGTGTTAGTGTTCTGGAAATTGTCTGATTTGCAAAAACAGGCAGTTTCCGGAACACCCAATGTGGAGTTGGTTGGATTCGGGACGGTTGGTGTGAAGGTTGGGAAGACAGAAGAATTGGCGGTGGATCTTGACGTGTGCAAACATTTTAGTGTGGCGGATGAGAACGGGAAGAGGAAAGTAATACCAGGAAAACATACACTCATTATTGGTGCACCTAGTGAGAAGCAAGTGAATCATGTTATTGACATCAAGGCTGTGTAAAAGACATCAAAATATTATGTAACAGTCGTTTCAACAGTTTTTGTTTTATTTTCCGAGAAAATACCACAATTGAACAAAATGTAAGGTCTTACTTATTAGTGGCTCTCGCGTACAAGAGTAAATGATTTACTTTGTTGTTATTGTAGTTGTTTCCTTGTATTCTATATGGGTGCAGGTATTTTTAGATAGTTTTTCCTTTTTATTCGACTCTTTTTCTAGAACTAGGATCGTTGCCCATCATGGTAACAGTAGAGATAAACAACGACCTCTTCGGCCTTTCTTTCTAAACGTTAGGAGTATTCTGCTTAAAATAGGCGGCATTACTACTAAATCGTTCTTTGTGTATCTCTATTCTTAGCCATAGATGTTAAAGCTTATGCTCCTTACGAATTTAGAGGAATATAAAAAGCTTCAGATTATATAAAAAGACAATGCCGGCTGAATATAGGATGGTTAAGTTAGTATGGTTGTAAAATAAAATGATTATGAAAACTACTTAAGAGCACAAATACAATTATTAAAACTGGAAATCATGGCCTTGAGATCTAAGACCCACTCAGTAAACACTAATAGTGTGTATAATTGTTGCCTACTTGTTTATGCTAATTGGACAAAGCGGAAATAATACTGTTTCTGACTAGGGAAATTCTCTGTTTGTTGCAATTTTTATTTTTTTGAAAATAAGAGTGATACTATCGTTAAATTACGTCATTACACGATAAGGACAAAAAATGGTCAGGTACACCAAAATAACAGGAATTATCATAAGGTATTGTAGCATGATTCACTAAACAATTTGCCGGGATATTATCGATCTCGATCTCCAGCAAAAACTCCAATTATTACCGCAAGTAACCTCACGGATTTCTGTAACAAAAGATTCAATTTCCCATGGAAATTCGTTCGTATGTCCTTTGCAACATTGTATCAGTGTTATGTTATCCGATTCGAAATCGACTTGATTCTAGTTATGGTCCTTCGCTCTTTGACATGCGGTCCTTAAAACCCATGCTTCTGCCATTAGCGAAGACGACGTCTTAAACCCGCCACTCCACATGTCCTCCAAATCTCTCAATCCATTGCGTAGGATAATTCCTCCACCCGACCAAACACGATTGTTTTTAAAAGATGCATCTGTATTACACTTTAATTTATCGTTCACGGGTTTAGTCCATTTCGTTTGTACTTGGGTGTTTTCATTTGTATGGTCACTGCTATTGAGGCGCTCTTTCAGGAAGTCTTTATGCAAGTTTAAAGCTTGACGAATAACATGCTCCGGAGTTGGTTTTTTGCCGCTCATTTCGAGCTTTCCAGATTTGCCAAGTAATATTCATGACCATCTCCACATAGTTTTTGGGTAGCTTTTTGTCCAATAATTGCTCAAAACAAACAGCTAGTGAGGTAACACTCTGGGGATTAATACGAATGTTTAACGGACAACCAAACAAAACTGCTCTAGTCCAAGCACATTGGAGAAAAATGTGTTCAGGTGTTTCTATTCTGACATTGCATAATGGGCATGTAGGAGTAGTTCCACACTTTCTTTTGAAAAGGATTTCCTTCGTAGCAAGGGAATTCGACACGGCTTTCCAAAAAAAGTGTTGAACTCTCAGTGCCGTCTCTGCCTTCCAAATACGTTTCCATGTGTGGCGAGACGGTTTATAAGATGAACTGGCTACTTCCATTATTTTGTTTCCAGAATACTCCAACCAATAACCAGATTTGACTGAATATATGCCCGTCGTGGTATGGTGCCAAATTTGTTTATCATTCCCCTCTTCTTGGCTTATCGGAATAGCACTGATCCGTGGTGCCGTTTGTCTTTGGACCACTGACAAAAGTTTTCCCATATCCCAGGTCCTTGAATTTTGATCAATAAAGTCGCTAACTAGATTTAGTACACAATCGATCGGTTTTTGTTCCTGGACAGAGAAGGATGGTTCAGTCGGAATCCATTTGTCGCTCCAAAAATCTATTTTATCTCCTTTGCCCACATTCCACCTTAGCCCTTTTAATAACAGTTCTTTTCCTTTGATTAAGCTAGACCACGCCCACGATGCACGACTTCATTTACATGCTCTTAGACACCCATCGTTAGGAAAATATAACGCTTTTAAAACTTTCGCCCATAATTGATCATTATTATGCAGTAACCTCCAATATTGTTTTGCTAACAAGGCACAATTGAAGGTATGCAGGTTTCGAAATCCAAGACCACCTTCATCTTTCGGCCTCGACAAATATTCCCAACTTTTCCAATGGATTTTCCTTTCTTCTCCATTTTCCCCCCACCAAAAATTTGCTATCAATCCGTCTATTTGGTTGCAAAGATCTTTCGGGATTAGAAAGCAGTTCATAGGGTAAGCAGGAATCGCTTGCGCTACAGCTTTAATTAATTAGGACCTCACTCGCCGCTGAGGACATGAGGTTTTTTTTCCATCCATGGATTTTATTCAAGATTCTTTCACGTAAGTAAGCCATGACACTTGATTTTGAACCTCCCCAGCTAGATGGCAGTCCCAGATACTTAGACTGAGGCTTGAACCTCGACATTCCTAGTTGTTGTAACAAGTCTTGTTGCTTATTCGGGGGACAGTTTGCAGAGAAAAAAACCTCAGACTTAGCAAAGTTGGCAGCTTGTCCTGAGACATTGCAGAAATCTTGTAAGATACCATTGAAGGTACCAACATCCTCATTATTTGCTCTTATGAATATCAAGTGTTGAACGATGTTGTTCTAATCGATTGTTTTAATGATAACAAAATATGTAAAACATGATAAAAGCTCGTTTTGCGTTCTAATCATTTTATCTAGCTTGTTAAAGGTTCGAAATGATAGAGTTATTAAATACGAAGCCAACGGTTCAAGCGGAACCATAATCGGACTTAAAACGAAGAAGTTACGAGCATTCGAAGTATAGCGGGAAAACCGAGAAACTGCCAGAAAAAACGACCGATCGTTTTTGGTCCAAAATGTTCCAGTGAGGCCATGATAAAAACGACCGGTCGAAACAGACAAAACGACCGATCGTTTTTGGTCCAAAATGTTCCAGTGAGGTCGTCTTAAAAACGACCGGTCGAAATGACAAAACGACCGATCGTTTTCTACAGAAATTCAAAAAATAGCTTTTTGGCTTATTCTGGAAAATTGAGAAACTGCAAAAAACCATTGGATAAAGACATAACCCTTCATACAACGGTAACAAGAACATTTATCCTTCAAATAGCCCCAAAATTCCTTAATGAAGATCACCCCAATTCACACACTCAAATAAGCTATTATTTCAAGATCATACTCAAGCTTATACTTCATTTTTCTCACTTATATTCATAAATACTCTTGTGTGTAATCTTATTGTAATCATATAAACACCAAGATATTATTTGTTAGTGAGTGATACGTTTCAATTCAAAATTGTAGAGTGAATTATAAACTCTATTGTGAGCGAGTGATCGGGTAGAGGCTTTATAAGCGAGTATTGCTTAAAAGCTCTAGGTCTTTTCATTCGGGATACTCATAGAGTAAGGGGGAGCTTAATCCGCGGATTAGCTCGTTAGGTTGTAATCTTGGGAAGAAGATTCTAGTGAAATACTCGGTAGTGTGAATACCGAAGAGAGTACTAGGCGCGTTTTGCCGAACCTCTATACATCTTGTGTTATTTCTTTTCCCTTAAACTTTTTATTTTCCGCACTTATTTATTGCTTATTTTGTTTGCTTGGATAGCTTAAACTAGCATTATATAGTTAACAAAATTTGGTTAGTTATAAATTCTACTATTAGCGTAGTTAATAGCTCAAATATTTTATTCCGCAAAAATCGTACGTAAACCTTATTCACCCCCTCTAAGGTTTAGACACTTACGGACCAACATCAAGGAATCATCAGCAAAAAACAGATGCGAAACAATAGGGCAGCCACGAATGAGAGTGAAGCTTTTGAGGTTGCCATTGTTAATAGCAACATTGAGTATTTTCGATAACACATCTGCGACTAGTAAGAAGAGGTACGGGGATAGCAGGTCCCCTTGTCGAATCCCCTCTAGGCTTTAGGTCTCCAATGTTTGTGCCATTCACTCGGGCCGAAAACTGAACAGACCTAACACATTCCATCATCCATCGAATCCAACGGTCGTCAAAACCCATACGTTGCAATTGTTACATGGAGAAATGTTTTGGTACTTTAAAGTTTGTACTTATAGTAATTCAACTATTCAAAAAATAACAAACTAACCTTATTGAAAGTGTGAAAAAATAATAAAAGCTAATGCACAATCATCTCATTACAATTGAATGTCCATATATCAAATACAAAATCAATTGTTAAGCTTATAAATTATTTCGTAAACATAAGTTAACAACTTATTTACCAATTTAGTCAATCTGTTGGTAATTTGGCATATGCCTGTTGGTAAAAAAAATTCAACTAAAATAGGGTTTGGGTAAGTAATTTTAGCAGTCATAAAAGCAAGTAACAATACTAACTATCGTGTCAATCAGTATATTGCAGTAGTATTATTACTGCTATATTATTTACTATTTTGTAATTAACATTCCAACTACGATGTTAGTCATCATCATTTAGTCACTATTTCGCAATTAATAATTAAAAAAAAACTTTTGTTCTTATAGTAGATGCATTAAAAAGGAAAAAATATTCAGTGGTTCAGTTTCATCCATTAAAACAGTGATCTCATCCAATATTGTTTTAGTTAATCATTTTATTTTTAATTTATGCTAGGTCCCACAAGACTTTGTTAATCATTTACTCAGTTATATTGGTTTAGACCATCAAATTTTGGTAGACACGGTCCAACAAAAATTTACTCACTAAAAAGTTGCACTCAAACAAGTCTTGTTCTTTTCATATTTGATGGCTTCTCGGAACACCGTAATCAGTTACACAATATGATTTTCTGTCAATTTCAACAAATTTTCATCTTTCCGTATCAAATCTAAAAAAATCAGCTCATACTGTAATGCAAATATTTCGCAAATGCAAAACTCCCCATCCTATCCAACAGAGTGCTAGGACACATCAAATACAAGAGACATTGTTCCATCTCGTATGTTGTTTGAACTTTACCTAAAATGATCTCGACATGTCACTAAGACCATATTCGATGTTGACCACAATCTTATGATTCACCCGATCAATAGAATGACGCCTAACAATATGCTTCTTTTCACAATTATCTAACTCGAATGTAAAATCATAATCTAAAGACTTTTGACTATATTAAAAAATACATTGCTTCGCGTCTATCAAGAAACTACTTATATATATATGCAAATGATACTCGAGCCACTAACCGCATTCGTTTATTGGTGTTAAAAGATGAAACAACACTAAGTTTAATTGGATAAAATGAATATATTTCACTTGATTCCTACATATCTTTGTGTTTTAATTCGAGATCCTCATATCTTGGTTTTAACCCAACGTTTTTCTAAGATTTGGCACAATAGCGAGAGACGAACATCAAAATGAGATGTGGCTATTGTAGAATCGATATTGTGAAGTCACATATGATAAGGTGATTATGAGTTCTTTTAGAGAGAATAAAAGATAGAGATTTTAAGATCACTGGAGATTGTGTCGCCGTGGATCATGCCTGTCAAAGATATGGTAGGACATCGGAGGTAGTGACGTCATCGGTTAATCATAAATCTTTAGAGACACATAATTAATTTATCACTTGGCATATGAAAACGAGGTCTTGCCTAATGGAGCATATGATTTAGGTGGTTCTACATCCAGACTCCCAACTCAACGACAAGTTTGCTCCCCACCTTCTATATGCGCTTACCAACACTTTTGGTACGTTCAAAAATAAAGGTGAAAAAAATGAGGCCAGTGACGTACAATCTCATTCGTATTTGTCTGTTTCAACTTGTCGCACATTCTCTCCACTAATGCTATCAAGGGTTTAAGCATGGGCTAGAGGGCCGATGCTCAAAACCTCCTATAAATCATAATATCTAGAGACATCGTTTTTCGAAAAAAAAGTAGTATCATATTTATAAAATGTATAAATATATGAGGTACACTTTAACAAATGTTATTGTTTGTTCAATATGGTAGTATCATAAATATTATTAGTTTGTAGATGGTGGGTTCGATTCTTATTAGTAACATTCAAGTATTTTTTTTCATTTATTACTAAATGAAATTAAATAAAAGAGGTTGCGTTTCGTTGAAGTCTCGTGGCCTCCGCAACGTTGGTACTAGTCCCGAATGCTATAAAGGAAGAATTTAAAAGGATGAACAACAAGCTGATTTTTGAGAACTATCAACGAAACCGGAGATAATTATTTTGCAATTTTTAATATGAAGGGGCCAAATAGACATTTTATCAAAACTATGAGTACCCTTTCTAATAAATCTTTGTTCAAAGCATCAATTTAACAGAACATAAACTAACATTGAGAGCATTCTCATAAGTCAAGATGATTTTGCTGTATAAATATAAGCCTATATAGCTTGCATAGATAATTTTAAAGTAAATACTTGAAGAGTGCGCAACGGCGTTTTCTACAATGGATGTATAAAAGGTAATATAATAGTGATATTTATTTAGTTTTTTTTCAAAATCTGCTAATTTGTTTCCATGGATACTTATCAAACTCTTCTACAACCCAACTTATAATCCAAAAATCATTACAAAAAAACTCAATCAAATATGGAAATAAAATAACCCACTTCGATTTATCACATAAATGTCATATTGAAGATGAACTCAAACATTTTTGTTATTTATAAATACTATCTTTTTTTCTAGAAAAAACCACCCTAATTCGATTTATTTTGGAATAAACTAGATAAACTACATGTGAAATGATAAATATTAATGAAGAAAAGTGTATATGTGATGTGAAAATGGTTATGGTAGACCAAGATATGTAATGGGGAAATAGAAAGAGAAAGTGAGAAAATATAGAGAAAGGGGGAAAAAGTAGTAAAAGAGCGAAAAGTACGAGGAAAAGAGTTTCTTATGGTAGGACCCGCTTAAAATTTCTCCTATATTTTTTTCCAAATTCTTCTCTACATGTAAAGAGGTTGGCTATAAAATTTTATCTTTTTTATCTATAAGATGTTAAGTAACCGTTCTACTCATTATTGTATAACTTTATATGTAGAGATGTTAAAGTAAACAATTGAGGATGCTATAAAGGAAGAATTTAAAAGGATGAACGACAGACACGTCGAAGCTGATTTTTGAGAACTATCAACGAAATCAAAGATAATTTTGTTGCAGTTTTTAATATGAAAAGGCCAAATAGACATTTTATTAAAACTACGCATACCTTTTCTTATAAACTTTTGTTCCAAGCATCCAATTTAACAGATCGGAAACTGACATTAAGAGCATTCTCATCGGTCAAAATGATTTTGCTGTATAAATATAAGGTTATATAGCATGCTTAGATAATTTTAGAGTAAATAATTGAAGAGTACACACTATTGTTTTCCACAATAGATGTATAAGGTAATATAATTATGATATTTATTTAGTTTTTTTCAATATATGTTACTTTATTTCCATGGATACTTATCAAACTCTTCTACAAACTAACTTATAATCCAAAAATCATTACCAAAAACTCCATCAAATAAGTAAATAAACGAAGCCACTTCGATTTATCACATAAATGTCATATGGAAGATGAACCCATACCTTTTTTTATATTTATAAATACTATTTTTTTTGGAAAAAGGCACCATAATTCAATTTATTTTGGAATAAATTAGGTAAAATACATGTGGATGGATAAATATGAGAGAAGAAAAATGTATCTGTGATGTGAAAATGACTATGTAGCCGAACATATGTAATGGAAAAATGAAAAGAGAAAAGAATAAGACATATAGAGAGGGGAAAAAAGGCAATAAATGAGAGAAAAAGTAAAAGTAAAAGAGTTTTCATGATGGGATCCGCATAAAATTGCTCATATAAATTTTCCAAATTATGTATACATGTAAATTTTGAGTGTCTCTTTGGAACAGTTATGCTACAGTCAGCTTAACCACCGTTAGATTAGAAAATAAATGGTTAGATGATGTTTTTCAATAACTAATTATATTTTCTATTTTCAACAAATTAAAATTTGATAAATTAAAAACAAATTGTACAACACACTAAAAACCCAAATAAAAATATAGAACCCTATATGGGCCTACACTAAACTTAAATATTAATCAAAAATTAATTTTTTTTATTCATTTGATATATTTTCATGTAAACGGTTTGTGAACCAGTAATATAGCCTGACTGTTGCCTAGTAATTCTCGTAAATTTTCTATAATTTTTTTATTTATTTATGCATGAGCAGTTGAGTAACCATTCTATTCATTATTCAGTTTGGATGAACAATAGACACTTCCAAACTGATTTTTGAGAATTATAACGAAACCGGAGATAATTTTGTTGCAATTTTTAATTTGAAGGGGATAAATATACATTTTTATTAAAACTACGCATAAGCATCCAATTTTATCTTTTTTATTTATGTGATGTTGAGTAACCGTACTATTCATTATTGTATAACTTTATATGTAGAAATGTGTTAAAGTGAACAATTAAGAATGGTATAAAGGAAGAATTTAAAATGACGAACAACAGTCACATCCAAACTGATTTTTGAGAACTATCATCAACGAAACCGGACATAATTCTGTTAATTTTTAATATGAAGGGGTCAAATATACATTTTATTAAAACTATGTGTACACTTTCCAATAAACGTTTGTTTCAAGCATCCAGTTTAACATAACAGAAACTGTCATTAAAAACCTGTAATATATATTTGGGGGGAAAATACCGTGAATCAAAATAAAAGTGGGAGAAGTAAGTTTATACTTGTACTTCTTTCTCAATTAGATTACAATTATGTACATAGTATACAAACATATATATATATAGAGAGAGAGAGAGATTGAGATTAAGCTAGTGGTACTTGAAGAAGAGCTGATTCATCGAGGCTAACTCCGGTGATGACGTTATTGAGAGAGTTTCGGAGGCGAGGCTGAGCAGTTATCGAGACGGTTAGAAGTAATCTCTTCTAAATGATTCTTTTTTATTAAAATTTTGATCAATAGCTTAAAATGAAACTGTGGGTTTGGTGCTATTTTACAAGTATAAAAGTATGATTTTTATGTTGTTGTGGAAAAGTACACTTTTAATTTGTAAACAAGATTTATGTTGTGTTTGGTAGAAAGTGAAAAAGAACACTTCTTGTATTGAAAAATTTGTGAAAAAGTGGTTAATGTTAGTGTATAAATAAAAAGAGTAGTCTTACTTATGGAACAAAAGTATCAAACTTGGTACTGTTTATAAGTATACAATACCTTTGAACTTTGAAATATTTGTTGGAAAAAACCAAGAGTTTTTTATTTGAGTGAATGCTCTCTTAAATTTGTGGCTACAAAAAATATTTATTCCTCCATTTATGTGGTCTTTTTATTTTGTAAAAGGAGTTACAAAGATTATATTAAAAGGAAAATGGTCTTGTGACATTTACTACACTTTTTCAAGACAAGAAAACAAAAAGAAACATACATGACATATACACAAATTCACACACTAAGTATCCAGAATTTACAAATTAATACAACAACTTATAAAACAATGATTCTGGATACATCAATTATCCAGAATCTTACAATTTCACAGTTTTATTCTTAATATACCCTTCTCAAGATGGAGAGTGCAAAGATAAAACTCCCATCTTGACCAATAACCCTTGAAAAGTAGGGTTTCCCAATGCTTTAGTGAACAGGTCTGCCAAATTTTTAGAAGAAGATATATACAATGGATGTACAATTCCAGCATCTATTTTTTCTTTGATAAAATGACAATCAATTTCAATATGCTTTGTTCTTTCATGATGCACTGGATTGTCTACCAATGCTAAAGAAGATTTACTGTCTGTAAAAATAGGAACAGGTCCATTCTGAGAAATACCAAAATCTTTTAATAATTGTAAAAACCAAACAATTTCACAGCTAGTATTGGCTAAATCCCTATACTCAGCTTCACAAGAACTTCTGGAAACCACATTTTGTTTCTTACTCTTCCAATTAACCATTGATTCACCCAGAAAAACACAAATTCCTGTAACTGACCTTCTTGTAGTAGTACAACCAGCCCAATCACTATCAGTAAAAGCTTTTAATTTTAAACTGGAAGAAGATGAAAGAAGAATACCCTGTGCTGGATTCATCTTAACATACTTTAGTATTCTTATTGCTGTATCAAAATGTATTTGTGTAGGTACTGCTAAAAACTGACTTAATGCATGGACAGAAAAAGTAATATCTGGCCTTGTAATTGTTAAGTACAACAGTCTACCAATTAAACGTCTATAAGACTTAATATCAGAAATAATACTGTCTCTATCATGAACCAGTTTTTGTTTAGTATCCATAGGAAAACAAACAGGCTTTGAAGCCAATTGTCCTGCATCAGCTAAAAGCTCAAGAGCATACTTTCTTTGACATATGTGAATACCTTTATGACTTCTTGCAACTTCTAATCCTAAAAAATATCTTAATGGTCCTAAATCTTTCAATTTGAACTTTTCATTCAAAAAAAACTTAACAGCATTAATCAAGGTAGAAGAAGAACTTCCTAACACAATATCATCCACATACACTAATAGGACAAGAAAATCCTGGTCTCTTTGTAAAGTAAATAAAGAATGATCTGCATAAGACTTAACAAAACCAAATTCTAAAAGAGCACCACTCAGTTTGGAAAACCACTGCCTAGAAGCCTGTTTTAAGCCATAAAGTGACTTTTGTAATTTGCACACAAATGAATCATCAGTTTTATGAAAACCTGGTGGTAGTACCATATACACTTCTTCATTCAAATCCCCATGTAAAAAAGCAGTATTAACATCTATCTGTTCTAAAAACCAATTTTTAGAAGCTGCTATAGCCAGAAAACATCTGACAGTAGTCATTTTCGCTACAAGTGAAAAAGTACTCTCATAATCTATTCCTTCTTGTTGTGTATAACCTTTAGCTACAAGTCTAGCCTTATATCTCTCTATAGTACCATCTGCTTTGTGTTTTACTTTGTACACCCACTTACACCCTATAGGTTTCTTATTAATAGGCAACTTAGTTAAAATCCAAGTTTTATTATCTTCTAAGGCTTTGATTTCATTTTCCATTGCTTCTACCCATTTAGAATCAAAAGAAGCTTGTTTATATGTTTTAGGTTCTATAACAGAAGAAACATTTAAACTAAAACACTTATAAGTAGGAGACACATGCTCATAAGAAATAGAAGATGATAAAGGATAAATTATAGATGAAGAAACAGTAGAAGAATTACCAGAACTGTAATGATAGTCTTTTAAATACTGAGGTGCCTTTGTTGTCCTTTTTGGTCTTTCATCTTGAATGTTAACCATTTTATCAGATTCAGATTCTTTACTTGTACTGTCCTTAGACAAATCAAAACTCATTAGTATTTCATCTTCACTACTAAACATGCCAACTTGTTTATCAAAGAAAGGAAAAACTTTCTCATAGAAAACAACATCTTTTGACATAAAAACTTCATTAGTATTGAGATCCAGTAACTTATAACCTTTTACACTAGTACCATATCCTAAAAAAACACACTTCTTACTTCTGGAATCAAATTTAGTTCTGTTTCTAGCCAAAGAACTAGCAAAACATAAACACCCAAAGACTTTCAAATGTGAATAAACAGGTTTCTTAGAATATAGTAACTCAAAAGGAGATTTATTAGACAACAAAAGAGAAGGAGTTCTATTTATTATATAAGCAGCAGTCAAGACACATTCACCCCAAAAAACCATAGGTATGTTTGATTGAAACCTGAAAGATCTAGCTACATTTAACAAGTGTTGATGCTTCCTTTCAACTATTCCATTCTGCTGTGGTCTATCTACACAGCTTGTTTGATGTATTATACCATTATTTAAGTAAAAATTTACTAAATTAAACTCTGTTCCATTATCACTTCTTAATATTTTGATTCTAGAATTAAACTGTATAGTAACCATTTTATAAAAATTAGGAATAATGTCCGCAGTTTCAGACTTTTGTTTCATCAAAAAAACCCAAGTACACCTACTAAAATCATCTACAATAGTAAGGAAAAATCTATAACCATCTATGGTAGGAACAGAATAAGGCCCCCATAAATCACAATGAACTAAATCAAAAACATTTCTTGCTCTGGTTAAACTAATAGAACAAGGATTTTTCTTATGTTTAGCAAAATGACAAATATCACAAGGATCATTAGAAAGAACAAACTTATTACAGGAATTCAAACTGCTTACAAGAGTTTTAAGTACAGCCTGTGATGGATGACCCATCCTATCATGCCACAATTTTTATTCTTTTACAGAAATAGAACTACTAGAAACACTATTTACAGAAACTCCATTATTAACATCATTCTTATTAAGAAAATAAAGACCATTGTTCTCATCTGCTCTACCAATCATCTTCAAACTGTCCTGGTCCTGAATCAAACATGCCTTAGATGAGAAAAGCATACTATATCCTGAATCCCTAGTCAATTTACTAACAGATACTAAGTTAAAATTAAAAGTAGGTACACAAAGAACATTACATAACACTAAACCTGTATTAAAAACTATAGTTCCTATGTGACTTATGCTAGCAGTTTGTCCATTAGGTAAATTAACATGCGAATTAAAAACCCTTTGTGACTTAGAAAAGTAAGAAACAGAATTAACCATGTGTTCACTAGCTCCACTGTCAATAATCCAAATGTTAGGTGATGAAAAAATTCTATTTAAGACAAAAGAAGAACAAGAGATTGGTATACCTGAAATACCAGTGAAAGCAAGATTTGCACAAGAATTCACACCCTGAGTTTGCCCATGAAAATTGTCTGTAAGTCCTACATTTTGCTGAGAAGAATGTA
Source organism: Primula vulgaris (assembly GCA_963920805.1). Lineage (NCBI taxonomy): Eukaryota > Viridiplantae > Streptophyta > Magnoliopsida > Ericales > Primulaceae > Primula > Primula vulgaris. The sequence continues at coordinate 21,465,005 of OY987222.1, forward strand.
AAGGTGTTGCTGTATAACCAGAAGATAAACACACAATCTGATCTTGATGCACACCCCTCTGACTAACACCTATCTTATCATGTGAACCTAAAACCCCTTGATCACTAAAACTACTTTGCCCTACTGATTCTTGATTCACATAAACCATATGAGCCCTTGGTACCCCACTACCATACCCTCTCTGTGACCCATTAAAACTAGGTTTAGTTCTGCCTTTCCAACCTGGTGGATAACCATGGATCTTATAGCATTTATCCTTACCATGTCCATCCAACCCACAGAAAGAACACTTAATAACACCCCTTTGTATATTCTTGAACCTAGCAGCATTATTAGCATTACTACCCATCATATTCTGATTAGAATTACCATTACTATTAATGGCAAAAGCCATATTCTGACTCATACTCATGTTATGCACACTCCTTTGCTTTTCCTCTTGTATTAGCATAGTATACATGTCATTTAAACTAGGCATTGGTTTCATAAGCAAGACTTGGCTCCTAACATGTGAATACTGATCATTCAAACCCATTAGAAAAATCATCTTAAACATTCTATGCTCCCTAGCAACTATGGCAGCCATAAAGTTGCAAGTACAACCTCCAGTAACCCCACAAGTACATCTAGGTAATGGACTTAAAACTGACAAAGTGTTCCAATGAGTTTCTAACTTAGTAAAATAAGCTGAAATAGTTGAATCTTTTTGAACAATAGAATGTATTTCTTGATGAATCTCATAGATCCTAGCCTCATTGCTTTGAGCAAATCTTTCATTAAGCTCTCTCCACATTCTAGCAGCATTATCAACATAAAGAATGGATTGTCCTATTTCTTGATTTACAGAATTAAGTATCCAAGACATTACAATTAAATTGCACTGTACCCATGCCCCATACCACACATCAGTCTCAGATGGGCATACCAAAGTACCAGTTACAAACCCTAATTTGGATTTAGCCCCAATGGCAATTTCCATTGCCCTCCTCCAATTATGAAAATTAGTCCCATTTAAAACAGGATTAACAAGACTAGTACTAGTGTTTTCATTAGTTCCTATATAATAAGGATTCATAGTGCTAACAACAGGTGGTTGAATTGGTGGATTAACATGATTCTCGTAATCATTATTCTGAGGAATCGACATATCTAGCCTTTATATAAAAGAAAACTAGGTCTAAAACAAAAAACCCCAAATCAACCAAGAAACCCTACTCAGGAAAAACCAAGAATAACACCAATCGATTACCAATCTATTATTACCAATTACAGCTATCTATTATTCAACCAAGAAGTGAATAAAGATCAACCAATTGTGTAATTTAGAGAGAAAAGGAAGAAATAAGCAAACCAGTCATAAAGGCTGACTTATTATGTAGAAATACACAGCGGAAACCCCCCAATATCATCTGATACCATGTAGAAATCAATAATCTGGATTAATCGAACCCTGTTATTGATGATTTCACGAATTAGGTATATATATATATCTGTTTATATGCTTGTATAGAGAGAGAGAGATAAACGTAAATAATGAATCTTATTAATTATTAAACTAAACTTTACACAGTATTTATACTGAAAACATCAAGTTTTCAGTTCTTTCAAATCAGTCCAACACATTACAGAAGTAACAATAAACTATACATCATTAGATACATCAAGTATCAATCTTTACAAATTAGTACAACATATTACTGAATTTAACAATCAACTTTTATACTGCATTTATTCTAGATACACTAAGTATCCAGAATTTACAAATTAATACAACAACTTATAAAACAATGATTCTGGATACATCAATTATCCAGAATCTTACAATTTCACAGTTTTATTCTTAATATTTTATGCTGGTCAATCAAATAGAGTCTAAGCATTTTAAGCAAAATTTGAAAAGGTGAGCTTTAAAGCTGCAACCAAACAAAGCCCTTAAACTTGTGTCTACTTCTTTGTAATTGTACCAATGGTATAACGCAATAAAAGGGTAATTGAATAATCGAGAGAATTTTTAACTTTTTTATTATGTCGAACTTGTTACAAGATACATTGTTTCTGTAAGTAGTTCTATTACTAATTACTTTACCTATGTCACATACCTCTTGATGTTACGTTTAGAGGCACATTGTGGTAAGTGTTACATTGCCGTTTTTCGAAAGTTGAGAATAACTGAGAGCTACGTTGTTAATGACTAGAAAAAAGGAATAGCAGCTAAGTTGGTGAAAGATCAGTTGAATAAGTATTTAAAATTATTGCAGGGGAAATTTTCTAGTTGTAACATAAATTTCCGAGTCAACTACAGTTTTGTAACCCAACTATACCACTTTTCCTATTTTGCCACCTGACCAAAGATATGATTAGTTCACCTATTTTTATCATCCTAGGTTTGCAATAAAATTTAAATTATCCGTACTTTTTTTTTTGTGTGCCTCCTTCCGCCCTATCCCACTGTAATAAATCTCTCCTTCTCTGATTAGGGAGGGTAAGCTCTGAAGGAGAACCAATCTCGTAACCGATAAGTATTCAAGCTGGTGGCTAATTCATAAAAGCTCTCAAGTGAAAGAGATTATAATGGTTGTTAAATCATTGTTTTAGACAAAAAATAGTAATTTACTGTAAATATACAGTGATAGTAATTTTTTTTATCATATAAATTAGGATAAGAGATGGTCCAGGTTTTAGTTGGATTGTTACAGCCAGGTTCTTTTGGTGGGTTAACCCACTAAATGGCTGTCAAATTCTATTAAAGGAAGTACAAATATAGCTGTAAGAAAAGAAAGAAAAAAATTATTTTTAGTAACCTTTTACCCATTATATATACTTTCTTCATCTGAATTTTTTCAAAATAAAAAGGCAAAAGGAATACGTAAGCTAGAAATCATGGAAACACATTTTTTCCTTTTAATTCTGTTCTCATTTTTGTTTTTAAACACTCAGTCAGCAACTCCTCCCTTCGCGTGCAACAAAAATGACCCCAACACGACCACATATAAATTCTGTGACAAAACCCTATCATATGAAGAAAGGGCCAAAGACTTAGTTTCACGCCTCACATTGGACGAAAAGGTGCTACAATTAGTTGACAAACCCCTCGGGATTCCACGGTTCGGCGTGCCTGGATATGCATGGTGGTCGGAAGCCCTACATGGGGTCGCAAATTTCGGTTTGGGTGTGCATTTTGACAATGTAACAGTTCCTGGTGCGACCAGTTTCGCTGCTCCTATTCTATCTGCTGCTAGCTTCAACACGTCATTATGGTATCAGCTAATTTTCATAGACTTTATTTGCCTGCAGCTTTTTTAACTCAGCTTTTCTGCTTATATTTGATATTAAGAAAAGTGTTTATTTGAAAGAGAAGCGTTTAAGCATCAACTTCTTAGCTTTTTTTTGCCAGAAAAAATGTTTCATAAAGTTTATTTTATTCAAATATTGTATTTATTATTTATTTAAAAAAAAAACATTCTTTGATCCAAAAATAGTTTTTTCATCAACTAGTGACTTTTTGATAAAGAAATTTTAACAAAGTGATATTTATTTTAAAAAATTATTTGTGCATGTCACACCTTTTTTTGAAAAAAATACTATTTTTTTCCCAAAAAAAAAGCATCTTTTTTAAAAAGTAATTGTTTTTAGAGTCTGCCTTTTGAAAATGTATTTATCTAAAAAGCAAAACCAATTTTTAGAAAAAAAATTTATATTAAAAGCAGCTTATAATATTTATACTGAAACGTTTCAATGAAGCTTGTAGCAGTAAAAAGAGCCATCTTTTTGAGCCCCCTAAAAATCCAGCTTATTAGCCTAACACCTGCAGCCAACAAAGCCAAATTTCTTGCCTCTTCGGTGTATGACTTTAATCTTTTATCTATTTCATTGCAACATTTTTTTTACATTGCAACAGGTATGTTTTGGGTGATGTAGTGTCGACGGAGGCCCGGGCAATGTACAACCTAGGTCAAGCTGGACTAACGTATTGGAGCCCAAACGTGAATGTGCTTCGTGACCCTAGATGGGGAAGGGCCCAAGAGACTCCAGGCGAAGACCCATTTGTGGTTTCAGCATATGGAATTAATTACGTGAAAGGTCTACAGGGAACTCCCAAAGAAGGAAAACCTATTGATGACAAGCTTAAAGTTTCAAGTTGTTGCAAGCATTATACAGCATATGATATCGATAAATGGCAAGGGTATAGCCGCTTCACCTTCGATGCAAAGGTACTTTCTTTTTCCTTTTACAAATGGACAATACTGTAGATTGCATATTTATCTCTATAGCTCAATTTTTTATCGGAATAGAACTTATTAAGTGTGACTAAGTTGAATTTATCCTACGATGATCACAGTGAAAGTTACAGCATAAATTGTTTTGTCAAAAAAGAAACGGAAATCTTAATTATTAATACTTTTTGCATTAAAGGTTTTGACGGACGGTTGCATTTAGGGTCGTACTTAGAAATAATTTAATCACCAAACCTAGAGTACTAGTTATAACTAATTTCGTCCTAATCAAAGAAATAATAGAGATAACTAATGTTTTGAGAAATTTAAAAGATTAAAAAATTTAAACTTACAAAGTTGTTAAAGAAAAGTCAAATTATGTCAAACAACCTGAGTACGAGGGAAAAATAAAAAATATATTTTGACATTATTAATTAACTAATATAGAGAAACAGATTACTTGGCGACATGCTAAAAGTATTGAAGTTGATCTTTATTTAAGGATGGATAGAACTGTATTTCAGTAGAAACGATTGTGACGTACTTGATGAGCATAATGTTGTGTCTTATCTGTCCCATTTTATATAGGACCATTTACTGAACTAGTATGAATGTTTGTCGTTTTGAGGTACGTAAAGTGGTCTGGTATGCCTGTAAGACCAGACTGTATGCAGTCAAACTGTTTGATCCGGTGTGTCATGTATCATTCTAGTTTGTACAATCGTACTTGGCGCAGGTATGCCGGTCTAGTACCCTTAATATGTTGGCCTAATTGGTTCGAGCCTCTAGGCTCTAACAAATTTCCCAACTTGATTTTATTGCTTCATTCACTCTGAAAGACTCGTCTATGAGTTGTGTTTTGACCCGAAAATAAATGCCTTTTTTTTCCAAGACTAAGTTCAAGATTATATTTCAGAATTATAAACAACACCTTTTTAAAAAAAAAACATTTTGTTTGTCATCACAAAATACACATAAAAATGTCGTTGACCTACAAGCTAACACATATGTCCAAGGTAAAAAAATTGAACCTTAATGATTTCTGCACTTTAACTAACTTGTGCATGGGAGGGATTTTGACTGATGAGCTCTAATCACCAGACTAACATTGTTTTAGGATACGACGATATCCCTCGAATTAGAGATCCAACAAACATGTATCGGAGTTAGGACATTAAAAATGTGAGGTTTATAGCTTTATTTATACTTTAAATAAAGTAAATATCCTTTCGAAAGAAGGTAGAATGTTGTTTATTCTCACTTTGTTATACATATCCAGGTAAGAAACGACACTTGATAACATTAAACATGTGATGAGTTTTTGATACTGCAGGAGAGGCCGCATCATTATTTTAATATTTTAGATTTTGTTAAATTAAGGTGACACAACAAGACATGGAAGACACGTTTCAACCACCATTCAAGAGCTGTGTGGAAGAAGGATATGTTAGCAGCGTAATGTGTAGTTATAACAAAGTGAACGGAATCCCAACTTGTGCTGACAAAAATCTTCTTGAAGGAGTAATCAGAGGCCAATGGAAGCTTAATGGGTATGTATCTGTTTGAATTAAATTCAATGAGAAAAATTAGAGTAGTTTAGTAACACATGTTGCAAAACTCGTTATGCACCTAATTTATTGGGTTTGAGTAGTAATTTTGATTGAGTACTTTGTTATGGCAGATACATAGTTTCGGACTGCGATTCTATCCAGACATACTTCGATCAATTGCATTACGGCGATACCCACGCTGATGCAGCTGCTTACGCCCTTAATGCAGGTACATATTTCTTTAAGATTTAGTAAGTATTTTTAATTTTAAACACCACACATGAATAATTGGATTTAGTATACAACTACGAGTTTTATCAGTTTTGGAATTACTATCATTTTGTCACATAGCCGAGGGCTGGCCTTGCCATAAGGCATGTATGAGCACAAAGTCATGCCTAACATGTTTCCTTGAGAATAACCAGAAAACCAAAAACATAGTATAAACATATGTCATTTATGTTTGAAGATATTATAGTTGATTTTACAATTCAGATGGTAAGCTGTAGTGTTTCTCAACTCTCAACCAAGGATATGAGTTTCAATTCCGATTATATTTTTTTCTACAAATAATCATGTATATTTTTTATGTATTTTAAAGTTGAAAATGATAGTGGTAATCCGCAATCGTCTCAAACAAGGATACTAATTTCACTTCTGTCCTCTTTTTTCAAACTTTTCTTAGTTAAATTTTAAATATATTAACACCCTTTCTCCGTATCATAAGTCGGACTTATGACATAATCTGAAAATGCTAGAAGAACCAAATTCTATCTTGTGAGTTTTATTTACGCGATAATAAATAATTTTATGAAATTGGGAGTTTTTCATATTTTTTGGACTATAATAAATCGCTGCCATTGATATATTAGTAGTTGTCAAACAAAAATATAATATAAAAACTTGTAGGGGTTGTTATCAAGTAGTGAATTTAGAAACCTCTGTATAATGGGATTGCCATATGAAATTCAATGTACCAAATGTAAAAACTCCGAATAAAATCAGAATTTCCAGTCTTTGAAGTAATTGGTATACGCAACATATGGAGAACTAATTCTATTAAAAAAATATTTACCCGAAAATTTACAACTCAAATATCTAATATCTTCGGACAGTATTTTGACCATTCCTTGATATTAAACACAGGTTTAAATTTAAATTGCGGGATCTTTTTGTCCTTTCATACAAAGGACGCAGTGAAATTAAACAAAGTTTCGGTGTCCAAAATTGACGAGGCTATAATATACAACCTCATAGTACTAATGAGGCTTGGTTTTTACGACGGAGACCCTACAACTTCTACTCCCTATGGTAAGCTCGGAAAAGCCAATATCTGTAGCGACGACCATAAATTGCTAGCTGTTGATGCGGCAAAACAAGGCATTGTCCTTCTAGAAAACAAGGGACTCCTTCCATTATCCACGAAAACAATAAAGAAAGTTGCTGTAATTGGCCCCACCGGGAATGCTACCGACGGTATGATAGGCAACTACGGGGGTATACCATGTGGGTTCACTACTCCTTTGCAAGGACTAGAAAAGTACGCAGAAACCGTGACATATCAACCAGGGTGTGTAGACGTAGAATGTAATTCTACAAACGAGCGTTATTTTCCCGCGGCCATTCAGGCGGCAGCCGAGGCTGATGTGACCGTTATGGTCGTCGGATTGGGTCAATCGATCGAGGCTGAGGAGCTCGATAGGGTTAATATAACATTACCCGGGTTCCAAGAGAAGCTTATAACCCAAGTGGCTGATGCGGTCAAAGGGAGCCTTGTTGTTGTTTTGATGGCTGCGAGCCCCATTGATATATCCTTCGCGATGAACAATCCGAAAATTGGGGCGATTATGTGGGTTGGGTATCCGGGTCAGGGTGGTGGGGACGCGATTGCTCAAGTGATATTCGGGGACCATAATCCAGGTGTAAATCTCATTTTTATTGATTTACTTAAATTTCCATATGAAGACATTTAAAATTCTAAATTTTATTCATTAAAATTTCTGGTTCCTTTAGTGCAAAACAGTTGAAGTTTAGGTAAAGCAGTTTTTTCTGAGTTTTAGTACTCTATGAAAAAAAATTCAAACCTGTACGTCGACTCATTCCCTTCTTTTTTGAATTTAGCGTATTGCTAATTGGGTAAGTGACGTAAGTCTAGCTCATTTTGGAAGTCTAGTGTACGGCATAAAATTGAAAATTCATGTTTGTTTCAAAACCAAAATTAACTGAAAACGGGTGTTCAGTATGCATAGGCATTGTATTTAACGAAATTGGGTAGTCAAATAATCGAATTTAGGTAAAAAGGTTACAAATGTAAATTTAAAAGTCCCCAACTCCCCATCGAAGAAAGCTTTACTTTTCAGGCCGTCTAGGAAGTGAGCCTAGATCTGATTTCCCCCCGTGTAGGATTAGCGACTCATTCTCTTCCCATACTGTATGGGAAAACAAAAAGAAAGTTTGGTATCCAATGGTGTCTATCGTACTAAATCAACAATGGAAAAGTTTTTTCATTGCTAAAGTAGGAAAATTGAGTTGGGCGCTAATTCCGTTTTAGAGATCTAACATTCCGCACCTTTTCTAGTTGTTATGCTTATCCGTTATTTACTTTGTTAGGCGGAAGGTCTCCGTTCACTTGGTACCCACAAAAGTATGTCGAACAGGTGCCAATGAATGATATGAACATGCGTGCGAATCTAAGTCGAAATTTCCCAGGGAGAACCTATCGCTTTTACAACGGAGAGACCCTATATCCATTCGGCCATGGATTAAGCTACTCGACTTTTTCCAAATTCATAGTCTCTGCCCCTTCGTCTATACTCATCAAATCATCTTCGGCGCAAATTGCTCAGACCGACAACTCAAATCATCAAGTTCTAGATGTTCCGACTCTAGATTGTGAAAACCACAAGTTTGAAGTGAAGGTGGGGGTGACAAACAAGGGCCCGATGGACGGTGACCATGTGGTGTTAGTGTTCTGGAAATTGTCTGATTTGCAAAAACAGGCAGTTTCCGGAACACCCAATGTGGAGTTGGTTGGATTCGGGACGGTTGGTGTGAAGGTTGGGAAGACAGAAGAATTGGCGGTGGATCTTGACGTGTGCAAACATTTTAGTGTGGCGGATGAGAACGGGAAGAGGAAAGTAATACCAGGAAAACATACACTCATTATTGGTGCACCTAGTGAGAAGCAAGTGAATCATGTTATTGACATCAAGGCTGTGTAAAAGACATCAAAATATTATGTAACAGTCGTTTCAACAGTTTTTGTTTTATTTTCCGAGAAAATACCACAATTGAACAAAATGTAAGGTCTTACTTATTAGTGGCTCTCGCGTACAAGAGTAAATGATTTACTTTGTTGTTATTGTAGTTGTTTCCTTGTATTCTATATGGGTGCAGGTATTTTTAGATAGTTTTTCCTTTTTATTCGACTCTTTTTCTAGAACTAGGATCGTTGCCCATCATGGTAACAGTAGAGATAAACAACGACCTCTTCGGCCTTTCTTTCTAAACGTTAGGAGTATTCTGCTTAAAATAGGCGGCATTACTACTAAATCGTTCTTTGTGTATCTCTATTCTTAGCCATAGATGTTAAAGCTTATGCTCCTTACGAATTTAGAGGAATATAAAAAGCTTCAGATTATATAAAAAGACAATGCCGGCTGAATATAGGATGGTTAAGTTAGTATGGTTGTAAAATAAAATGATTATGAAAACTACTTAAGAGCACAAATACAATTATTAAAACTGGAAATCATGGCCTTGAGATCTAAGACCCACTCAGTAAACACTAATAGTGTGTATAATTGTTGCCTACTTGTTTATGCTAATTGGACAAAGCGGAAATAATACTGTTTCTGACTAGGGAAATTCTCTGTTTGTTGCAATTTTTATTTTTTTGAAAATAAGAGTGATACTATCGTTAAATTACGTCATTACACGATAAGGACAAAAAATGGTCAGGTACACCAAAATAACAGGAATTATCATAAGGTATTGTAGCATGATTCACTAAACAATTTGCCGGGATATTATCGATCTCGATCTCCAGCAAAAACTCCAATTATTACCGCAAGTAACCTCACGGATTTCTGTAACAAAAGATTCAATTTCCCATGGAAATTCGTTCGTATGTCCTTTGCAACATTGTATCAGTGTTATGTTATCCGATTCGAAATCGACTTGATTCTAGTTATGGTCCTTCGCTCTTTGACATGCGGTCCTTAAAACCCATGCTTCTGCCATTAGCGAAGACGACGTCTTAAACCCGCCACTCCACATGTCCTCCAAATCTCTCAATCCATTGCGTAGGATAATTCCTCCACCCGACCAAACACGATTGTTTTTAAAAGATGCATCTGTATTACACTTTAATTTATCGTTCACGGGTTTAGTCCATTTCGTTTGTACTTGGGTGTTTTCATTTGTATGGTCACTGCTATTGAGGCGCTCTTTCAGGAAGTCTTTATGCAAGTTTAAAGCTTGACGAATAACATGCTCCGGAGTTGGTTTTTTGTCGTTAAAAATGAGCTCATTTTGAGCTTTTCAGATTTGCCAAGTAATATTCATGACCATCTCCACATAGTATTTGGGTAGCTTTTTGTCCAATAATTGCTCAAACCAAACTGCTAGTGAGGTAATACTCTGGTTTTTTTTCCATCCCTGGATTTTATTCAAGATTCTTTCACGTAAGTAAGCCATGACACTTGATTTTGAACCTTCCCAGCTAGATGGCAGTCCCATATACTTAGACTGAGGCTTGAACCTCGACATTCCTAGCTGTTGTAACAAGTCTTGTTGCTTATTCGGTAGACAGTTTGCAGAGAAAAAAACCTCAGACTTAGCAAAGTTGACAGCTTGTCCCGAGACACTGCAGAAATCTTGTAAGATACCCTTGAAGGTACCAACATCCTCATTATTTGCTCTTATGAATACCAAGGAATCGTCAGCAAAAAGCAGATGCGAAACAATAGGGCAGCCACAAATGAGAGTGAAGCTTTTGAGGTTGCCATTGTTAATAGCAACATTGAGTATTTTCGATAACACATCTGTGACTAGTAAGAAGAGGTACGGGGATAGTGGGTCCCCTTGTCGAATCCCCCTCTAGACTTTAGGTCTTAAATGTTTGTGCCATTCACTCGGGCCGAAAACTGAAAAGACCTAACACATTCCATCACCCATCAAATCCAACGGTCGTCAAAACCCATACGTTGCAATTGTTACATGGAGAAATGTTTTGGTACTTTAAAGTTTGTACTTATAGTAATTCAACTATTCAAAAAATAACAAACTAACCTTATTGAAAGTGTGAAAAAATAATAAAAGCTAATGCACAATCATCTCATTACAATTGAATGTCCATATATCAAATACAAAATCAATTGTTAAGCTTATAAATTATTTCGTAAACATAAGTTAACAACTTATTTACCAATTTAGTCAATCTGTTGGTAATTTTGCATATGCCTGTTGGTAAAAAAAAATCAACTAAAATAGGGTTTGGGTAAGGAATTTTAGCGGTCATAAAAGCAAGTAACAATACTAACTATCGTGTCAATCAGTATATTGCAGCAGTAGTATTATTACTGCTATATTATTTACTATTTTGTAATTAACATTCCAACTACGATGTTAGTCATCATCATTTAGTCACTATTTCACAATTAATAATTAAAAAAAAACTTTTGTTCTTATAGTAGATGCATTAAAAAGGAAAAAATATTCAGTGGTTCAGGTTCATCCATTAAAACAGTGATCTCATCCAATATTGTTTTAGTTAATCATTTTATTTTTAATTTATGCTAGGTCCAACAAGACTTTGTTAATCATTTACTCGAGTTATATTGGTTTAGACCATCAAATTTTGGTAGACACGGTCCAACAAAAATTTACTCACTAAAAAGTTGCACTCAAACAAGTCTTGTTCTTTTCATATTTGATGGCTTCTCGGAACACCGTAATCAGTTACACAATATGATTTTCTGTCAATTTCAACAAATTTTCATCTTTCCGTACCAAATCTAAAAAAATCAGCTCACACTGTAATGCAAATATTTCGCAAATGCAAAACTCCCCATCCTATCCAACAGAGTGCTAGGACACATCAAATACAAGAGACATTGTTCCATCTCGTATGTTGTTTGAACTTTACCTAAAATGATCTCGACATGTCACTAAGACCATATTCGATGTTGACCACAATCTTATGATTCACCCGATCAATAGAATGACGCCTAACAGTATGCTTCTTTTCACAATTATCTAACTCGAATGTAAAATCATAATATAAAGACTTTTGACTATATTAAAAAATACATTGCTTCGCGTCTATCAAGAAACTACTTATATATATATGCAAATGATACTCGAGCCACTAACCACATTCGTTTATTGGTGTTAAAAGATGAAACAACACTAAGTTTAATTGGATAAAATGAATATATTTCACTTGATTCCTACATATCTTTGTGTTTTAATTCGAGATCCTCATATCTTGGTTTTAACCCAACGTTTTTCTAAGATTTGGCACAATAGCGAGAGACGAACATCAAAATGAGATGTGGCTATTGTAGAATCGATATTGTGAAGTCACATATGATAAGGTGATTATGAGTTCTTTTAGAGAGAATAAAAGATAGAGATTTTAAGATCACTGGAGATTGTGTCGCCGTGGATCATGCCTGTCAAAGATATGGTAGGACATCGGAGGTAGTGACGTCATCGGTTAATCATAAATCTTTAGAGACACATAATTAATTTATCGCTTGGCATATGAAAACGAGGTCTTGCCTAATGGAGCATATGATTTAGGTGGTTCTACATCCAGACTCCCAACTCAACGACAAGTTTGCTCCCCACCTTCTATATGCGCTTACCAACACTTTTGGTACGTTCAAAAATAAAGGTGAAAAAAATGAGGCCAGTGACGTACAATCTCATTCGTATTTGTCTGTTTCAACTTGTCGCACATTCTCTCCACTAATGCTATCAAGGGTTTAAGCATGGGCTAGAGGGCCGATGCTCAAAACCTCCTATAAATCATAATATCTAGAGACATCGTTTTTCGAAAAAAAAGTAGTATCATATTTATAAAATGTATAAATATATGAGGTACACTTTAACAAATGTTATTGTTTGTTCAATATGGTAGTATCATAAATATTATTTGTTTGTAGATGGTGGGTTCGATTCTTATTAGTAACATTCAAGTATTTTTTTTCATTTATTACTAAATGAAATTAAATAAAAGAGGTTGCGTTTCGTTGAAGGCTCGTGGCCTCCGCAACGTTGGTACTAGTCCCGAATGCTATAAAGGAAGAATTTAAAAGGATGAACAACAAGCTAATTTTTGAGAACTATCAACGAAACCGGAGATAATTATTTTGCAATTTTTAATATGAAGGGGCCAAATAGACATTTTATCAAAACTATGAGTACCCTTTCTAATAAATCTTTGTTCAAAGTATCAATTTAACAGAACATAAACTAACATTGAGAGCATTCTCATAAGTCAATATGATTTTGCTGTATAAATATAAGCCTATATAGCTTGCATAGATAATTTTAAAGTAAATACTTGAAGAGTGCGCAACGGTGTTTTCTACAATGGATGTATAAAAGGTAATATAATAGTGATATTTATTTAGTTTTTTTCAAAATCTGCTAATTTGTTTCCATGGATACTTATCAAACTCTTCTACAACCCAACTTATAATCCAAAAATCATTACAAAAAAACTCAATCAAATATGGAAATAAAATAACCCACTTCGATTTATCACATAAATGTCATATTGAAGATGAACTCAAACATTTTTGTTATTTATAAATACTATCTTTTTTTCTAGAAAAAACCACCCTAATTCGATTTATTTTGGAATAAACTAGATAAACTACATGTGAAATGATAAATATTAGTGAAGAAAAGTGTATATGTGATGTGAAAATGGTTATGGTAGACCAAGATATGTAATGGGGAAATAGAAAGAGAAAGTGAGAAAATATAGAGAAAGGGGGAAAAAGTAGTAAAAGAGCGAAAAGTACGAGGAAAAGAGTTTCCTATGGTAGGACCCGCTTAAAATTTCTCCTATATTTTTTTCCAAATTCTTCTCTACATGTAAAGAGGTTGGCTATAAAATTTTATCTTTTTTATCTATAAGATGTTAAGTAACCGTTCTACTCATTATTGTATAACTTTATATGTAGAGATGTTAAAGTAAACAATTGAGGATGCTATAAAGGAAGAATTTAAAAGGATGAACGACAGACACGTCGAAGCTGATTTTTGAGAACTATCAACGAAATCAAAGATAATTTTGTTGCAGTTTTTAATATGAAAAGGCCAAATAGACATTTTATTAAAACTACGCATACCTTTTCTTATAAACTTTTGTTCCAAGCATCCAATTTAACAGATCGGAAACTGACATTAAGAGCTTTCTCATCGGTCAAAATGATTTTGCTGTATAAATATAAGGTTATATAACATGCTTAGATAATTTTAGAGTAAATAATTGAAGAGTACACACTATTGTTTTCCACAATAGATGTATAAGGTAATATAATTATGATATTTATTTAGTTTTTTTCAATATATGTTACTTTGTTTCCATGGATACTTATCAAACTCTTCTACAACCTAACTTATAATCCAAAAATCATTACCAAAAACTCCATCAAATAAGTAAATAAACGAAGCCACTTCGATTTATCACATAAATGTCATATGGAAGATGAACCCATACCTTTTTTTATATTTATAAATACTATTTTTTTTGGAAAAAGGCACCATAATTCAATTTATTTTGGAATAAATTAGGTAATGTACATGTGGATGGATAAATATGAGAGAAGAAAAATGTATTTGTGATGTGAAAATGACTATGTAGCCGAACATATGTAATGGAAAAATGAAAAGAGAAAAGAATAAGACATATAGAGAGGGGAAAAAAGGCAATAAATGAGAGAAAAAGTAAAAGTAAAAGAGTTTTCATGATGGGATCCGCATAAAATTGCTCATATAAATTTTCCAAATTATGTATACATGTAAATTTTGAGTGTCTCTTTGGAACAGTTATGCTACAGTCAGCTTAACCACCGTTAGATTAGAAAATAAATGGTTAGATGATGTTTTTCAATAACTAATTATATTTTCTATTTTCAACAAATTAAAATTTGATAAATTAAAAACAAATTGTACAACACACTAAAAACCCAAATAAAAATATAGAACCCTATATGGGCCTACACTAAACTTAAATATTAATCAAAAATTAATTTTTTTTATTCATTTGATATATTTTCATGTAAACGGTTTGTGAACCAGTAATATAGCCTGACTGTTGCCTAGTAATTCTCGTAAATTTTCTATAATTTTTTTATTTATTTATGCATGAGCAGTTGAGTAACCATTCTATTCATTATTCAGTTTGGATGAACAATAGACACTTCCAAACTGATTTTTGAGAATTATAACGAAACCGGAGATAATTTTGTTGCAATTTTTAATTTGAAGGGGATAAATATACATTTTTATTAAAACTACGCATAAGCATCCAATTTTATCTTTTTTATTTATGTGATGTTGAGTAACCGTACTATTCATTATTGTATAACTTTATATGTAGAAATGTGTTAAAGTGAACAATTAAGAATGGTATAAAGGAAGAATTTAAAATGACGAACAACAGTCACATCCAAACTGATTTTTGAGAACTATCATCAACGAAACCGGACATAATTCTGTTAATTTTTAATATGAAGGGGTCAAATATACATTTTATTAAAACTATGTGTACACTTTCCAATAAACGTTTGTTTCAAGCATCCAGTTTAACATAACAGAAACTGTCATTAAAAACCTGTAATATATATTTGGGGGGAAAATACCGTGAATCAAAATAAAAGTGGGAGAAGTAAGTTTATACTTGTACTTCTTTCTCAATTAGATTACAATTATGTACATAGTATACAAACATATATATATATATATATAGAGAGAGAGATTGAGATTAAGCTAGTGGTATTTGAAGAAGAGCTGATTCATCGAGGCTAACTCCGGTGATGACGTTATTGAGAGAGTTTCGGAGGCGAGGCTGAGCAGTTATCGAGACGGTTAGAAGTAATCTCTTCTAAATGATTCTTTTTTATTAAAATTTTGATCAATAGCTTAAAATGAAACTGTGGGTTTGGTGCTATTTTACAAGTATAAAAGTATGATTTTTATGTTGTTGTGGAAAAGTACACTTTTAATTTGTAAACAAGATTTATGTTGTGTTTGGTAGAAAGTGAAAAAGAACACTTCTTGTATTGAAAAATTTGTGAAAAAGTGGTTAATGTTAGTGTATAAATAAAAAGAGTAGTCTTACTTATGGAACAAAAGTATCAAACTTGGTACTGTTTATAAGTATACAATACCTTTGAACTTTGAAATATTTGTTGGAAAAAACCAAGAGTTTTTTATTTGAGTGAATGCTCTCTTAAATTTGTGGCTACAAAAAATATTTATTCCCCCATTTATGTGGTCTTTTTATTTTGTAAAAGGAGTTACAAAGATTATATTAAAAGGAAAATGGTCTTGTGACATTTACTACACTTTTTCAAGACAAGAAAACAAAAAGAAACATACATGACATATACACAAATTCACACACATACACATGCATACATATAGAGAGAGTACCGCACCACCAACGGCCCGACCGTGGCTCGGTGCCGTTTCCGCCGAGTCACATGTGATAGACGTTGTACCTTGGGAACGAAGTGCCCCATGTAGCCAGAAGCAGAGGTGGCGGGGCAAATATCGTTTAAGGAAAACTGCTTGCAGTTACCTCGTCTCGGACTTTAGTCCATTTCGGTATCATTTACATTATTTTATGTTAATTCTTGTAATTGATATTTATATATTTGAGGAAACCATTTTTTGTTTATTTGTCAATTTCTTTTCCGTAGAAATTATTGTGTTTATTTACAACGTACCCAACAATCTTAAATGATATTTTTTATGTTTGGTACGTTAATACAATAATTTCGGTGTATGGATTTACAGAAAATTATTTCTTTATCCGTAATCGTTCTTAGTAAAATCATTTTCTCTTAATCTTTGGTTTCGGGAATTTGATGTTTACGGCTATAATGGTTTCGGATTGTTATATCATGGTTTTAATTTTATTTGTGGTTTATCCTTATTCTGGATTTTCCATACATTTAATTTGTATATATGCATGATTAGGTATAGTTTGTGTCCATGTATATGTTTGTTTGTAGTTACATGTGAATTAACCTTTTTGTATGGTGATGTGATCAACCCATGTTGTGTATAATTGGCTGAAAAGGTGTATTTTTAAATGCATGTGTCCTCTAAACTATTATTGTTATAGTATGTTTCTGGCAGAGCATTTGCCTATGGCTCGTTTGGTTAGTTAGTGAGAAATTTTCTTATTTATGTCTATTAACTTGCTGATTTTGACACGTTTACTATGTGTAATAGTTTAGTATTGTATTTGTGGGATGAGTTCCTAGCATTAACGTGGTCAGTAAGCGGCTGAGTATTTTTATTTTGGGTAGTGAATTTAAGGTAGCAGGTTTCACTACGTGTGGGTTTTGCCTTATTCTCCTTATGTATGTTTATTATACTTGTAGAGATTAGTATTTGGTAAATGCCCTTTATAGACTTTAAGACCTGTTTATGTGATAAATAGAAATGCTATGATAATAATAGCAGTATGTTACTGGAAATGTTATAGCATTATGTTTGTTATATGTATAATTTGTGTATACATGTTTTGATGAGTACTATTCTTGGGCATGATATAAAAGCTTCAGTTTACTACGTGTGTGGACTACCTGTTTTCTTTTAATTGTTTTTACACATGTTTTGAAATCAAGTTAGTATGGATTATTTGTCATGCGTGTAACCGTTATTGGCGTTCTAATTAGTTGGGAATAATTATTTAGTAGCAAATTTGAAACGGCTTACTAATTGCTATGTAAGTTACATTATGTATTTTATGGCACTATTTAGTATTAAAGAACTTTGATATTTAGTGTCCGTTTTAATGGTGTGATTAAAATGTTAGCATTTAATAAGTTTGTGACCATCTCCTTTTAAATTGGTTTGCGAAACCTTTTCGTCTAAAATGATGTTGGTTGTGTGCATTTGGTTGCTTTTGTTAAAAAAAATAGAGAAGTGACGATTCCAAACTCGAGAGTACGTTTGGTTTATGGAATGAGAATTAGTTGGTTTTAAATTTGGTTTGTAAAACCGTATATATTCTGGAAATTTTATTTCGAGATATCTAGTTAGAGACTAGATTATTTTGTTAGTTTATTTATACATGTTTATTGTTTTCATGTTAATAAAATTACTAACAATTTC
This sequence comes from Primula vulgaris, assembly GCA_963920805.1. Taxonomy (NCBI): domain Eukaryota; kingdom Viridiplantae; phylum Streptophyta; class Magnoliopsida; order Ericales; family Primulaceae; genus Primula; species Primula vulgaris. The sequence goes on from OY987222.1 coordinate 21,483,141, forward strand.
CAATGAGTTTTTTTATGTAGACATGGATCTCTACAATTAAATTGGAGGATGAATGTTTTCGAAATAGTTCGTGTAAAACCATTAATTTGGGGCTTACGAAAGAACTAGTTTCGAAATAGTTCTTGTAAAACCATTTTCTGATTTTTCAGAATTTGGGGCTTACGACAGAACTGGTTGAATTCTGAGATTGTTCTGTGTAAAATCAGATTTATCTGGTGTTTACGGCTGAATAAATCTTTCAGAATTTGATAATCTTTTTCGGGAATGAACTAGAATACTCTTGCAAAATCAGTTTCTTGAAACCATGCATGGTTATAGAAATTTGGTGTTTGCGAATGAGGAGTTTTAGTTTCATTTTTCGAAATTAGATTGTGCGTGTTTGTTATTTGAGATAACAAACAGTTTCCTGCGGGAAATGTCCGGAATACAGTGGGTGCTGGAACTGACCAGAACATTGTGGGTGCCGGTGTAACTCCTATTAATTTTGCATGAGTGCATATTAATGACGGGGGTTACAAATTTGAAACCACCATTATTATAGACACTAATATGGTGATATAATGGTTGGTGTCCTTATTAATTGTGATTTATTGTAATTTAATTTGGAGGGTTACAAAATTTGTAACGGTAATCATTAATGAGATTAATGACAAGTATTTATAACTTCTTATTAATTGTGATTAATCGCAATTTAATTTGGAGAGTTATAAAGTATTGTGACGACAGTTATTGCTGGCATTTATGGAGAGATTTATTAGCTAACTACGAATTGCAATGACGAGTCGGTTACTTATTTGGATGAAAGGTTATTTAATAACCAACTTTGTTCATCCAAGAGCAAATAATTTGATGATTAAACAAATTATAAATGGTCCTTGAGATTTATTTTAATAATAAACAAATATCGGCTAATTTATTATTTGTGGAAATATTATCTTATTAATTTGCTGAAAGAACATTTAATAATTTATTGAAATTAACACCTTATTTATTTGTTGGAAAAACATTTAATAATTTGTTGAAATAACATATTATTAATTTGTTAGTAAAACATATTGTGAATATGTTGAGCTTGCTATTATTAAGAATAGTAATTTAGTAATATTATATTACTATTATTGGGGGAGAACCCTAAGGGTCCCACAAATATGGGGTAACCCGTTGATCATGTAGATCGAGAATATAGTCGTGCCCCATAACGTCTGCGGGCGAGTGGGAGAATATCTAACGATTTATTGGTATGGACTTAAAACGTCTAAAATAAATGATATTGTTCATTTACCATCTTGAAACCGATTAACTTTCTCTATGACAGTGTGCATGTCCTGAGTGAGGACAAAGGGAATGCACGAACTGTGGGGGCGTTAATGTGTGGAAACGTTTTAAACGTTTGGAAATCCACTAACAAGTGCAAACATACAAATCCGAATCATGACTAGTGGTTTTTGAAATCTAAACGGCAGTAGCCTTTCGGTAGCCAAAACACTAGGATCAAATTGTGATAAGTTTGCTTGTTTGTGGCAATACATGAGTGACTATTTGTTCAAAACGAGCATTTTAGTCGATACTCTTGTGGTCAATAATGACATGTTGAATTATTCAACCAAGTCACTGATTTGACATGACATAGTAGGTGATGAAAATATAAAAGCTTAAATGTTTTATTTTTCTAAATCTATTATTTAAATTGAAACACAAATATGAGTTTTTTTTTTGAAGCAATGTATTGCTAAGTCTTCAGTTCGAAGTTTCGAACGGAGTACATAACCAAATGGTTCGATGCATTTGAGATGAGTGCAAAACCAAGAAGGGTTTAAAAGATATTTCCTCAATTTATTGATGGATGTATTAATCACTGATATGTCTACTTGATGAGAAGTAAAGATAAATCAGCCGAGATATTCATTCAAGTAAGAATGAATACGTGAATTCTATTGTTGAGGATTATGGCTTGTCATAAAACATGTTTAATCATGTGTGTTCTGTTGTGTTAATCTACCAACTTTAATCCAATGATGAAGTGTTAATCATTAAATGGTAGACTATTTTTGGAAGTGTTAAATATTGTCTAACTAGTTCCGAAATGGTATATTCATATGGATATGAATACATGATCAGTGTGATTGAAACGGTGAATATGAGACACCGTTCACATAATTGTGTTGATGGAATGACACCAATCGTTAAAGAACGACTTATTATGCTCTCGAGCAAAATGTAGTTCTTAAACGATGATTATCATGTTGATAAGTTCAGGATTAAACTCTGAATTTGTACGGGAAGTGAGCTTTCCGCAAGCTATGTGTTGAACAAACTATCGCTTAGGAAGTTGGACCAAACAGTCAGAATTATAGAAGGCATGGTGCCTGACTATAAGTTCGTGAAAGTTTGGTGCTACCTAAGAAAGGTCTCAATCTTGTTCCTTGAAGGATTTGGATAGGATCGAAAACGGTAGATTGTGTGTTCATCGGATAAGCACAAAATATAGTGCTGATCGGTTTCTAGTGCATAAGTCAGATGACTTAGGTGCATATAGAGTTCTATGTCCGAGAAGCATATTTTCTAAAAGAGAAGCTTTCCCGTAAAAACTCTAACGCCTGGCGAGTGTGATCAATACGTTGAGGGTTCAAAGCATTATGCTACCCAAGACGAGTGAACACTCAAACGGTGTTGGAAAAGTGCGCAAAGTGAATCTTGTAAGGAAGATGAAGTATCTCGGCATGATAAAATGGTAAGGAATGAAACTTCCTTTGTCCCTTGACCTTCATGAGTGAAGGTGAATCGACGACATTGAAATAATCAATATTATCCATATAATGTGTATATGGGAAGATGCCATCAACAATGAGGTTGATAGGCATGTGAAAAATAAAGTCAATTACTTTAAGTAAACTGACGGTTTTTTTTAATGTCTATACTCTAATCTCTATGATAAGACGCGTCATTAATTAATGAGAACATGCATTTTATAAATAGAGATCTAGAGAATTAGGAACAACCCATTGGGTCGTGGTTCCATGTAAAGTAAGCCAAGGTGCGAAAACTTGTTAAGTTGTTATATAGACTAAAACAAACACCTAACTTATCATAGGTAGTCTCTTGTGCGTCAAGAACTGCACTAGACCAGTTATAGCCAACTCAGTGAGCAGACTCAGTAGGTTTGCCAATGAGGCTTCTCAGATACATGAGGTATACTGCCAATCATGAACTCCATTATACAAGATGTCCAAAATGTTTGGAGGGTATTTAGATAACAAGTGTATCTCGAACTTTAACAGTACAAGGTCCATTAGTGGATATGTTTGTACTTAAAGAGGTTGCAGTCTTATGGAGGTCGGTAAAATAGACCTGTATAGTTGGAGCAACTGTAGAGTTAGAATTCATAACGTTGAATCAAGCTACAGAAGAGGCAGATTGGCTGAGAAGTCTTGGTAGGTATTCCAAGTGGCCAAAATCTGTTCCCGCAATAAACGTGTACTGGTGCAGTCAGTCAGTTATTAAACGGGATCAATGGAAAGTCCCGACAAAGTCATCACATATTCGTCGAAGACACTAATCCGTAAGAGCAATTGCTAGCAAAAATTGTGGTATCCCTAGACTTTGCAAGGTCTAAGGATAATAATGCGGATCCATATACAAAATGCTTGACTCGTGGAGGAGTTGGAGCATCATCGAGGGAAATGGGGTTTGAAGCCCAATAAATTGGAAACCTTCGTATAGGTAACCCAACCTGAACTGGAAACTTCAGTCTCGGGTTCAATGGGAAACTGAATTGTGCGGGTAACCGAACAAAGCACTCGAGAACATAAGTTCTCAGCCCATTTCTATGATGAAAGAGTTATAGACCTGTACCATTTTAAGGGTGAGCATGAGGCTCTTAATGAATCAAGTATCTCAAAGGTCGAGTGGGGTGAGTCAGGACCACCCTTGACTTGAAAATCACCTATAACGAGTGTGTATGGCCGATACTATGTGATGATCTAGGGCTAAATCACTAGAGCACTCGGTTGAATTTGCCAAGGCAGTACAGGGCCAAATATGGACAACAACCAAAGGGCTTAGTAAGTGGTGTAGAGAGGACACTGTGTGAGTATTACCCTGGTATGCACAAACGCTAAAGGGTTCAAGGCTTTAAGGCTACCCAATAGTAGCATATCAGATTTTACATCACTATGGCAGGTTCAAGGCGCGCGCTACCTGTCCTTATGCAGTGAATTCTCGTGGTTCTCTCGATTGCATTTAGTTGCACGTTGCATGTTTTAGATCGCATTCATGTGGGGGATTGTTGGAAAAAACCAAGAGGTTTTTATTTGAGTGAATGCTCTCTTAAATTTGTGGTTACAAAAAATATTTATTCCCCCATTTATGTGGTCTTTTTATTTTGTAAAAGGAGTTACAAAGACTATATTAAAAGTAAAATGGTCTTGTGACATTTACTACACTTTTCCAAGACAAGAAAACAAAAAGAAACATACATGGCATATGCACAAATTCACATACATACACATGCATACATATAGAGAGAGAGTACCGCACCACCAACGGCCCGACCGTGGCTCAATGCCGTTTCCGCCGAGTCACATGTGATAGACGTTGTACCTTGGGAACGAAGTGCCCCATGTAGCCAGAAGCAGAGGTGGCGGGGCAAATATCGTTTAAGGGAAACTGCTTGCAGTTACCTTGTCTCGGACTTTAGTCCATTTCGGTATCATTTACATTATTTTATGTTAATTCTTGTAATTGATATTTATATATTTGAGGAAACCATTTTCTGTTTATTTGTCCATTTCTTTTCCGTAGAAATTATTGTGTTTATTTACAACGTACCTAACAATATTTAAGCCTTGTTTGGCTAGGGATATTAAGAAAAAAGCTTTTATTTTATTTTATTTAGGGAAAGAGTTGGTTTAAAGATTCGATCCTTTTGTAAGCCAGAAAAAAACTCAGTTTTAAGCTGGTCAATCAAATAGAGTCTAAGCATTTTAAGCAAAATCTAAAAAGGTGAGCTTTAAAGCTGCAACCAAACAAAGCCCTTAGAATTGTGTCTACTTGTTTGCAATTGTACCAATGGTATAACGCGATAAAAGGGTAATTGAATAATGGAGAGAATTTTTAACTTTTTAATTATGTCGAACTTGTTACAGGATACATGTTGTTTTCCGTGTACGAAATAACAATTTAACAATAATAAAAGGACTAAAAAGAAATAAACAAAAACCAGTGTAATCTTTATTAATTTCGAATTGGTACAGAAATTAATGATTACAACATGTAGGTACTGAAACGTAATTAAAGCAAACGTTATCAGATTATTATCAATTAATAATCTGATGTACTAAATTGCAATAAATAGAAACTGCCGGACTGGAAAGTATAAACTTAACAGCCGGACTGTTCTATTTTAAATTGAAAGTACAGGACTGAATTGAAACTATTCTAATTACAGAATTAAATTACATAATAAGAATTACAGCAAAAAACAGAACTTTAAACTAATTACAGAAAGGTACAAACAGAATAGAAAAGCTACAGCTAAGTACTGGAAATTAAAATACTAAATTAAAAAGGACAGAATTGAAAGGACAAAATGTAAAAACAGAATTTAAGTGCGAAAAATAAATGGACAGAATAAAAATAAATATTAGACGAGGCTACTGTTAACAGTATGCCCTTAACCGATATTTGCCCAACCACCTTGATGTTTCTGGTTGCGTTGGCGCTTCGATCCCAAGGTACAACGTCTCTCGGTTGACTCGCCGGAAACTGACGACGAGTCAAAGTCGAGCTTTTTGTGGGTGGTTCTCTCTGGTTTCTAATATGCTATGAATAAAAAATGTATGCTGTTTTAGAGAGAAGAGAGACTGATTTTTCGTGTGTTGGAATGTGAGGGGAAGGCTTCCTCTTAAAGAGGAATTCTGAAACCGCAGAATTAATTGCTCATTTAATTCTGGGAGTTACATCCCCAGAATCCGCCTCCATTACTGCTGGAGTTTCAAACTTTCTGGAACTCTAGGGACTGCTCTTGCAAATATGCAAAAGTGACTTTTCAGTTTAGTACAAGACCCAAGACCCGAGACAAATCCCGCATCCCGCATCGGCCCGAGCGAGCACGCGCGTGTGTGGTACACACTAACCCACTCATGGGTATGTGGACTTTATTAGTTTACCAACTACATGGGATGGACTTGTATATATAGTGTAAAAATCAACCTTGATTTTAAAATGTGGGATAACCCTCATGGGTTAATTCCACTCTCTTTTCCATTTTCCAGATTTCGGTTTTTCCCTCTTTTGAGTACCAACCTTCGAGTCCAATTATCATTCACACCTTTCCTTCGAATAGGTCATGCGATATACCGTTACGAAACTCGTTGTACGAGCTACTTAAACACTTTGAGTATGGCCTTAGAAAAACTGAGTAGTCACATCGAAAATTGACTCAAAGATGGTCCCTGACTACTTGGAACAACCATGTTTAAAAACATGTTTTCCTACAATTTTTCCAACAATCCCCCACATGAATGCAATTGGCTCGAAAGCCCATGTCCTAAATGCAAATCAAGAGAACTGCAAAAGTTCACTGCCTATGGTCAGGTAGCGCGCGCCTTGAACCTGCCGTAGCGGAGTACCACCCAGAATACTGCTATTAGGTAGCTGTAAAGCTTTGAACCATCAAGCTTTGTGTATCCCAGAATGGCACCCGCACAGTGCCCTATCTACCCACGTACTAGGCCCTTTAGTTGTCCATATTTGGCCTGGACTGCCTTGGCAACTTCAACTGAGTGCTCTGGTGAATTAGCCCAAGCTCATCACATGGTACCGGCCTTACACACTCGTTATAGGTGTTCCAAGTCGAAAGTGTCCTGACTCACTTTACTCGACCGTCGAGTTACTTGGATCATTAAGAGACTCAAGCTCACCCTTACAATGGTACAAGTCTATCACTCTGTCATCGTGGAAATGGGCTGGGAACTCCATGTTCCCGAGTGCTTTGTTCGGTTGCCCTCACAGTTCAGTTTCCCTTTGAACCTATCAGGAAATATTCCGTTTAGGTTGGGTTGCTTATGAGGGGGCCACCAATTTAATGGGCTTTAATCCCATTCCGTTCGATGACGTCTCGACTCCTACTTGAGTCAAGCCTTTTGTTAATGGATCCGCTATGTTTTTCTTTGATCTCACAAAATCTAAGGATACCACACCATTGGATAACAATTCCCTTACGGATTTATGTCTTCGACGTATATGTCGAGACTTTCCATTATACATATGATCCTGAGCCCGTGCAATAGCTGATTGACTATCACAATGCATGCTTATTGCGGGAAGAGGTTTCGGCCACATTGGAATTCCTTCCAATAGACTTCTCAGCCAGTCTGCCTCTTCGGTTGCTAAGTCTAACGCTATGAATTCAGATTCCATAGTTGACCTTGCAATACACGTCTGTTTGGAGGATCTCCAAGACACAGCAGCTCCTCCCATTATAAACACATATCCACTCGTGGACCTTGTGCTATTGGAGTCTGATATCCAGTTGGCATCTGAATACCCTTCCAGTATCCCTGGATATCTGGTATAGTGCAGCCCGTAATCGGCTAAAAACCTCATATATCTGAGAAGTTTCATTATGGCCTTCCAGTGTTCCTCATTCGGATTGCTGGTGTACCTGCTCAGTCTACTCACTGAGTTTGCTATGTCTGGTCTAGTGCAATTCATTATATAAAAGTGTTTAATAGCTTAATATGAAACTGTTGGTTTGGTGCTATGTTATAAGTATAAAAGTATGATTTTTATGTTGTTGTGGAAAAGTACACTTTTAATTTGTAAACAAGATTTGGTAGAAAGTGAAAAAGAACACTTCTTGTATTGAAAAATTTGTGAAAAAGTGGTTGATGTTAGTGTATAAATAAAAAGAGTAGTCTTACTTATGGAACAAAAGTATCAAACTTGGTACTGTTTATAAGTATACAAGTACTGATACCTTTGAACTTTGAAATATTTAAGCCTTGTTTGGCTAGGGATATTAAGTAAAAACCTTTTATTTTATTTTATTTAGGGAAAGAGTTGGTTTAAAGATTCGATCCTTTTGTAAGCCAGAAAAAAACTCAGTTTTATGCTGGTCAATCAAATAGAGTCTAAGCATTTTAAGCAAAATTTGAAAAGGTGAGCTTTAAAGCTGCAACCAAACAAAGCCCTTAAACTTGTGTCTACTTCTTTGTAATTGTACCAATGGTATAACGCGATAAAAGGGTAATTGAATAATCGAGAGAATTTTTAACTTTTTTATTATGTCGAACTTGTTACAAGATACATTGTTTCTGTAAGTAGTTCTATTACTAATTACTTTACCTATGTCACATACCTCTTGATGTTACGTTTAGAGGCACATTGTGGTAAGTGTTACATTGCCGTTTTTCGAAAGTTGAGAATAACTGAGAGCTACGTTGTTAATGACTAGAAAAAAGGAATAGCAGCTAAGTTGGTGAAAGATCAGTTGAATAAGTATTCAAAATTATTGCAGGGGAAATTTTCTAGTTGTAACATAAATTTCCGAGTCAACTACAGTTTTGTAACCCAACTATACCACTTTTCCTATTTTGCCACCTGACCAAAGATATGATTAGTTCACCTATTTTTATCATCCTAGGTTTGCAATAAAATTTAAATTATCCGTACTTTTTTTTTTGTGTGCCTCCTTCCGCCCTATCCCACTGTAATAAATCTCTCCTTCTCTGATTAGGGAGGGTAAGCTCTGAAGGAGAACCAATCTCGTAACCGATAAGTATTCAAGCTGGTGGCCATTTCATAAAAGCTCTCAAGTGAAAGAGATTATAATGGTTGTTAAATCATTGTTTTAGACAAAAAATAGTAATTTACTGTAAATATACAGTGATAGTAATTTTTTTTTATCATATAAATTAGGATAAGAGATGGTCCAGGTTTTAGTTGGATTGTTACAGCCAGGTTCTTTTGGTGGGTTAACCCACTAAATGGCTGTCAAATTCTATTAAAGGAAGTACAAATATAGCTGTAAGAAAAGAAAGAAAAAAATTATTTTTAGTAACCTTTTACCCATTATATATACTTTCTTCATCTGAATTTTTTCAAAATAAAAAGGCAAAAGGAATACATAAGCTAGAAATCATGGAAACACATTTTTTCCTTTTAATTCTGTTCTCATTTTTGTTTTTAAACACTCAGTCAGCAACTCCTCCCTTCGCGTGCAACAAAAATGACTCCAACACGACCACATATAAATTCTGTGACAAAACCCTATCATATGAAGAAAGGGCCAAAGACTTAGTTTCACGCCTCACATTGGACGAAAAGGTGCTACAATTAGTCGACAAACCCCTCGGGATTCCACGGTTCGGCGTGCCTGGATATGCATGGTGGTCGGAAGCCCTACATGGGGTTGCAAATTTCGGTTTGGGTATGCATTTTGACAATGTAACAGTTCCTGGTGCGACCAGTTTCGCTGCTCCTATTCTATCTGCTGCTAGCTTCAACACGTCATTATGGTATCAGCTAATTTTCATAGACTTTATTTGCCTGCAGCTTTTTTAACTCAGCTTTTCTGCTTATATTTGATATTAAGAAAAGTGTTTATTTGAAAGAGAAGCGTTTAAGCATCAACTTCTTAGCTTTTTTTTGCCAGAAAAAATGTTTCATAAAGTTTATTTTATTCAAATATTGTATTTATTATTTATTTTAAAAAAAAACATTCTTTGATCCAAAAATAGTTTTTTCATCAACTAGTGACTTTTTGATAAAGAAATTTTAACAAAGTGATACTTATTTTAAAAAATTATTTGTGCATGCCACACCTTTTTTTGAAAAAAATAATATTTTTTCCCAAAAAAAAAGCATCTTTTTGAAAAAGTAATTGTTTTTAGAGTCTGCCTTTTGAAAATGTATTTATCTAAAAAGCAAAACCAATTTTTAGAAAAAAAATTTAAATTAAAAGCAGCTTATAATATTTATACTGAAACGTTTCAATGAAGCTTGTAGCAGTAAAAAGAGCCATCTTTTTGAGCCCCCCTAAAAATCCAGCTTATTAGCCTAACACCTGCAGCCAACAAAGCCAAATTTCTTGCCTCTTCGGTGTATGACTTTAATCTTTTATCTATTTCATTGCAACATTTTTTTTACATTGCAACAGGTATGTTTTGGGTGATGTAGTGTCGACGGAGGCCCGGGCAATGTACAACCTAGGTCAAGCTGGACTAACGTATTGGAGCCCAAACGTGAATGTGCTTCGTGACCCTAGATGGGGAAGGGCCCAAGAGACTCCAGGCGAAGACCCGTTTGTGGTTTCAGCATATGGAATTAATTACGTGAAAGGTCTACAGGGAACTCCCAAAGAAGGAAAACCTATTGATGACAAGCTTAAAGTTTCAAGTTGTTGCAAGCATTATACAGCATATGATATCGATAAATGGCAAGGGTATAGCCGCTTCACCTTCGATGCAAAGGTACTTTCTTTTTCCTTTTACAAATGGACAATACTGTAGATTGCATATTTATCTCTATAGCTCAATTTTTTATCGGAATAGAACTTATTAAGTGTGACTAAGTTGAATTTATCCTACGATGATCACAGTGAAAGTTACAGCATAAATTGTTTTGTCAAAAAAGAAACGGAAATCTTAATTATTAATACTTTTTGCATTCAAGGTTTTGACGGACGGTTGCATTTAGGGTCGTACTTAGAAATAATTTAATCACCAAACCTAGAGTACTAGTTATAACTAATTTCGTCCTAATCAAAGAAATAATAGAGATAACTAATGTTTTGAGAAATTTAAAAGATTAAAAAATTTAAACTTACAAAGTTGTTAAAGAAAAGTCAAATTATGTCAAACAACCTGAGTACGAGGGAAAAATAAAAAATATATTTTGACATTATTAATTAACTAATATAGAGAAACAGATTACTTGGCGACATGCTAAAAGTATTGAAGTTGATCTTTATTTAAGGATGGATAGAACTGTATTTCAGTAGTAACGATTGTGACGTACTTGATGAGCATAATGTTGTGTCTTATCTGTCCCATTTTATATAGGACCATTTACTGAACTAGTATGAATGTTTGTCGTTTTGAGGTACGTAAAGTGGTCTGGTATGCCTGTAAGACCAGACTGTATGTAGTCAAACTGTTTGATCCGGTGTGTCATGTATCATTCTAGTTTGTACAATCGTACTTGGCGCAGGTATGCCGGTCTAGTACCCTTAATATGTTGGCCTAATTGGTTCGAGCCTCTAGGCTCTAACAAATTTCCCAACTTGATTTTATTGCTTCATTCACTCTGAAAGACTTGTCTATGAGTTGTGTTTTGACCCGAAAATAAATGCCTTTTTTTTCCAAGACTAAGTTCAAGATTATATTTCAGAATTATAAACAACACCTTTTTAAAAAAAAAACATTTTGTTTGTCATCACAAAATACACATAAAAATGTCGTTGACCTACAAGCTAACACATATGTCCAAGGTAAAAAAATTGAACCTTAATGATTTCTGCACTTTAACTAACTTGTGCATGGGAGGGATTTTGACTGATGAGCTCTAATCACCAGACTAACATTGTTTTAGGATACGACGATATCCCTCGAATTAGAGATCCAACAAACATGTATCGGAGTTAGGACATTAAAAATGTGAGGTTTATAGCTTTATTTATACTTTAAATAAAGTAAATATCCTTTCGAAAGAAGGTAGAATGTTGTTTATTCTCACTTTGTTATACATATCCAGGTAAGAAACGACACTTGATAACATTAAACATGTGATGAGTTTTTGATACTGCAGGAGAGGCCGCATCATTATTTTAATATTTTAGATTTTGTTAAATTAAGGTGACACAACAAGACATGGAAGACACGTTTCAACCACCATTCAAGAGCTGTGTGGAAGAAGGATATGTTAGCAGCGTAATGTGTAGTTATAACAAAGTGAACGGAATCCCAACTTGTGCTGACAAAAATCTTCTTGAAGGAGTAATCAGAGGCCAATGGAAGCTTAATGGGTATGTATCTGTTTGAATTAAATTCAACGAGAAAAATTAGAGTAGTTTAGTAACACATGTTGCAAAACTCGTTATGCACCTAATTTATTGGGTTTGAGTAGTAATTTTGATTGAGTACTTTGTTATGGCAGATACATAGTTTCGGACTGCGATTCTATCCAGACATACTTCGATCAATTGCATTACGGCGATACCCACGCTGATGCAGCTGCTTACGCCCTTAATGCAGGTACATATTTCTTTAAGATTTAGTAAGTATTTTTAATTTTAAACACCACACATGAATAATTGGATTTAGTATACAACTACGAGTTTTATCAGTTTTGGAATTACTATCATTTTGTCACATAGCCGAGGGCTGGCCTTGCCATAAGGCATGTATGAGCACAAAGTCATGCCTAACATGTTTCCTTGAGAATAACCAGAAAACCAAAAACATAGTATAAACATATGTCATTTATGTTTGAAGATATTATAGTTGATTTTACAATTCAGATGGTAAGCTGTAGTGTTTCTCAACTCTCAACCAAGGATATGAGTTTCAATTCCGATTATATTTTTTTCTACAAATAATCATGTATATTTTTGATGTATTTTAAAGTTGAAAATGATAGTGGTAATCCGCAATCGTCTCAAACAAGGATACTAATTTCACTTCTGTCCTCTTTTTTCAAACTTTTCTTAGTTAAATTTTAAATATATTAACACCCTTTCTCCGTATCATAAGTCGGACTTATGACAGAATCTGAAAATGCTAGAAGAACCAAATTCTATCTTGTGAGTTTTATTTACGCGATAATAAATAATTTTATGAAATTGGGAGTTTTTCATATTTTTTGGACTATAATAAATCGCTGCCATTGATATATTAGTAGTTGTCAAACAAAAATATAATATAAAAACTTGTAGGGGTTGTTATCAAGTAGTGAATTTAGAAACCTCTGTATAATGGGATTGCCATATGAAATTCAATGTACCAAATGTAAAAACTCCGAATAAAATCAGAATTTCCAGTCTTTGAAGTAATCAGTATACGCAACATATGGAGAACTAATTCTATTAAAAAAATATTTACCCGAAAATTTACAACTCAAATATCTAATATCTTCGGACAGTATTTTGACCATTCCTTGATATTAAACACAGGTTTAAATTTAAATTGCGGGATCTTTTTGTCCTTTCATACAAAGGACGCAGTGAAATTAAACAAAGTTTCGGTGTCCAAAATTGACGAGGCTATAATATACAACCTCATAGTACTAATGAGGCTTGGTTTTTACGACGGAGACCCTACAACTTCTACTCCCTATGGTAAGCTCGGAAAAGCCAATATCTGTAGCGACGACCATAAATTGTTAGCTATTGATGCGGCAAAACAAGGCATTGTCCTTCTAGAAAACAAGGGACTCCTTCCATTATCCATGAAAACAATAAAGAAAGTTGCTGTAATTGGCCCGACTGGGAATGCTACCGACGGTATGATAGGCAACTACGGGGGTATACCATGTGGGTTCACTACTCCTTTGCAAGGACTAGAAAAGTACGCAGAAACCGTGACATATCAACCAGGGTGTGTAGACGTAGAATGTAATTCTACAAACGAGCGTTATTTTCCCGCGGCCATTCAGGCGGCAGCCGAGGCTGATGTGACCGTTATGGTCGTCGGACTGGGTCAATCGATCGAGGCTGAGGAGCTCGATAGGGTTAATATAACATTACCCGGGTTCCAAGAGAAGCTTATAACCCAAGTGGCTGATGCGGTCAAAGGGAGCCTTGTTGTTGTTTTGATGGCTGCGAGCCCCATTGATATATCCTTCGCGATGAACAATCCGAAAATTGGGGCGATTATGTGGGTTGGGTATCCGGGTCAGGGTGGTGGGGACGCGATTGCTCAAGTGATATTCGGGGACCATAATCCAGGTGTAAATCTCATTTTTATTGATTTACTTAAATTTCCATATGAAGACATTTAAAATTCTAAATTTTATTCATTAAAATTTCTGGTTCTTTTAGTGCAAAACAGTTGAAGTTTAGGTAAAGCAGTTTTTTCTGAGTTTTAGTACTCTATGAAAAAAAATTCAAACCTGTACGTCGACTCATTCCCTTCTTTTTTGAATTTAGCGTATTGCTAATTGGGTAAGTGACGTAAGTCTAGCTCATTTTGGAAGTCTAGTGTACGGCATAAAATTGAAAATTCATGTTTGTTTCAAAACCAAATTAACTGAAAACGGGTGTTCAGTATGCATAGGCATTGTATTTAACGAAATTGGGTAGTCAAATAATCGAATTTAGGTAAAAAGGTTACAAATGTAAATTTAAAAGTCCCCAACTCCCCATCGAAGAAAGCTTTACTTTTCAGGCCGTCTAGGAAGTGAGCCTAGATCTGATTTCCCCCCGTGTAGGATTAGCGACTCATTCTCTTCCCATACTGTATGGGAAAACAAAAAGAAAGTTTGGTATCCAATGGTGTCTATCGTACTAAATCAACAATGGAAAAGTTTTTTCATTGCTAAAGTAGGAAAATTGAGTTGGGCGCTAATTCCGTTTTAGAGATCTAACATTCCGCACCTTTTCTAGTTGTTATGCTTATCGTTATTTACTTTGTTAGGCGGAAGGTCTCCGTTCACTTGGTACCCACAAAAGTATGTCGAACAGGTGCCAATGAATGATATGAACATGCGTGCGAATCTAAGTCGAAATTTCCCAGGGAGAACCTATCGCTTTTACAACGGAGAGACCCTATATCCATTCGGCCATGGATTAAGCTACTCGACTTTTTCCAAATTCATAGTCTCTGCCCCTTCGTCTATACTCATCAAATCATCTTCGGCGCAAATTGCTCAGACCGACAACTCAAATCATCAAGTTCTAGATGTTCCGACTCTAGATTGTGAAAACCACAAGTTTGAAGTGAAGGTGGGGGTGACAAACAAGGGCCCGATGGACGGTGACCATGTGGTGTTAGTGTTCTGGAAATTGTCTGATTTGCAAAAACAGGCAGTTTCCGGAACACCCAATGTGGAGTTGGTTGGATTCGGGACGGTTGGTGTGAAGGTTGGGAAGACAGAAGAATTGGCGGTGGATCTTGACGCGTGCAAACATTTTAGTGTGGCGGATGAGAACGGGAAGAGGAAAGTAATACCAGGAAAACATACACTCATTATTGGTGCACCTAGTGAGAAGCAAGTGAATCATGTTATTGACATCAAGGCTGTGTAAAAGACATCAAAATATTATGTAACAGTCGTTTCAACAGTTTTTGTTTTATTTTCCGAGAAAATACCACAATTGAACAAAATGTAAGGTCTTACTTATTAGTGGCTCTCACGTACAAGAGTAAATGATTTACTTTGTTGTTATTGTAGTTGTTTCCTTGTATTCTATATGGGTGCAGGTATTTTTAGATAGTTTTTCCTTTTTATTCGACTCTTTTTCTAGAACTAGGATCGTTGCCCATCATGGTAACAGTAGAGATAAACAACGACCTCTTCGGCCTTTCTTTCTAAACGTTAGGAGTATTCTGCTTAAAATAGGCGGCATTACTACTAAATCGTTCTTTGTGTATCTCTATTCTTAGCCATAGATGTTAAAGCTTATGCTCCTTACGAATTTAGAGGAATATAAAAAGCTTCAGATTATATAAAAAGACAATGCCGGCTGAATATAGGATGGTTAAGTTAGTATGGTTGTAAAATAAAATGATTATGAAAACTACTTAAGAGCACAAATACAATTATTAAAACTGGAAATCATGGCCTTGAGATCTAAGACCCACTCAGTAAACACTAATAGTGTGTATAATTGTTGCCTACTTGTTTATGCTAATTGGACAAAGCGGAAATAATACTGTTTCTGACTAGGGAAATTCTCTGTTTGTTGCAATTTTTATTTTTTTGAAAATAAGAGTGATACTATCGTTAAATTACGTCATTACACGATAAGGACAAAAAATGGTCAGGTACACCAAAATAACAGGAATTATCATAAGGTATTGTAGCATGATTCACTAAACAATTTGCCGGGATATTATCGATCTCGATCTCCAGCAAAAACTCCAATTATTACCGCAAGTAACCTCACGGATTTCTGTAACAAAAGATTCAATTTCCCATGGAAATTCGTTCGTATGTCCTTTGCAACATTGTATCAGTGTTATGTTATCCGATTCGAAATCGACTTGATTCTAGTTATGGTCCTTCGCTCTTTGACATGCGGTCCTTAAAACCCATGCTTCTGCCATTAGCGGAGACGACGTCTTAAACCCGCCACTCCACATGTCCTCCAAATCTCTCAATCCATTGCGTAGGATAATTCCTCCACCCGACCAAACACGATTGTTTTTAAAAGATGCATCTGTATTACACTTTAATTTATCGTTCACGGGTTTAGTCCATTTCGTTTGTACTTGGGTGTTTTCATTTGTATGGTCACTGCTATTGAGGCGCTCTTTCAGGAAGTCTTTATGCAAGTTTAAAGCTTGACGAATAACATGCTCCGGAGTTGGTTTTTTGTCGTTAAAAATGAGCTCATTTTGAGCTTTTCAGATTTGCCAAGTAATATTCATGACCATCTCCACATAGTATTTGGGTAGCTTTTTGTCCAATAATTGCTCAAACCAAACTGCTAGTGAGGTAATACTCTGGTTTTTTTTCCATCCCTGGATTTTATTCAAGATTCTTTCACGTAAGTAAGCCATGACACTTGATTTTGAACCTTCCCAGCTAGATGGCAGTCCCATATACTTAGACCGAGGCTTGAACCTCGACATTCCTAGCTGTTGTAACAAGTCTTGTTGCTTATTCGGTGGACAGTTTGCAGAGAAAAAAACCTCAGACTTAGCAAAGTTGACAGCTTGTCCCGAGACACTGGAGAAATCTTGTAAGATACCCTTGAAGGTACCAACATCCTCATTATTTGCTCTTATGAATACCAAGGAATCGTCAGCAAAAAGCAGATGCGAAACAATAGGGCAGCCACAAATGAGAGTGAAGCTTTTGAGGTTGCCATTGTTAATAGCAACATTGAGTATTTTCGATAACACATCTGTGACTAGTAAGAAGAGGTACGGGGATAGTGGGTCCCCTTGTCGAATCCCCCTCTAGACTTTAGGTCTTAAATGTTTGTGCCATTCACTCGGGCCGAAAACTGAAAAGACCTAACACATTCCATCACCCATCAAATCCAACGGTCGTCAAAACCCATACGTTGCAATTGTTACATGGAGAAATGTTTTGGTACTTTAAAGTTTGTACTTATAGTAATTCAACTATTCAAAAAATAACAAACTAACCTTATTGAAAGTGTGAAAAAATAATAAAAGCTAATGCACAATCATCTCATTACAATTGAATGTCCATATATCAAATACAAAATCAATTGTTAAGCTTATAAATTATTTCGTAAACATAAGTTAACAACTTATTTACCAATTTAGTCAATCTGTTGGTAATTTTGCATATGCCTGTTGGTAAAAAAAATTCAACTAAAATAGGGTTTGGGTAAGGAATTTTAGCGGTCATAAAAGCAAGTAACAATACTAACTATCGTGTCAATCAGTATATTGCAGCAGTAGTATTATTACTGCTATATTATTTACTATTTTGTAATTAACATTCCAACTACGATGTTAGTCATCATCATTTAGTCACTATTTCACAATTAATAATTAAAAAAAAACTTTTGTTCTTATAGTAGATGCATTAAAAAGGAAAAAATATTCAGTGGTTCAGGTTCATCCATTAAAACAGTGATCTCATCCAATATTGTTTTAGTTAATCATTTTATTTTTAATTTATGCTAGGTCCAACAAGACTTTGTTAATCATTTACTCGAGTTATATTGGTTTAGACCATCAAATTTTGGTAGACACGGTCCAACAAAAATTTACTCACTAAAAAGTTGCACTCAAACAAGTCTTGTTCTTTTCATATTTGATGGCTTCTCGGAACACCGTAATCAGTTACACAATATGATTTTCTGTCAATTTCAACAAATTTTCATCTTTCCGTATCAAATCTAAAAAAATCAGCTCACACTGTAATGCAAATATTTCGCAAATGCAAAACTCCCCATCCTATCCAACAGAGTGCTAGGACACATCAAATACAAGAGACATTGTTCCATCTCGTATGTTGTTTGAACTTTACCTAAAATGATCTCGACATGTCACTAAGACCATATTCGATGTTGACCACAATCTTATGATTCACCCGATCAATAGAATGACGCCTAACAATATGCTTCTTTTCACAATTATCTAACTCGAATGTAAAATCATAATATAAAGACTTTTGACTATATTAAAAAATACATTGCTTCGCGTCTATCAAGAAACTACTTATATATATATGCAAATGATACTCGAGCCACTAACCGCATTCGTTTATTGGTGTTAAAAGATGAAACAACACTAAGTTTAATTGGATAAAATGAATATATTTCACTTGATTCCTACATATCTTTGTGTTTTAATTCGAGATCCTCATATCTTGGTTTTAACCCAACCTTTTTCTAAGATTTGGCACAATAGCGAGAGACGAACATCAAAATGAGATGTGGCTATTGTAGAATCGATATTGTGAAGTCACATATGATAAGGTGATTATGAGTTCTTTTAGAGAGAATAAAAGATAGAGATTTTAAGATCACTGGAGATTGTGTCGCCGTGGATCATGCCTGTCAAAGATATGGTAGGACATCGGAGGTAGTGACGTCATCGGTTAATCATAAATCTTTAGAGACACATAATTAATTTATCGCTTGGCATATGAAAACGAGGTCTTGCCTAATGGAGCATATGATTTAGGTGGTTCTACATCCAGACTCCCAACTCAACGACAAGTTTGCTCCCCACCTTCTATATGCGCTTACCAACACTTTTGGTACGTTCAAAAATAAAGGTGAAAAAAATGAGGCCAGTGACGTACAATCTCATTCGTATTTGTCTGTTTCAACTTGTCGCACATTCTCTCCACTAATGCTATCAAGGGTTTAAGCATGGGCTAGAGGGCCGATGCTCAAAACCTCCTATAAATCATAATATCTAGAGACATCGTTTTTCGAAAAAAAAGTAGTATCATATTTATAAAATGTATAAATATATGAGGTACACTTTAACAAATGTTATTGTTTGTTCAATATGGTAGTATCATAAATATTATTTGTTTGTAGATGGTGGGTTCGATTCTTATTAGTAACATTCAAGTATTTTTTTTCATTTATTACTAAATGAAATTAAATAAAAGAGGTTGCGTTTCGTTGAAGGCTCGTGGCCTCCGCAACGTTGGTACTAGTCCCGAATGCTATAAAGGAAGAATTTAAAAGGATGAACAACAAGCTAATTTTTGAGAACTATCAACGAAACCGGAGATAATTATTTTGCAATTTTTAATATGAAGGGGCCAAATAAACATTTTATCAAAACTATGAGTACCCTTTCTAATAAATCTTTGTTCAAAGCATCAATTTAACAGAACATAAACTAACATTGAGAGCATTCTCATAAGTCAATATGATTTTGCTGTATAAATATAAGCCTATATAGCTTGCATAGATAATTTTAAAGTAAATACTTGAAGAGTGCGCAACGGTGTTTTCTACAATGGATGTATAAAAGGTAATATAATAGTGATATTTATTTAGTTTTTTTCAAAATCTGCTAATTTGTTTCCATGGATACTTATCAAACTCTTCTACAACCCAACTTATAATCCAAAAATCATTACAAAAAAACTCAATCAAATATGGAAATAAAATAACCCACTTCGATTTATCACATAAATGTCATATTGAAGATGAACTCAAACATTTTTGTTATTTATAAATACTATCTTTTTTTCTAGAAAAAACCACCCTAATTCGATTTATTTTGGAA
The DNA here is from genome assembly GCA_963920805.1 of Primula vulgaris. NCBI lineage: Eukaryota > Viridiplantae > Streptophyta > Magnoliopsida > Ericales > Primulaceae > Primula > Primula vulgaris. The sequence goes on from OY987222.1 coordinate 21,503,039, forward strand.
TAAACTAGATAAACTACATGTGAAATGATAAATATTAGTGAAGAAAAGTGTATATGTGATGTGAAAATGGTTATGGTAGACCAAGATATGTAATGGGGAAATAGAAAGAGAAAGTGAGAAAATATAGAGAAAGGGGGAAAAAGTAGTAAAAGAGCGAAAAGTACGAGGAAAAGAGTTTCCTATGGTAGGACCCGCTTAAAATTTCTCCTATATTTTTTTCCAAATTCTTCTCTATATGTAAAGAGGTTGGCTATAAAATTTTATCTTTTTTATCTATAAGATGTTAAGTAACCGTTCTACTCATTATTGTATAACTTTATATGTAGAGATGTTAAAGTAAACAATTGAGGATGCTATAAAGGAAGAATTTAAAAGGATGAACGACAGACACGTCGAAGCTGATTTTTGAGAACTATCAACGAAATCAAAGATAATTTTGTTGCAGTTTTTAATATGAAAAGGCCAAATAGACATTTTATTAAAACTACGCATACCTTTTCTTATAAACTTTTGTTCCAAGCATCCAATTTAACAGATCGGAAACTGACATTAAGAGCATTCTCATCGGTCAAAATGATTTTGCTGTATAAATATAAGGTTATATAGCATGCTTAGATAATTTTAGAGTAAATAATTGAAGAGTACACACTATTGTTTTCCACAATAGATGTATAAGGTAATATAATTATGATATTTATTTAGTTTTTTTCAATATATGTTACTTTGTTTCCATGGATACTTATCAAACTCTTCTACAAACTAACTTATAATCCAAAAATCATTACCAAAAACTCCATCAAATAAGTAAATAAACGAAGCCACTTCGATTTATCACATAAATGTCATATGGAAGATGAACCCATACCTTTTTTTATATTTATAAATACTATTTTTTTTGGAAAAAGGCACCATAATTCAATTTATTTTGGAATAAATTAGGTAAAGTACATGTGGATGGATAAATATGAGAGAAGAAAAATGTATCTGTGATGTGAAAATGACTATGTAGCCGAACATATGTAATGGAAAAATGAAAAGAGAAAAGAATAAGACATATAGAGAGGGGGAAAAAGGCAATAAATGAGAGAAAAAGTAAAAGTAAAAGAGTTTTCATGATGGGATCCGCATAAAATTGCTCATATAAATTTTCCAAATTATGTATACATGTAAATTTTGAGTGTCTCTTTGGAACAGTTATGCTACAGTCAGCTTAACCACCGTTAGATTAGAAAATAAATGGTTAGATGATGTTTTTCAATAACTAATTATATTTTCTATTTTCAACAAATTAAAATTTGATAAATTAAAAACAAATTGTACAACACACTAAAAACCCAAATAAAAATATAGAACCCTATATGGGCCTACACTAAACTTAAATATTAATCAAAAATTAATTTTTTTTATTCATTTGATATATTTTCATGTAAACGGTTTGTGAACCAGTAATATAGCCTGACTGTTGCCTAGTAATTCTCGTAAATTTTCTATAATTTTTTTATTTATTTATGCATGAGCAGTTGAGTAACCATTCTATTCATTATTCAGTTTGGATGAACAATAGACACTTCCAAACTGATTTTTGAGAATTATAACGAAACCGGAGATAATTTTGTTGCAATTTTTAATTTGAAGGGGATAAATATACATTTTTATTAAAACTACGCATAAGCATCCAATTTTATCTTTTTTATTTATGTGATGTTGAGTAACCGTACTATTCATTATTGTATAACTTTATATGTAGAAATGTGTTAAAGTGAACAATTAAGAATGGTATAAAGGAAGAATTTAAAATGACGAACAACAGTCACATCCAAACTGATTTTTGAGAACTATCATCAACGAAACCGGACATAATTCTGTTAATTTTTAATATGAAGGGGTCAAATATACATTTTATTAAAACTATGTGTACACTTTCCAATAAACGTTTGTTTCAAGCATCCAGTTTAACATAACAGAAACTGTCATTAAAAACCTGTAATATATATTTGGGGGGAAAATACCGTGAATCAAAATAAAAGTGGGAGAAGTAAGTTTATACTTGTACTTCTTTCTCAATTAGATTACAATTATGTACATAGTATACAAACATATATATATATATAGAGAGAGAGAGATTGAGATTAAGCTAGTGGTACTTGAAGAAGAGCTGATTCATCGAGGCTAACTCCGGTGATGACGTTATTGAGAGAGTTTCGGAGGCGAGGCTGAGCAGTTATCGAGACGGTTAGAAGTAATCTCTTCTAAATGATTCTTTTTTATTAAAATTTTGATCAATAGCTTAAAATGAAACTGTGGGTTTGGTGCTATTTTACAAGTATAAAAGTATGATTTTTATGTTGTTGTGGAAAAGTACACTTTTAATTTGTAAACAAGATTTATGTTGTGTTTGGTAGAAAGTGAAAAAGAACACTTCTTGTATTGAAAAATTTGTGAAAAAGTGGTTAATGTTAGTGTATAAATAAAAAGAGTAGTCTTACTTATGGAACAAAAGTATCAAACTTGGTACTGTTTATAAGTATACAATACCTTTGAACTTTGAAATATTTGTTGGAAAAAACCAAGAGTTTTTTATTTGAGTGAATGCTCTCTTAAATTTGTGGCTACAAAAAATATTTATTCCCCCATTTATGTGGTCTTTTTATTTTGTAAAAGGAGTTACAAAGATTATATTAAAAGGAAAATGGTCTTGTGACATTTACTACACTTTTTCAAGACAAGAAAACAAAAAGAAACATACATGACATATACACAAATTCACACACATACACATGCATACATATAGAGAGAGTACCGCACCACCAACGGCCCGACCGTGGCTCGGTGCCGTTTCCGCCGAGTCACATGTGATAGACGTTGTACCTTGGGAACGAAGTGCCCCATGTAGCCAGAAGCAGAGGTGGCGGGGCAAATATCGTTTAAGGAAAACTGCTTGCAGTTACCTCGTCTCGGACTTTAGTCCATTTCGGTATCATTTACATTATTTTATGTTAATTCTTGTAATTGATATTTATATATTTGAGGAAACCATTTTTTGTTTATTTGTCAATTTCTTTTCCGTAGAAATTATTGTGTTTATTTACAACGTACCCAACAATCTTAAATGATATTTTTTATGTTTGGTACGTTAATACAATAATTTCGGTGTATGGATTTACAGAAAATTATTTCTTTATCCGTAATCGTTCTTAGTAAAATCATTTTCTCTTAATCTTTGGTTTCGGGAATTTGATGTTTACGGCTATAATGGTTTCGGATTGTTATATCATGGTTTTAATTTTATTTGTGGTTTATCCTTATTCTGGATTTTCCATACATTTAATTTGTATATATGCATGATTAGGTATAGTTTGTGTCCATGTATATGTTTGTTTGTAGTTACATGTGAATTAACCTTTTTGTATGGTGATGTGATCAACCCATGTTGTGTATAATTGGCTGAAAAGGTGTATTTTTAAATGCATGTGTCCTCTAAACTATTATTGTTATAGTATGTTTCTGGCAGAGCATTTGCCTATGGCTCGTTTGGTTAGTTAGTGAGAAATTTTCTTATTTATGTCTATTAACTTGCTGATTTTGACACGTTTACTATGTGTAATAGTTTAGTATTGTATTTGTGGGATGAGTTCCTAGCATTAACGTGGTCAGTAAGCGGCTGAGTATTTTTATTTTGGGTAGTGAATTTAAGGTAGCAGGTTTCACTACGTGTGGGTTTTGCCTTATTCTCCTTATGTATGTTTATTATACTTGTAGAGATTAGTATTTGGTAAATGCCCTTTATAGACTTTAAGACCTGTTTATGTGATAAATAGAAATGCTATGATAATAATAGCAGTATGTTACTGGAAATGTTATAGCATTATGTTTGTTATATGTATAATTTGTGTATACATGTTTTGATGAGTACTATTCTTGGGCATGATATAAAAGCTTCAGTTTACTACGTGTGTGGACTACCTGTTTTCTTTTAATTGTTTTTACACATGTTTTGAAATCAAGTTAGTATGGATTATTTGTCATGCGTGTAACCGTTATTGGCGTTCTAATTAGTTGGGAATAATTATTTAGTAGCAAATTTGAAACGGCTTACTAATTGCTATGTAAGTTACATTATGTATTTTATGGCACTATTTAGTATTAAAGAACTTTGATATTTAGTGTCCGTTTTAATGGTGTGATTAAAATGTTAGCATTTAATAAGTTTGTGACCATCTCCTTTTAAATTGGTTTGCGAAACCTTTTCGTCTAAAATGATGTTGGTTGTGTGCATTTGGTTGCTTTTGTTAAAAAAAATAGAGAAGTGACGATTCCAAACTCGAGAGTACGTTTGGTTTATGGAATGAGAATTAGTTGGTTTTAAATTTGGTTTGTAAAACCGTATATATTCTGGAAATTTTATTTCGAGATATCTAGTTAGAGACTAGATTATTTTGTTAGTTTATTTATACATGTTTATTGTTTTCATGTTAATAAAATTACTAACAATTTCCAATGAGTTTTTTTATGTAGACATGGATCTCTACAATTAAATTGGAGGATGAATGTTTTCGAAATAGTTCGTGTAAAACCATTAATTTGGGGCTTACGAAAGAACTAGTTTCGAAATAGTTCTTGTAAAACCATTTTCTGATTTTTCAGAATTTGGGGCTTACGACAGAACTGGTTGAATTCTGAGATTGTTCTGTGTAAAATCAGATTTATCTGGTGTTTACGGCTGAATAAATCTTTCAGAATTTGATAATCTTTTTCGGGAATGAACTAGAATACTCTTGCAAAATCAGTTTCTTGAAACCATGCATGGTTATAGAAATTTGGTGTTTGCGAATGAGGAGTTTTAGTTTCATTTTTCGAAATTAGATTGTGCGTGTTTGTTATTTGAGATAACAAACAGTTTCCTGCGGGAAATGTCCGGAACACAGTGGGTGCTGGAACTGACCAGAACATTGTGGGTGCCGGTGTAACTCCTATTAATTTTGCATGAGTGCATATTAATGACGGGGGTTACAAATTTGAAACCACCATTATTATAGACACTAATATGGTGATATAATGGTTGGTGTCCTTATTAATTGTGATTTATTGTAATTTAATTTGGAGGGTTACAAAATTTGTAACGGTAATCATTAATGAGATTAATGACAAGTATTTATAACTTCTTATTAATTGTGATTAATCGCAATTTAATTTGGAGAGTTATAAAGTATTGTGACGACAGTTATTGCTGGCATTTATGGAGAGATTTATTAGCTAACTACGAATTGCAATGACGAGTCGGTTACTTATTTGGATGAAAGGTTATTTAATAACCAACTTTGTTCATCCAAGAGCAAATAATTTGATGATTAAACAAATTATAAATGGTCCTTGAGATTTATTTTAATAATAAACAAATATCGGCTAATTTATTATTTGTGGAAATATTATCTTATTAATTTGCTGAAAGAACATTTAATAATTTATTGAAATTAACACCTTATTTATTTGTTGGAAAAACATTTAATAATTTGTTGAAATAACATATTATTAATTTGTTAGTAAAACATATTGTGAATATGTTGAGCTTGCTATTATTAAGAATAGTAATTTAGTAATATTATATTACTATTATTGGGGGAGAACCCTAAGGGTCCCACAAATATGGGGTAACCCGTTGATCATGTAGATCGAGAATATAGTCGTGCCCCATAACGTCTGCGGGCGAGTGGGAGAATATCTAACGATTTATTGGTATGGACTTAAAACGTCTAAAATAAATGATATTGTTCATTTACCATCTTGAAACCGATTAACTTTCTCTATGACAGTGTGCATGTCCTGAGTGAGGACAAAGGGAATGCACGAACTGTGGGGGCGTTAATGTGTGGAAACGTTTTAAACGTTTGGAAATCCACTAACAAGTGCAAACATACAAATCCGAATCATGACTAGTGGTTTTTGAAATCTAAACGGCAGTAGCCTTTCGGTAGCCAAAACACTAGGATCAAATTGTGATAAGTTTGCTTGTTTGTGGCAATACATGAGTGACTATTTGTTCAAAACGAGCATTTTAGTCGATACTCTTGTGGTCAATAATGACATGTTGAATTATTCAACCAAGTCACTGATTTGACATGACATAGTAGGTGATGAAAATATAAAAGCTTAAATGTTTTATTTTTCTAAATCTATTATTTAAATTGAAACACAAATATGAGTTTTTTTTTTGAAGCAATGTATTGCTAAGTCTTCAGTTCGAAGTTTCGAACGGAGTACATAACCAAATGGTTCGATGCATTTGAGATGAGTGCAAAACCAAGAAGGGTTTAAAAGATATTTCCTCAATTTATTGATGGATGTATTAATCACTGATATGTCTACTTGATGAGAAGTAAAGATAAATCAGCCGAGATATTCATTCAAGTAAGAATGAATACGTGAATTCTATTGTTGAGGATTATGGCTTGTCATAAAACATGTTTAATCATGTGTGTTCTGTTGTGTTAATCTACCAACTTTAATCCAATGATGAAGTGTTAATCATTAAATGGTAGACTATTTTTGGAAGTGTTAAATATTGTCTAACTAGTTCCGAAATGGTATATTCATATGGATATGAATACATGATCAGTGTGATTGAAACGGTGAATATGAGACACCGTTCACATAATTGTGTTGATGGAATGACACCAATCGTTAAAGAACGACTTATTATGCTCTCGAGCAAAATGTAGTTCTTAAACGATGATTATCATGTTGATAAGTTCAGGATTAAACTCTGAATTTGTACGGGAAGTGAGCTTTCCGCAAGCTATGTGTTGAACAAACTATCGCTTAGGAAGTTGGACCAAACAGTCAGAATTATAGAAGGCATGGTGCCTGACTATAAGTTCGTGAAAGTTTGGTGCTACCTAAGAAAGGTCTCAATCTTGTTCCTTGAAGGATTTGGATAGGATCGAAAACGGTAGATTGTGTGTTCATCGGATAAGCACAAAATATAGTGCTGATCGGTTTCTAGTGCATAAGTCAGATGACTTAGGTGCATATAGAGTTCTATGTCCGAGAAGCATATTTTCTAAAAGAGAAGCTTTCCCGTAAAAACTCTAACGCCTGGCGAGTGTGATCAATACGTTGAGGGTTCAAAGCATTATGCTACCCAAGACGAGTGAACACTCAAACGGTGTTGGAAAAGTGCGCAAAGTGAATCTTGTAAGGAAGATGAAGTATCTCGGCATGATAAAATGGTAAGGAATGAAACTTCCTTTGTCCCTTGACCTTCATGAGTGAAGGTGAATCGACGACATTGAAATAATCAATATTATCCATATAATGTGTATATGGGAAGATGCCATCAACAATGAGGTTGATAGGCATGTGAAAAATAAAGTCAATTACTTTAAGTAAACTGACGGTTTTTTTTTAATGTCTATACTCTAATCTCTATGATAAGACGCGTCATTAATTAATGAGAACATGCATTTTATAAATAGAGATCTAGAGAATTAGGAACAACCCATTGGGTCGTGGTTCCATGTAAAGTAAGCCAAGGTGCGAAAACTTGTTAAGTTGTTATATAGACTAAAACAAACACCTAACTTATCATAGGTAGTCTCTTGTGCGTCAAGAACTGCACTAGACCAGTTATAGCCAACTCAGTGAGCAGACTCAGTAGGTTTGCCAATGAGGCTTCTCAGATACATGAGGTATACTGCCAATCATGAACTCCATTATACAAGATGTCCAAAATGTTTGGAGGGTATTTAGATAACAAGTGTATCTCGAACTTTAACAGTACAAGGTCCATTAGTGGATATGTTTGTACTTAAAGAGGTTGCAGTCTTATGGAGGTCGGTAAAATAGACCTGTATAGTTGGAGCAACTGTAGAGTTAGAATTCATAACGTTGAATCAAGCTACAGAAGAGGCAGATTGGCTGAGAAGTCTTGGCAGGTATTCCAAGTGGCTAAAATCTGTTCCCGCAATAAACGTGTACTGGTGCAGTCAGTCAGTTATTAAACGGGATCAATGGAAAGTCCCGACAAAGTCATCACATATTCGTCGAAGACACTAATCCGTAAGAGCAATTGCTAGCAAAAATTGTGGTATCCCTAGACTTTGCAAGGTCTAAGGGTAATAATGCGGATCCATATACAAAATGCTTGACTCGTGGAGGAGTTGGAGCATCATCGAGGGAAATGGGGTTTGAAGCCCAATAAATTGGAAACCTTCGTATAGGTAACCCAACCTGAACTGGAAACTTCAGTCTCGGGTTCAATGGGAAACTGAATTGTGCGGGTAACCGAACAAAGCACTCGAGAACATAAGTTCTCAGCCCATTTCTATGATGAAAGAGTTATAGACCTGTACCATTTTAAGGGTGAGCATGAGGCTCTTAATGAATCAAGTATCTCAAAGGTCGAGTGGGGTGAGTCAGGACCACCCTTGACTTGAAAATCACCTATAACGAGTGTGTATGGCCGATACTATGTGATGATCTAGGGCTAAATCACTAGAGCACTCGGTTGAATTTGCCAAGGCAGTACAGGGCCAAATATGGACAACAACCAAAGGGCTTAGTAAGTGGTGTAGAGAGGACACTGTGTGAGTATTACCCTGGTATGCACAAACGCTAAAGGGTTCAAGGCTTTAAGGCTACCCAATAGTAGCATATCAGATTTTACATCACTATGGCAGGTTCAAGGCGCGCGCTACCTGTCCTTATGCAGTGAATTCTCGTGGTTCTCTCGATTGCATTTAGTTGCACGTTGCATGTTTTAGATCGCATTCATGTGGGGGATTGTTGGAAAAAACCAAGAGGTTTTTATTTGAGTGAATGCTCTCTTAAATTTGTGGTTACAAAAAATATTTATTCCCCCATTTATGTGGTCTTTTTATTTTGTAAAAGGAGTTACAAAGACTATTAAAAGGAAAATGGTCTTGTGACATTTACTACACTTTTCCAAGACAAGAAAACAAAAAGAAACATACATGGCATATGCACAAATTCACATACATACACATGCATACATATAGAGAGAGAGTACCGCACCACCAACGGCCCGACCGTGGCTCAATGCCGTTTCCGCCGAGTCACATGTGATAGACGTTGTACCTTGGGAACGAAGTGCCCCATGTAGCCAGAAGCAGAGGTGGCGGGGCAAATATCGTTTAAGGGAAACTGCTTGCAGTTACCTTGTCTCGGACTTTAGTCCATTTCGGTATCATTTACATTATTTTATGTTAATTCTTGTAATTGATATTTATATATTTGAGGAAACCATTTTCTGTTTATTTGTCCATTTCTTTTCCGTAGAAATTATTGTGTTTATTTACAACGTACCTAACAATATTTAAGCCTTGTTTGGCTAGGGATATTAAGAAAAAAGCTTTTATTTTATTTTATTTAGGGAAAGAGTTGGTTTAAAGATTCGATCCTTTTGTAAGCCAGAAAAAAACTCAGTTTTAAGCTGGTCAATCAAATAGAGTCTAAGCATTTTAAGCAAAATCTAAAAAGGTGAGCTTTAAAGCTGCAACCAAACAAAGCCCTTAGAATTGTGTCTACTTGTTTGTAATTGTACCAATGGTATAACGCGATAAAAGGGTAATTGAATAATGGAGAGAATTTTTAACTTTTTAATTATGTCGAACTTGTTACAGGATACATGTTGTTTTCCGTGTACGAAATAACAATTTAACAATAATAAAAGGACTAAAAAGAAATAAACAAAAACCAGTGTAATCTTTATTAATTTCGAATTGGTACAGAAATTAATGATTACAACATGTAGGTACTGAAACGTAATTAAAGCAAACGTTATCAGATTATTATCAATTAATAATCTGATGTACTAAATTGCAATAAATAGAAACTGCCGGACTGGAAAGTATAAACTTAACAGCCGGACTGTTCTATTTTAAATTGAAAGTACAGGACTGAATTGAAACTATTCTAATTACAGAATTAAATTACATAATAAGAATTACAGCAAAAAACAGAACTTTAAACTAATTACAGAAAGGTACAAACAGAATAGAAAAGCTACAGCTAAGTACTGGAAATTAAAATACTAAATTAAAAAGGACAGAATTGAAAGGACAAAATGTAAAAACAGAATTTAAGTGCGAAAAATAAATGGACAGAATAAAAATAAATATTAGACGAGGCTACTGTTATCAGTATGCCCTTAACCGATATTTGCCCAACCACCTTGATGTTTCTGGTTGCGTTGGCGCTTCGATCCCAAGGTACAACGTCTCTCGGTTGACTCGCCGGAAACTGGCGACGAGTCAAAGTCGAGCTTTTTGTGGGTGGTTCTCTCTGGTTTCTAATATGCTATGAATAAAAAATGTATGCTGTTTTAGAGAGAAGAGAGACTGATTTTTCGTGTGTTGGAATGTGAGGGGAAGGCTTCCTCTTAAAGAGGAATTCTGAAACCGCAGAATTAATTGCTCATTTAATTCTGGGAGTTACATCCCCAGAATCCGCCTCCATTACTGCTGGAGTTTCAAACTTTCTGGAACTCTAGGGACTGCTCTTGCAAATATGCAAAAGTGACTTTTCAGTTTAGTACAAGACCCAAGACCCGAGACAAATCCCGCATCCCGCATCCCGAGGCCCGAGCGAGCACGCGCGTGTGTGGTACACACTAACCCACTCATGGGTATGTGGACTTTATTAGTTTACCAACTACATGGGATGGACTTGTATATATAGTGTAAAAATCAACCTTGATTTTAAAATGTGGGATAACCCTCATGGGTTAATTCCACTCTCTTTTCCATTTTCCAGATTTCGGTTTTTCCCTCTTTCGAGTACCAACCTTCGAGTCCAATTATCATTCACACCTTTCCTCCGAATAGGTCATGCGATATACCGTTACGAAACTCGTTGTACGAGCTACTTAAACACTTTGAGTATGGCCTTAGAAAAACTGAGTAGTCACATCGAAAATTGACTCAAAGATGGTCCCTGACTACTTGGAACAACCATGTTTAAAAACATGTTTTCCTACAATTTTTCCAACAATCCCCCACATGAATGCAATTGGCTCGAAAGCCCATGTCCTAAATGCAAATCAAGAGAACTGCAAAAGTTCACTGCCTATGGTCAGGTAGCGCGCGCCTTGAACCTGCCGTAGCGGAGTACCACCCAGAATACTGCTATTAGGTAGCTGTAAAGCTTTGAACCATCAAGCTTTGTGTATCCCAGAATGGCACCCGCACAGTGCCCTATCTACCCACGTACTAGGCCCTTTAGTTGTCCATATTTGGCCTGGACTGCCTTGGCAACTTCAACTGAGTGCTCTGGTGAATTAGCCCAAGCTCATCACATGGTACCGGCCTTACACACTCGTTATAGGTGTTCCAAGTCGAAAGTGTCCTGACTCACTTTACTCGACCGTCGAGTTACTTGGATCATTAAGAGACTCAAGCTCACCCTTACAATGGTACAAGTCTATCACTCTGTCATCGCGGAAATGGGCTGGGAACTCCATGTTCCCGAGTGCTTTGTTCGGTTGCCCTCACAGTTCAGTTTCCCTTTGAACCTATCAGGAAATATTCCGTTTAGGTTGGGTTGCTTATGAGGGGGCCACCAATTTAATGGGCTTTAATCCCATTCCGTTCGATGACGTCTCGACTCCTACTTGAGTCAAGCCTTTTGTTAATGAATCCGCTATGTTTTTCTTTGATCTCACAAAATCTAAGGATACCACACCATTGGATAACAATTCCCTTACGGATTTATGTCTTCGACGTATATGTCGAGACTTTCCATTATACATATGATCCTGAGCCCGTGCAATAGCTGATTGACTATCACAATGCATGCTTATTGCGGGAAGAGGTTTCGGCCACATTGGAATTCCTTCCAATAGACTTCTCAGCCAGTCTGCCTCTTCGGTTGCTAAGTCTAACGCTATGAATTCAGATTCCATAGTTGACCTTGCAATACACGTCTGTTTGGAGGATCTCCAAGACACAGCAGCTCCTCCCATTATAAACACATATCCACTCGTGGACCTTGTGCTATTGGAGTCTGATATCCAGTTGGCATCTGAATACCCTTCCAGTACCCCTGGATATCTGGTATAGTGCAGCCCGTAATCGGCTAAAAACCTCATATATCTGAGAAGTTTCATTATGGCCTTCCAGTGTTCCTCATTCGGATTGCTGGTGTACCTGCTCAGTCTACTCACTGAGTTTGCTATGTCTGGTCTAGTGCAATTCATTATATAAAAGTGTTTAATAGCTTAATATGAAACTGTTGGTTTGGTGCTATGTTATAAGTATAAAAGTATGATTTTTATGTTGTTGTGGAAAAGTACACTTTTAATTTGTAAACAAGATTTGGTAGAAAGTGAAAAAGAACACTTCTTGTATTGAAAAATTTGTGAAAAAGTGGTTGATGTTAGTGTATAAATAAAAAGAGTAGTCTTACTTATGGAACAAAAGTATCAAACTTGGTACTGTTTATAAGTATACAAGTACTGATACCTTTGAACTTTGAAATATTTAAGCCTTGTTTGGCTAGGGATATTAAGTAAAAACCTTTTATTTTATTTTATTTAGGGAAAGAGTTGGTTTAAAGATTCGATCCTTTTGTAAGCCAGAAAAAAACTCAGTTTTATGCTGGTCAATCAAATAGAGTCTAAGCATTTTAAGCAAAATTTGAAAAGGTGAGCTTTAAAGCTGCAACCAAACAAAGCCCTTAAACTTGTGTCTACTTCTTTGTAATTGTACCAATGGTATAACGCGATAAAAGGGTAATTGAATAATCGAGAGAATTTTTAACTTTTTTATTATGTCGAACTTGTTACAAGATACATTGTTTCTGTAAGTAGTTCTATTACTAATTACTTTACCTATGTCACATACCTCTTGATGTTACGTTTAGAGGCACATTGTGGTAAGTGTTACATTGCCGTTTTTCGAAAGTTGAGAATAACTGAGAGCTACGTTGTTAATGACTAGAAAAAAGGAATAGCAGCTAAGTTGGTGAAAGATCAGTTGAATAAGTATTCAAAATTATTGCAGGGGAAATTTTCTAGTTGTAACATAAATTTCCGAGTCAACTACAGTTTTGTAACCCAACTATACCACTTTTCCTATTTTGCCACCTGACCAAAGATATGATTAGTTCACCTATTTTTATCATCCTAGGTTTGCAATAAAATTTAAATTATCCGTACTTTTTTTTTTGTGTGCCTCCTTCCGCCCTATCCCACTGTAATAAATCTCTCCTTCTCTGATTAGGGAGGGTAAGCTCTGAAGGAGAACCAATCTCGTAACCGATAAGTATTCAAGCTGGTGGCCATTTCATAAAAGCTCTCAAGTGAAAGAGATTATAATGGTTGTTAAATCATTGTTTTAGACAAAAAATAGTAATTTACTGTAAATATACAGTGATAGTAATTTTTTTTTATCATATAAATTAGGATAAGAGATGGTCCAGGTTTTAGTTGGATTGTTACAGCCAGGTTCTTTTGGTGGGTTAACCCACTAAATGGCTGTCAAATTCTATTAAAGGAAGTACAAATATAGCTGTAAGAAAAGAAAGAAAAAAATTATTTTTAGTAACCTTTTACCCATTATATATACTTTCTTCATCTGAATTTTTTCAAAATAAAAAGGCAAAAGGAATACATAAGCTAGAAATCATGGAAACACATTTTTTCCTTTTAATTCTGTTCTCATTTTTGTTTTTAAACACTCAGTCAGCAACTCCTCCCTTCGCGTGCAACAAAAATGACTCCAACACGACCACATATAAATTCTGTGACAAAACCCTATCATATGAAGAAAGGGCCAAAGACTTAGTTTCACGCCTCACATTGGACGAAAAGGTGCTACAATTAGTCGACAAACCCCTCGGGATTCCACGGTTCGGCGTGCCTGGATATGCATGGTGGTCGGAAGCCCTACATGGGGTTGCAAATTTCGGTTTGGGTGTGCATTTTGACAATGTAACAGTTCCTGGTGCGACCAGTTTCGCTGCTCCTATTCTATCTGCTGCTAGCTTCAACACGTCATTATGGTATCAGCTAATTTTCATAGACTTTATTTGCCTGCAGCTTTTTTAACTCAGCTTTTCTGCTTATATTTGATATTAAGAAAAGTGTTTATTTGAAAGAGAAGCGTTTAAGCATCAACTTCTTAGCTTTTTTTTGCCAGAAAAAATGTTTCATAAAGTTTATTTTATTCAAATATTGTATTTATTATTTATTTTAAAAAAAAACATTCTTTGATCCAAAAATAGTTTTTTCATCAACTAGTGACTTTTTGATAAAGAAATTTTAACAAAGTGATACTTATTTTAAAAAATTATTTGTGCATGCCACACCTTTTTTTGAAAAAAATAATATTTTTTCCCAAAAAAAAAGCATCTTTTTGAAAAAGTAATTGTTTTTAGAGTCTGCCTTTTGAAAATGTATTTATCTAAAAAGCAAAACCAATTTTTAGAAAAAAAATTTAAATTAAAAGCAGCTTATAATATTTATACTGAAACGTTTCAATGAAGCTTGTAGCAGTAAAAAGAGCCATCTTTTTGAGCCCCCCTAAAAATCCAGCTTATTAGCCTAACACCTGCAGCCAACAAAGCCAAATTTCTTGCCTCTTCGGTGTATGACTTTAATCTTTTATCTATTTCATTGCAACATTTTTTTTACATTGCAACAGGTATGTTTTGGGTGATGTAGTGTCGACTGAGGCCCGGGCAATGTACAACCTAGGTCAAGCTGGACTAACGTATTGGAGCCCAAACGTGAATGTGCTTCGTGACCCTAGATGGGGAAGGGCCCAAGAGACTCCAGGCGAAGACCCGTTTGTGGTTTCAGCATATGGAATTAATTACGTGAAAGGTCTACAGGGAACTCCCAAAGAAGGAAAACCTATTGATGACAAGCTTAAAGTTTCAAGTTGTTGCAAGCATTATACAGCATATGATATCGATAAATGGCAAGGGTATAGCCGCTTCACCTTCGATGCAAAGGTACTTTCTTTTTCCTTTTACAAATGGACAATACTGTAGATTGCATATTTATCTCTATAGCTCAATTTTTTATCGGAATAGAACTTATTAAGTGTGACTAAGTTGAATTTATCCTACGATGATCACAGTGAAAGTTACAGCATAAATTGTTTTGTCAAAAAAGAAACGGAAATCTTAATTATTAATACTTTTTGCATTCAAGGTTTTGACGGACGGTTGCATTTAGGGTCGTACTTAGAAATAATTTAATCACCAAACCTAGAGTACTAGTTATAACTAATTTCGTCCTAATCAAAGAAATAATAGAGATAACTAATGTTTTGAGAAATTTAAAAGATTAAAAAATTTAAACTTACAAAGTTGTTAAAGAAAAGTCAAATTATGTCAAACAACCTGAGTACGAGGGAAAAATAAAAAATATATTTTGACATTATTAATTAACTAATATAGAGAAACAGATTACTTGGCGACATGCTAAAAGTATTGAAGTTGATCTTTATTTAAGGATGGATAGAACTGTATTTCAGTAGTAACGATTGTGACGTACTTGATGAGCATAATGTTGTGTCTTATCTGTCCCATTTTATATAGGACCATTTACTGAACTAGTATGAATGTTTGTCGTTTTGAGGTACGTAAAGTGGTCTGGTATGCCTGTAAGACCAGACTGTATGTAGTCAAACTGTTTGATCCGGTGTGTCATGTATCATTCTAGTTTGTACAATCGTACTTGGCGCAGGTATGCCGGTCTAGTACCCTTAATATGTTGGCCTAATTGGTTCGAGCCTCTAGGCTCTAACAAATTTCCCAACTTGATTTTATTGCTTCATTCACTCTGAAAGACTTGTCTATGAGTTGTGTTTTGACCCGAAAATAAATGCCTTTTTTTTCCAAGACTAAGTTCAAGATTATATTTCAGAATTATAAACAACACCTTTTTAAAAAAAAAACATTTTGTTTGTCATCACAAAATACACATAAAAATGTCGTTGACCTACAAGCTAACACATATGTCCAAGGTAAAAAAATTGAACCTTAATGATTTCTGCACTTTAACTAACTTGTGCATGGGAGGGATTTTGACTGATGAGCTCTAATCACCAGACTAACATTGTTTTAGGATACGACGATATCCCTCGAATTAGAGATCCAACAAACATGTATCGGAGTTAGGACATTAAAAATGTGAGGTTTATAGCTTTATTTATACTTTAAATAAAGTAAATATCCTTTCGAAAGAAGGTAGAATGTTGTTTATTCTCACTTTGTTATACATATCCAGGTAAGAAACGACACTTGATAACATTAAACATGTGATGAGTTTTTGATACTGCAGGAGAGGCCGCATCATTATTTTAATATTTTAGATTTTGTTAAATTAAGGTGACACAACAAGACATGGAAGACACGTTTCAACCACCATTCAAGAGCTGTGTGGAAGAAGGATATGTTAGCAGCGTAATGTGTAGTTATAACAAAGTGAACGGAATCCCAACTTGTGCTGACAAAAATCTTCTTGAAGGAGTAATCAGAGGCCAATGGAAGCTTAATGGGTATGTATCTGTTTGAATTAAATTCAACGAGAAAAATTAGAGTAGTTTAGTAACACATGTTGCAAAACTCGTTATGCACCTAATTTATTGGGTTTGAGTAGTAATTTTGATTGAGTACTTTGTTATGGCAGATACATAGTTTCGGACTGCGATTCTATCCAGACATACTTCGATCAATTGCATTACGGCGATACCCACGCTGATGCAGCTGCTTACGCCCTTAATGCAGGTACATATTTCTTTAAGATTTAGTAAGTATTTTTAATTTTAAACACCACACATGAATAATTGGATTTAGTATACAACTACGAGTTTTATCAGTTTTGGAATTACTATCATTTTGTCACATAGCCGAGGGCTGGCCTTGCCATAAGGCATGTATGAGCACAAAGTCATGCCTAACATGTTTCCTTGAGAATAACCAGAAAACCAAAAACATAGTATAAACATATGTCATTTATGTTTGAAGATATTATAGTTGATTTTACAATTCAGATGGTAAGCTGTAGTGTTTCTCAACTCTCAACCAAGGATATGAGTTTCAATTCCGATTATATTTTTTTCTACAAATAATCATGTATATTTTTGATGTATTTTAAAGTTGAAAATGATAGTGGTAATCCGCAATCGTCTCAAACAAGGATACTAATTTCACTTCTGTCCTCTTTTTTCAAACTTTTCTTAGTTAAATTTTAAATATATTAACACCCTTTCTCCGTATCATAAGTCGGACTTATGACAGAATCTGAAAATGCTAGAAGAACCAAATTCTATCTTGTGAGTTTTATTTACGCGATAATAAATAATTTTATGAAATTGGGAGTTTTTCATATTTTTTGGACTATAATAAATCGCTGCCATTGATATATTAGTAGTTGTCAAACAAAAATATAATATAAAAACTTGTAGGGGTTGTTATCAAGTAGTGAATTTAGAAACCTCTGTATAATGGGATTGCCATATGAAATTCAATGTACCAAATGTAAAAACTCCGAATAAAATCAGAATTTCCAGTCTTTGAAGTAATTGGTATACGCAACATATGGAGAACTAATTCTATTAAAAAAATATTTACCCGAAAATTTACAACTCAAATATCTAATATCTTCGGACAGTATTTTGACCATTCCTTGATATTAAACACAGGTTTAAATTTAAATTGCGGGATCTTTTTGTCCTTTCATACAAAGGACGCAGTGAAATTAAACAAAGTTTCGGTGTCCAAAATTGACGAGGCTATAATATACAACCTCATAGTACTAATGAGGCTTGGTTTTTACGACGGAGACCCTACAACTTCTACTCCCTATGGTAAGCTCGGAAAAGCCAATATCTGTAGCGACGACCATAAATTGTTAGCTATTGATGCGGCAAAACAAGGCATTGTCCTTCTAGAAAACAAGGGACTCCTTCCATTATCCACGAAAACAATAAAGAAAGTTGCTGTAATTGGCCCGACCGGGAATGCTACCGACGGTATGATAGGCAACTACGGGGGTATACCATGTGGGTTCACTACTCCTTTGCAAGGACTAGAAAAGTACGCAGAAACCGTGACATATCAACCAGGGTGTGTAGACGTAGAATGTAATTCTACAAACGAGCGTTATTTTCCCGCGGCCATTCAGGCGGCAGCCGAGGCTGATGTGACCGTTATGGTCGTCGGACTGGGTCAATCGATCGAGGCTGAGGAGCTCGATAGGGTTAATATAACATTACCCGGGTTCCAAGAGAAGCTTATAACCCAAGTGGCTGATGCGGTCAAAGGGAGCCTTGTTGTTGTTTTGATGGCTGCGAGCCCCATTGATATATCCTTCGCGATGAACAATCCGAAAATTGGGGCGATTATGTGGGTTGGGTATCCGGGTCAGGGTGGTGGGGACGCGATTGCTCAAGTGATATTCGGGGACCATAATCCAGGTGTAAATCTCATTTTTATTGATTTACTTAAATTTCCATATGAAGACATTTAAAATTCTAAATTTTATTCATTAAAATTTCTGGTTCTTTTAGTGCAAAACAGTTGAAGTTTAGGTAAAGCAGTTTTTTCTGAGTTTTAGTACTCTATGAAAAAAAATTCAAACCTGTACGTCGACTCATTCCCTTCTTTTTTGAATTTAGCGTATTGCTAATTGGGTAAGTGACGTAAGTCTAGCTCATTTTGGAAGTCTAGTGTACGGCATAAAATTGAAAATTCATGTTTCTTTCAAAACCAAATTAACTGAAAACGGGTGTTCAGTATGCATAGGCATTGTATTTAACGAAATTGGGTAGTCAAATAATCGAATTTAGGTAAAAAGGTTACAAATGTAAATTTAAAAGTCCCCAACTCCCCATCGAAGAAAGCTTTACTTTTCAGGCCGTCTAGGAAGTGAGCCTAGATCTGATTTCCCCCCGTGTAGGATTAGCGACTCATTCTCTTCCCATACTGTATGGGAAAACAAAAAGAAAGTTTGGTATCCAATGGTGTCTATCGTACTAAATCAACAATGGAAAAGTTTTTTCATTGCTAAAGTAGGAAAATTGAGTTGGGCGCTAATTCCGTTTTAGAGATCTAACATTCCGCACCTTTTCTAGTTGTTATGCTTATCGTTATTTACTTTGTTAGGCGGAAGGTCTCCGTTCACTTGGTACCCACAAAAGTATGTCGAACAGGTGCCAATGAATGATATGAACATGCGTGCGAATCTAAGTCGAAATTTCCCAGGGAGAACCTATCGCTTTTACAACGGAGAGACCCTATATCCATTCGGCCATGGATTAAGCTACTCGACTTTTTCCAAATTCATAGTCTCTGCCCCTTCGTCTATACTCATCAAATCATCTTCGGCGCAAATTGCTCAGACCGACAACTCAAATCATCAAGTTCTAGATGTTCCGACTCTAGATTGTGAAAACCACAAGTTTGAAGTGAAGGTGGGGGTGACAAACAAGGGCCCGATGGACGGTGACCATGTGGTGTTAGTGTTCTGGAAATTGTCTGATTTGCAAAAACAGGCAGTTTCCGGAACACCCAATGTGGAGTTGGTTGGATTCGGGACGGTTGGTGTGAAGGTTGGGAAGACAGAAGAATTGGCGGTGGATCTTGACGTGTGCAAACATTTTAGTGTGGCGGATGAGAACGGGAAGAGGAAAGTAATACCAGGAAAACATACACTCATTATTGGTGCACCTAGTGAGAAGCAAGTGAATCATGTTATTGACATCAAGGCTGTGTAAAAGACATCAAAATATTATGTAACAGTCGTTTCAACAGTTTTTGTTTTATTTTCCGAGAAAATACCACAATTGAACAAAATGTAAGGTCTTACTTATTAGTGGCTCTCGCGTACAAGAGTAAATGATTTACTTTGTTGTTATTGTAGTTGTTTCCTTGTATTCTATATGGGTGCAGGTATTTTTAGATAGTTTTTCCTTTTTATTCGACTCTTTTTCTAGAACTAGGATCGTTGCCCATCATGGTAACAGTAGAGATAAACAACGACCTCTTCGGCCTTTCTTTCTAAACGTTAGGAGTATTCTGCTTAAAATAGGCGGCATTACTACTAAATCGTTCTTTGTGTATCTCTATTCTTAGCCATAGATGTTAAAGCTTATGCTCCTTACGAATTTAGAGGAATATAAAAAGCTTCAGATTATATAAAAAGACAATGCCGGCTGAATATAGGATGGTTAAGTTAGTATGGTTGTAAAATAAAATGATTATGAAAACTACTTAAGAGCACAAATACAATTATTAAAACTGGAAATCATGGCCTTGAGATCTAAGACCCACTCAGTAAACACTAATAGTGTGTATAATTGTTGCCTACTTGTTTATGCTAATTGGACAAAGCGGAAATAATACTGTTTCTGACTAGGGAAATTCTCTGTTTGTTGCAATTTTTATTTTTTTGAAAATAAGAGTGATACTATCGTTAAATTAAGTCATTACACGATAAGGACAAAAAATGGTCAGGTACACCAAAATAACAGGAATTATCATAAGGTATTGTAGCATGATTCACTAAACAATTTGCCGGGATATTATCGATCTCGATCTCCAGCAAAAACTCCAATTATTACCGCAAGTAACCTCACGGATTTCTGTAACAAAAGATTCAATTTCCCATGGAAATTCGTTCGTATGTCCTTTGCAACATTGTATCAGTGTTATGTTATCCGATTCGAAATCGACTTGATTCCAGTTATGGTCCTTCGCTCTTTGACATGCGGTCCTTAAAACTCATGCTTCTGCCATTAGCGGAGACGACGTCTTAAACCCGCCACTCCACATGTCCTCCAAATCTCTCAATCCATTGCGTAGGATAATTCCTCCACCCGACCAAACACGATTGTTTTTAAAAGATGCATCTGTATTACACTTTAATTTATCGTTCACGGGTTTAGTCCATTTCGTTTGTACTTGGGTGTTTTCATTTGTATGGTCACTGCTATTGAGGCGCTCTTTCAGGAAGTCTTTATGCAAGTTTAAACCTTGACGAATAACATGCTCCGGAGTTGATTTTTTGTCGTTAAAAATGAGCTCATTTTGAGCTTTTCAGATTTGCCAAGTAATATTCATGACCATCTCCACATAGTATTTGGGTAGCTTTTTGTCCAATAATTGCTCAAACCAAACTGCTAGTGAGGTAATACTCTGGGTTTTTTTTCCATCCCTGGATTTTATTCAAGATTCTTTCACGTAAGTAAGCCATGACACTTGATTTTGAACCTTCCCAGCTAGATGGCAGTCCCATATACTTAGACTGAGGCTTGAACCTCGACATTCCTAGCTGTTGTAACAAGTCTTGTTGCTTATTCGGTGGACAGTTTGCAGAGAAAAAAACCTCAGACTTAGCAAAGTTGACAGCTTGTCCCGAGACACTGCAGAAATCTTGTAAGATACCCTTGAAGGTACCAACATCCTCATTATTTGCTCTTATGAATACCAAGGAATCGTCAGCAAAAAGCAGATGCGAAACAATAGGGCAGCCACAAATGAGAGTGAAACTTTTGAGGTTGCCATTGTTAATAGCAACATTGAGTATTTTCGATAACACATCTGTGACTAGTAAGAAGAGGTACGGGGATAGTGGGTCCCCTTGTCGAATCCCCCTCTAGGCTTTAGGTCTTCAATGTTTGTGCCATTCACACGGGCCGAAAACTGAAAAGACCTAACACATTCCATCACCCATCGAATCCAACGGTCGTCAAAACCCGTACGTTGCAATTGTTACATGGAGAAATGTTTTGGTACTTTAAAGTTTGTACTTATAGTAATTCAACTATTCAAAAAATAACAAACTAACCTTATTGAAAGTGTGAAAAAATAATAAAAGCTAATGCACAATCATCTCATTACAATTGAATGTCCATATATCAAATACAAAATCAATTGTTAAGCTTATAAATTATTTCGTAAACATAAGTTAACAACTTATTTACCAATTTAGTCAATCTGTTGGTAATTTTGCATATGCCTGTTGGTAAAAAAAATTCAACTAAAATAGGGTTTGGGTAAGGAATTTTAGCGGTCATAAAAGCAAGTAACAATACTAACTATCGTGTCAATCAGTATATTGCAGCAATAGTATTATTACTGCTATATTATTTACTATTTTGTAATTAACATTCCAACTACGATGTTAGTCATCATCATTTAGTCACTATTTCGCAATTAATAATTAAAAAAAAACTTTTGTTCTTATAGTAGATGCATTAAAAAGGAAAAAATATTCAGTGGTTCAGGTTCATCCATTAAAACAGTGATCTCATCCAATATTGTTTTAGTTAATCATTTTATTTTTAATTTATGCTAGGTCCCACAAGACTTTGTTAATCATTTACTCGAGTTATATTGGTTTAGACCATCAAATTTTGGTAGACACGGTCCAACAAAAATTTACTCACTAAAAAGTTGCACTCAAACAAGTCTTGTTCTTTTCATATTTGATGGCTTCTCGGAACACCGTAATCAGTTACACAATATGATTTTCTGTCAATTTCAACAAATTTTCATCTTTCCGTATCAAATCTAAAAAAATCAGCTCACACTGTAATGCAAATATTTCGCAAATGCAAAACTCCCCATCCTATCCAACAGAGTGCTAGGACACATCAAATACAAGAGACATTGTTCCATCTCGTATGTTGTTTGAACTTTACCTAAAATGATCTCGACATGTCACTAAGACCATATTCGATGTTGACCACAATCTTATGATTCACCCGATCAATAGAATGACGCCTAACAATATGCTTCTTTTCACAATTATCTAACTCGAATGTAAAATCATAATCTAAAGACTTTTGACTATATTAAAAAATACATTGCTTCGCGTCTATCAAGAAACTACTTATATATATATGCAAATGATACTCGAGCCACTAACCGCATTCGTTTATTGGTGTTAAAAGATGAAACAACACTAAGTTTAATTGGATAAAATGAATATATTTCACTTGATTCCTACATATCTTTGTGTTTTAATTCGAGATCCTCATATCTTGGTTTTAACCCAACGTTTTTCTAAGATTTGGCACAATAGCGAGAGACGAACATCAAAATGAGATGTGGCTATTGTAGAATCGATATTGTGAAGTCACATATGATAAGGTGATTATGAGTTCTTTTAGAGAGAATAAAAGATAGAGATTTTAAGATCACTGGAGATTGTGTCACCGTGGATCATGCCTGTCAAAGATATGGTAGGACATCGGAGGTAGTGACGTCATCGGTTAATCATAAATCTTTAGAGACACATAATTAATTTATCGCTTGGCATATGAAAACGAGGTCTTGCCTAATGGAGCATATGATTTAGGTGGTTCTACATCCAGACTCCCAACTCAACGACAAGTTTGCTCCCCACCTTCTATATGCGCTTACCAACACTTTTGGTACGTTCAAAAATAAAGGTGAAAAAAATGAGGCCAGTGACGTACAATCTCATTCGTATTTGTCTGTTTCAACTTGTCGCACATTCTCTCCACTAATGCTATCAAGGGTTTAAGCATGGGCTAGAGGGCCGATGCTCAAAACCTCCTATAAATCATAATATCTAGAGACATCGTTTTTCGAAAAAAAAGTAGTATCATATTTATAAAATGTATAAATATATGAGGTACACTTTAACAAATGTTATTGTTTGTTCAATATGGTAGTATCATAAATATTATTTGTTTGTAGATGGTGGGTTCGATTCTTATTAGTAACATTCAAGTATTTTTTTTCATTTATTACTAAATGAAATTAAATAAAAGAGGTTGCGTTTCGTTGAAGGCTCGAGGCCTCCGCAACGTTGGTACTAGTCCCGAATGCTATAAAGGAAGAATTTAAAAGGATGAACAACAAGCTGATTTTTGAGAACTATCAACGAAACCGGAGATAATTATTTTGCAATTTTTAATATGGTTGATACCGGAGATAATTATTTTGCAATTTTTAATATGAAGGGGCCAAATAGACATTTTATCAAAACTATGAGTACCCTTTCTAATAAATCTTTGTTCAAAGCATCAATTTAACAGAACATAAACTAACATTGAGAGCATTCTCATAAGTCAAGGTGATTTTGCTGTATAAATATAAGCCTATATAGCTTGCATAGATAATTTTAAAGTAAATACTTGAAGAGTGCGCAACGGCGTTTTCTACAATGGATGTATAAAAGGTAATATAATAGTGATATTTATTTAGTTTTTTTTCAAAATCTGCTAATTTGTTTCCATGGATACTTATCAAACTCTTCTACAACCCAACTTATAATCCAAAAATCATTACAAAAAAACTCAATCAAATATGGAAATAAAATAACCCACTTCGATTTATCACATAAATGTCATATTG
Source organism: Primula vulgaris (assembly GCA_963920805.1). Lineage (NCBI taxonomy): Eukaryota > Viridiplantae > Streptophyta > Magnoliopsida > Ericales > Primulaceae > Primula > Primula vulgaris. The sequence goes on from OY987222.1 coordinate 21,527,393, forward strand.
AAGATGAACTCAAACATTTTTGTTATTTATAAATACTATCTTTTTTTCTAGAAAAAACCACCCTAATTCGATTTATTTTGGAATAAACTAGATAAACTACATGTGAAATGATAAATATTAGTGAAGAAAAGTGTATATGTGATGTGAAAATGGTTATGGTAGACCAAGATATGTAATGGGGAAATAGAAAGAGAAAGTGAGAAAATATAGAGAAAGGGGGAAAAAGTAGTAAAAGAGCGAAAAGTACGAGGAAAAGAGTTTCCTATGGTAGGACCCGCTTAAAATTTCTCCTATATTTTTTTCCAAATTCTTCTCTACATGTAAAGAGGTTGGCTATAAAATTTTATCTTTTTTATCTATAAGATGTTAAGTAACCGTTCTACTCATTATTGTATAACTTTATATGTAGAGATGTTAAAGTAAACAATTGAGGATGCTATAAAGGAAGAATTTAAAAGGATGAACGACAGACACGTCGAAGCTGATTTTTGAGAACTATCAACGAAATCAAAGATAATTTTGTTGCAGTTTTTAATATGAAAAGGCCAAATAGACATTTTATTAAAACTACGCATACCTTTTCTTATAAACTTTTGTTCCAAGCATCCAATTTAACAGATCGGAAACTGACATTAAGAGCATTCTCATCGGTCAAAATGATTTTGCTGTATAAATATAAGGTTATATAGCATGCTTAGATAATTTTAGAGTAAATAATTGAAGAGTACACACTATTGTTTTCCACAATAGATGTATAAGGTAATATAATTATGATATTTATTTAGTTTTTTTCAATATATGTTACTTTGTTTCCATGGATACTTATCAAACTCTTCTACAAACTAACTTATAATCCAAAAATCATTACCAAAAACTCCATCAAATAAGTAAATAAACGAAGCCACTTCGATTTATCACATAAATGTCATATGGAAGATGAACCCATACCTTTTTTTATATTTATAAATACTATTTTTTTTGGAAAAAGGCACCATAATTCAATTTATTTTGGAATAAATTAGGTAAAGTACATGTGGATGGATAAATATGAGAGAAGAAAAATGTATTTGTGATGTGAAAATGACTATGTAGCCGAACATATGTAATGGAAAAATGAAAAGAGAAAAGAATAAGACATATAGAGAGGGGAAAAAAGGCAATAAATGAGAGAAAAAGTAAAAGTAAAAGAGTTTTCATGATGGGATCCGCATAAAATTGCTCATATAAATTTTCCAAATTATGTATACATGTAAATTTTGAGTGTCTCTTTGGAACAGTTATGCTACAGTCAGCTTAACCACCGTTAGATTAGAAAATAAATGGTTAGATGATGTTTTTCAATAACTAATTATATTTTCTATTTTCAACAAATTAAAATTTGATAAATTAAAAACAAATTGTACAACACACTAAAAACCCAAATAAAAATATAGAACCCTATATGGGCCTACACTAAACTTAAATATTAATCAAAAATTAATTTTTTTTATTCATTTGATATATTTTCATGTAAACGGTTTGTGAACCAGTAATATAGCCTGACTGTTGCCTAGTAATTCTCGTAAATTTTCTATAATTTTTTTATTTATTTATGCATGAGCAGTTGAGTAACCATTCTATTCATTATTCAGTTTGGATGAACAATAGACACTTCCAAACTGATTTTTGAGAATTATAACGAAACCGGAGATAATTTTGTTGCAATTTTTAATTTGAAGGGGATAAATATACATTTTTATTAAAACTACGCATAAGCATCCAATTTTATCTTTTTTATTTATGTGATGTTGAGTAACCGTACTATTCATTATTGTATAACTTTATATGTAGAAATGTGTTAAAGTGAACAATTAAGAATGGTATAAAGGAAGAATTTAAAATGACGAACAACAGTCACATCCAAACTGATTTTTGAGAACTATCATCAACGAAACCGGACATAATTCTGTTAATTTTTAATATGAAGGGGTCAAATATACATTTTATTAAAACTATGTGTACACTTTCCAATAAACGTTTGTTTCAAGCATCCAGTTTAACATAACAGAAACTGTCATTAAAAACCTGTAATATATATTTGGGGGGAAAATACCGTGAATCAAAATAAAAGTGGGAGAAGTAAGTTTATACTTGTACTTCTTTCTCAATTAGATTACAATTATGTACATAGTATACAAACATATATATATATAGAGAGAGAGAGAGATTGAGATTAAGCTAGTGGTACTTGAAGAAGAGCTGATTCATCGAGGCTAACTCCGGTGATGACGTTATTACTAATTGTTTGGTTTCCTTATCTTGTTTTGATTGGAAAAAATAAAAATAGTTAGGGTTTATTAATATTTACCCGTTTTGAAAATTAGGTTTTTTTTTTTAAATTTGTTGATTTATATGTTAATTTCTTTGTTTGCATAAATATTAGTTGTATATTAATTAAAAAAAACTTAGGGTTGTTGATATTTTTCCCGTTTTATAAAAAAATAGGGTTTTTATTCAAATTTGTTTATTTAGATATTTATTACTAATTGTTTGCTTGTCATTAAGCTGTTTTTTACACAGCTTAAAAGCTGGTTTTTACACAGCTATTAAGCTGTTTTTTACAAGTTTTTAAGCTGTTTTTTAAAAAGCTTTTAAGCTGTTTAAAAAACAGATTACAAGCTGTTTCGAGAAAAAATTGGGTTCTCGAAACTTGTGCCTTTCAGGGTTGGTCCCGACTTCCATACGACCTGATCAACGAAATCTCCAACCGGCTAGATACAATTGAAGATTTTCTCACATTTTCTCTCGTATGTAAATCATGGCAATCTATTTACCGCGACAAAACATGGCTATCAAGCTCCAAAATCCCATGGCTAATGCTCGATATCAACCAAAACATAGAACAATGCTTACGTTTGTATAAAAAAAAACCTTTGGAATCCCTCTTTTCAAGCCCATGATCGTCGGATTTGGGGTTCTTCTCATGGATGGCTTATAACAATTGATCCCAATTTTAGTATTCAACTTTTGAACCCCATTACACGAGTAAAAATCAATTTACCCCCTGTAGCTACTTTCGGAGAGCCAAACGATATTCTGAAGATAGGTTGGTTTAATCTGGTACACAATGCTGCGGTGCTAAAACTAGGAAACAATATTTTTGTTACTGTTATTTACGGCCCTAGTTATAATCTGGCTTTTGTAAAATTGGGGGACATGGCATGGACTAATGTTAGATCTCGATTAATATTCACTAGTGTTGCATGCTATAAAGGCATGATCTTTGGACTTTCTGTTAATGGAACACTAGCTACTGTTGAAATCGATGAAAATAAGCAAAACCCGCCTATTGCTAGATGTTTAGTTTCATTACCAATGGGGGAAATGTGTGGCCAAAAATTATATTTGTCCGAAGCTTCTGACGATCTTTTACTTGTGTGCTATCATCCAAAGAGAATGAGTGTTTACAGATGCGATTTTATTTCTTGGGAGTGGAAGAATGTGGAAAGTTTGGGAGGACGTGTGTTATTTTTGGATGAACATAGTTGTTTGTCGATGTGTTCACGTGTTTGTACTAAAAATTTGGAGACAGATTGCATATATTACTCTGACGACAATTTTCAGAGTTGGACTGATATCGACAATTTTCAGAGTTGGACTGATATCAACAATTATATTTGCGTTTATAATTTGAAAAGCAAGAACTGGAAAACATTTTTCTTGGGTGCTTGTGTGTTTTTCCGATATCGAAGTCCCACTTGGCTATTTCCTTCTCCAAGGTAAATATTCTTGTTCTTTGAAATAATTTATGTTCAGGTATTTAACAGAAGTATAGACTAGTATAAATAAGAAGGTATTAGCTGACTAATTTCAGACTGCAAAGAGTCTGTGTTTACCCTGCTCGAACTTCTACATTTCTTATACCAGAAAAAAACTCTCAACTTCAAGCCTAGCCTAGCTGCGTGTAAAAGCTCTTGTCAAACAGTGGGGTTGTCGTTTGTACAATTGTTCTAATTGTATGCGTTTTGTTGAAGTCCCTGGCTCTCTCTTTCTACGGGACTTTGGTGACTATTGATGTGATAATAAACAGTAAAATTATTTTGTAGTGTTTTGTATAGTCAATTGTGCCTATGGGGACATCCGATAAAATTGGTATGTATAGTCAATTTTATACCGTAGTCACAATAGTTTTGTTTTTAATTTTGAGTTGCTTACGTATGTCGTACTTTCTGTATTATTGGAGAATATAAAGGAATTATTGATTGGCTACCTTGTGATATGGAATCATGGATGAGAGAAAAGTATAGATGGTATGAATTGTTCTGTTCTGATAAGAAAGTTAAATGGTTTGACTTTTTTTCTTTGCTGTCGACACTGATGAATGATCATTAAATCATTAGATGTATGTGAACAATTTTTTTCTATCAAGATAGATTTAATTACCCCAAACACTTGTTCAGTTTTCTACCAAAAAGAGAAACCAACTATAATTGATGGAATTAGTACACAAATGATTTTGTTGGCAGTGCTGTATTACCTAAGCACAAAAACTGAGCTTAAAGTCTGTTACTAAATAAACCCAAGCTATGGGTATTGTTCTCAAACTCTAGTTTTTTTTTATTACATTGAATGTGTCTAATTAGTACTTTTTTGGGGTTTGTGAGTTTATCTGAATTTGGTTGGATTGATTTTTCTGCCACATTATGTTTTTGACAGTGTTTTAAAAGGCGAAATCTTAGCTAAAGTGTTTTTTGTACAAGCGTTTTTGCACGAGCTATGCTAATAGCGTTAAAAACGTAAGCTTTTAGCGGTCTAAAAATCAGAAAAGCAAACTTTTTAAGCTTTGAACGGATATTTTTTATTATGAAGCGTGCTTTTTATAACAGTGGTTTTTGGTATAGAAGTGTTTATTTTGTATATAGAATCATAACCACCAAATATATGATAAAATGATTTGTGGAATTGATAATGGTTCCATTTGGACAACTCTTTTCAGCTTATTACAGCTCTCTTTTAGATATCAGCATAAGCTGTTTTCTTACCAAAACATTCTGATAGAACATGAAAATGACGTTTCCTCGAAAAGGAATATTTTTTAACTCAAATCAGTAGAAGATAGAGACAAAAACCTAGAACTAAAACTCGTAGAAATATAATCATTAAGATGTCCTGAAAATTCTGAAAATTATTTGTTAGCTCGGGAATCAACAAGACAACAACAAACGGTAGAGTTAAAATCTTAGGCTAAAATGTATGCAGTGCACTGATCCCAGGTTTGTTTGCGAAACACTGAAAATTCATGGTTTCTTAAATTGCATTATTTGCTATCATATAAACTTGAACAGAAATACTGCAAAACAAAATGTTTGAGAGTGCAACGAAACACATCATTACGGATTCTGACATGATTTAATACGTATCCTTTAATGCAGATTAGAAATTTTCGACCGAAATGAGTTTGCTAAATGGGTCGAGAAGGGTATGGCACCTCCACTGATACCCAGTCTGAAGCTTTACGAAGAGGTTATGAAGTTGGGTTTCAAGGTTTTCTTGCTAACGGGTCGTAGTGAAGATCATAAAGATATTACAGTTGGGAACTTGATTAACGCAGGGTTTAAAGACTGGGACAAGCTCATATTGAGGTTAGTTCTCCAATTATCCTATTTTTATTTAACGCAAGGTTTAAAGACCGGGACAACCTTTTTGTTTTCGACAAGGCGATGGAAACCAAATCTTATGGTTAATTTTTGACTTTTTCAAACATTACTTGCCTGTCTTTAAAGTTGGATGATAAGAGACAGGAATATAGCCTTGGCATTTTGATAGTGAAAAACTGGAAACTGTTTTCTATTGGAATGTATTTCTCTTTTTGAGATGAATAGTTTGACATTTATAGAACCCTATTGAGATTTACCAAAATACTAAATTCTAAGTGTCTTTTCATTTATTGCAGAGCCTCAGAGGACCATGGGAAATCAGCGACATTGTTCAAATCGGAGAAGAGAACTGAGATGGTGATTGATGGATATCGGATTTTGGGTAACTCTGGCGACCAATGGAGCGATTTATTAGGCTATTCAATGTCGGTCCGCTCGTTCAAGCTCCCAAATCCTATGTATTATATCCCCCATAATTTGGATAAAATTGAATATAAGTAATTATTTGTTCATAAATATTAGATGAAACGGATAACTTATTCCTCTAGCAGTAGAGATTTAATGAATTCGACCTAACACAAATTGTAAGAGTACAGTAAATTCGATATGATAAACTTGACCATTGAACCAATAACATCTTTCTTTGAGTTTTCAGACTAGTTCAGTATTAAGAAATTTTGGACTGTGTCCTCAAATTACTTAAGAGTTGGTTTATTCAATTGACTGCTCTATCCAATAAAATGGAATTTTAAAAACTTAATCCATCAAAATCAACTGAGTTGATCTTCATTGTTACAGATCTTACTCCTGTTTACTGTGTAATGCCTCGTACAATTCGACTTTCTAAGGCATCAGCTGATAGATTAAGAAGATCCAAGCGTGTCCAGGGTTAAGAATACAAAAGATATGCGTCGTAACATTTTAGCACAGAAAAGTAGAAAAAAGTAAAATCTTCATTAAAACAATGCCGCAGCGTAAACCAGATAAAAAAGAACATAAAAACACGACTATCAAAGAGTGGAGTTGTACAATATATTGACGACTTATTGAGATACAGGAAACTACAAAGAAAATGTTTGAATTCCTCATACATTTGTACTATACAACATGATACAAAAATCTACAATTAGACAAAAACTGAGGTACATGTAATTATGTTTTTCTATTAATTTGCGTAGCTTGCGTAGATTTCGCCAAAGAAATTCCACAATTTCCCTAGTGAAACCATCCGGCGACTCCACAGAGGTGTAGAATCTAATCAAAACAATAACTGCCGTGTCAAAAATACATCATCACTTCAGATTTATACACTCATTGTTAATCATAAAAGCCGTACAGATCTATACAACTTTTAGTCGCGTGTAGTTATATTATACTTCAGGGCCAGATGCAAATAAGCTAACAAGGCCTCGAAAAACTTGTGCCGAGAGTTGATGAGCTTGAAAAACCTCACCATCTACATTCCACACACTTTCTTTCCCAGAAGAAGTGAACGAGAAAGTACGAGTCTGTACAACACAAGACATGAAAACACATCACAAACAAGGGGGGAAATGGCAAAGAAAGGAACCGGGATCGAACAAAAGAGCCAAAATTGATGGCGTACCCTAGTGGTGAGATACTTCCGACATTAATACACAAAAGTACATAGATATTGATTAATTCAATACCAAAGAGATAGAAACAATTGAAACATCAAAGGAATCTAAAACCGACCACCACTCAAATATTTTGTGAAGTATAAAAAATCCAAAATGTGTAACAAAGCATGTCAAAACTGTCACTTTTGGGGAAAATTGAGGATTTTAGCTTGGGTGTCAACAAAATAGCAATATAAATAGTCGAACTTGGCTGCAGGCCGTAAATATTATGTATTTGGCTACAACGGCGACAAAATTAAAAATGAAGGGGAATAAAGCAAAGTACCTTGTAGTGTTCCACAAACTCAAAATTTAGTGGGGTCCCACCCTTCCTTGCCAGTTGTGTAAGGTGCCTATTCGAAAAACAAGTTTTTTAGACAATTAACACTCTTACCATTCCGGAAGCACACACACACACACACATAGAAAAACACACACACACACACACACACACACACAGAGAGAGGCGGCAGTACCATAGATATAACGCGTGTGGACATTCTTTAATCAATATTAAATTCAGAAAACCATCGGAGAGGTGAGCATCAGCAACCAAACCATCAGGTGCCCTTTCATTTCGATTTGAGATAATAGCACAACCAATGCTAATATAACGCCCTTTCGATCTCAACCATTTTGAATCTTGCTGTGACTGTGTCAATATTTGCTGTACAAACTTGCAATTTGCATTTGCTTTACAAACTTCACAGTTGGCGCGGCAAACTATTTTTTCAGTTTTTTTAGGTACTCCCCGTGGATTTCGTTTCCGGTTTGTTTGGGGAGCTTTTTCGGAAGAACTAGTTTCAACCGAATTTTCTTCTAGATAAGCTATTTCAGCTTCATATGATCTGAAAAATTAAGTTATAATAAGAAGGGACACAATTGATAAAGACCTAACATGATCTAGAAAATCGAAGGCAAAAAAGGAACAATGTAATAAAAAAGGGAAAATCATACTTATGTTTTAGGAAGACCATGGTTCCTGCATAGTCATATCGTTTTGGGCCCATCCAGCGATATTTTTCGCTTTCCGTAATAACATCTCCATAAAATCCGTACCTAATAAGATTGATCAGTCATAAATATGGGAAATGAGCCAAGCAGAACTTTTCCAAACGATCATTTTAAGATAGATTCAAAGAAAAAGAGGAAACATAGTATTAAAGTTTTGTTTGTTTCAGTTGCCATAATCTTTAGTATCTTTTTATATCCCCTTCTTTCCTGCTTTCAGGCACTGGAAAAGATCAAAATTTGAAAGCTTTATTTCCTCCCCTATGGTTTCATATTAAACATTGCTTGAACTATTAACATTTTCTTGGTAAGTATCTAAAAGTGGGGTGCTTAGAAAGAATTAAAGAACTAACATTGTCTCTGGTACCAAAAACTCGAAAGGTTTTCTAATTAGAGTCAAATGCATTCATAAAAGATCAATCAAATAATCAACCGGTTTAGAAAAAAATATATATAATAAAATGAGAAATAAATGTAGATATAAAAAAGAAGAAACAATTTTATAGCTAAGAGTACGAATAAAAAGGAGAAAATACCCAGCAAAAGAAGCTGCATAGCGTACGCAAGGCTCTTCCTTTGATGTGGATGTAGAATTTGTCTTCCATCTTACGATTTGAGCAATATCTAGGCTCATCCTTTTCCCAAGAACAATATGCAATGCAGATGTTATAGAATCCTGAGCTCCTGTAGTACTACAAAGTGAAAGCAAAACCAGAGAAACTGGCCTTTTCAAAAGGTAAAAGAACATTGAATTTTATACTTCAGATACCCGAAAGAACAGGATTCGAAGTAAGCTACAAACTGAAAAATAAGAAGCCCTATAAACCATTAATTCCAAAAAATTCGGTTATTTAAGCAAAAAACTTCAGTTTTTAGATCAAGGTAAGAAGCTCGTCTTTTAACTTGACCAAACAATTTTAGGGCAACTTCGATGAAAAATGGAAATTGGGTTTAAAGGCCTAATTAAAAAACCTAATTTTATAAAACACCTAATTTTCAAAACGGGTAAATATTAATAAAGCCTAACTATTTTTATTTTTCCCAATCAAAACAAATAAGGAACATAGACATGTAACATAATAACCGAACAATTAGTAATAAATATCTAAATAAAAAAATTGAATAAAAGCCCTATTTTTTTATAAAATGGGACAAATATCAACAATTCTAATTTTCTATAATTAATATAAACAAATAACAAGCAATTATAATCGCTAAGTGAATAATCAATTGACATATTATATATATTTTTTCCTATTTTTAGTACAAACACGTGAACACATCGACAAACAACTATGTTCATCCAAAAATAACACACGGCCTCCCAAACTTTCCACATTCTTCCACTCCCAAGAAATAAAATCACATCTGTAAACACTCATTCTCTTTGGATGATAGCACACAAGTAAAAGATCGTCAGAAGCTTCGGACAAATATAATTTTTGGCCACACATTTCCCCCATTGGTAATGAAACTAAACATCTAGCAATAGGCGGGTTTTGCTTATTTTCATCGATTTCAACAGTAGCTAGTGTTCCATTAACAGAAAGTCCAAAGATCATGCCTTTATAGCATGCAACACTAGTGAATATTAATCGAGATCTAACATTAGTCCATGCCATGTCCCCCAATTTTACAAAAGCCAGATTATAACTAGGGCCGTAAATAACAGTAACAAAAATATTGTTTCCTAGTTTTAGCACCGCAGCATTGTGTACCAGATTAAACCAACCTATCTTCAGAATATCGTTTGGCTCTCCGAAAGTAGCTACAGAGGGTAAATTGATTTTTACTCGTGTAATGGGGTTCAAAAGTTGAATACTAAAATTGGGATCAATTGTTATAAGCCATCCATGAGAAGAACCCCAAATCCGACGATCATGGGCTTGAAAAGAGGGATTCCAAAGGTTTTTTTTTATACAAACGTAAGCATTGTTCTATGTTTTGGTTGATATCGAGCATTAGCCATGGGATTTTGGAGCTTGATAGCCATGTTTTGTCGCGGTAAATAGATTGCCATGATTTACATACGAGAGAAAATGTGAGAAAATCTTCAATTGTATCTAGCCGGTTGGAGATTTCGTTGATCAGGTCGTATGGAAGTCGGGACCAACCCTGAAAGGCACAAGTTTCGAGAACCCAATTTTTTCTCGAAACAGCTTGTAATCTGTTTTTTAAACAGCTTAAAAGCTTTTTAAAAAACAGCTTAAAAACTTGTAAAAAACAGCTTAATAGCTGTGTAAAAACCAGCTTTTAAGCTGTGTAAAAAACAGCTTAATGACAAGCAAACAATTAGTAATAAATATCTAAATAAACAAATTTGAATAAAAACCCTATTTTTTTATAAAACGGGAAAAATATCAACAACCCTAAGTTTTTTTTAATTAATATACAACTAATATTTATGCAAACAAAGAAATTAACATATAAATCAACAAATTTAAAAAAAAAAACCTAATTTTCAAAACGGGTAAATATTAATAAACCCTAACTATTTTTATTTTTTCCAATCAAAACAAGATAAGGAAACCAAACAATTAGTAATAAATATCTAAATAAACAAATTTGAATAAAAACCCTATTTTTTATAAAACGGGAAAAATATCAACAATCCTAAGTTTTTTTAATTAATATAAAAAAATAAGAAGTAATTATAATCACCAAGTAAATAATCAATTGGCATATTTTATATCTTTTTCTATATTTTACAAATTGAAACTATATGAAATAAATAATAAACCAGGGAATAAAGAAATACCTGTATCTAATTCGGTGAATTAAACCTAAACGTGGTTTAATCAGACGAAATTTGGTGGTTATCGTTTTTATTTTGGTTGAGATTGGTGATTTGGTTTTTTTTTTTTTTTAAAGAAAGTCTGTAAACGAAAGTTGGTTTTTTTTTTTTTAAAAGAGACGTAATTGACGCAATTGACGCAGGGACTTGTGTTGTAATTTTCCAGTCCAAACCGTAGATAAAATCTACGGTTTGCTCTGAAAAATGCAAACCACCCATTTTATTTACGGTTCGTAATAAAAATGTACGGTCCGTAAAAAAAAAATACGGTTTGTGCGTTTTTTCAGAAAAAGTGTAGTATAAAAATCCACCCTCTAAAGCATATATGGTATATAGAGGATCATCCTACGAGGGTGTTCAAGTGGACTTATAATTTTGATCCAGAAGTAGAAACATCATTAGCACCAGTATGGATAAATCTGCCTAAACTGCCTATTCATTTATATAACACCTCTAGTATATATTCAATTGCAAGTGCGTTTGGTAAGCCTCTTAGGGTTGATGAACCTACTTCTAAACTTACTAGACCTAGTTTAGCTCGAATTTGTGTTGAAATAGACCTAAAAACTGAGCTGTTTCAACGTGTAAGAATTGACTATGGTGAAGAAGGGGGCTTCTGGCAGTATTGCAGATATGAAGATTTACCAGAATTCTGTAATTACTGCTCTAAACAAGGTCATAGAGAAACAGAATGCAAGTTTAAAAATACAGAGCTAGTATTGGAAAAGAAGATGGGAAATAAAAGAGAAGAAATTATTAATAAGCAACAACAAAAGAACAGGGAGAAAGAAGCCATATTAAATAAACCAAATCAGGTCAAAGAGACCATCTCTAACAGGCATATTAAGGAGATTAAAGGAAAGAAGGAAAGTACTAAAGAGTGGGTGTATAAGGCCAAGTTTCATTTACAGCAGCAGGCTACAGTAGATATTCTGAATGGTAAGAAGAGTTCACCTGCAAAACAGAAACAAGAACCAGTATTAGTCCATATAATTGATGAGGAAATAGAAGATAATGTTGATGAAGAAATAATATGTGATCCTGAGGTTACTAGCAATAAAGAAAAAAGTGCTGATAATGGTGCAAAAGATAGTCAAGTAATTAAATATGGTGGAGAAGAGAGTATGGCTATAGTGTATTATCAAGATATTGGTACTATAAATGAAAGCTTTGTAATTACAGATGTTACAGAAAAGAGTACTATTGGTAAAAATGAGGAAGAAAGAGTTGGTAAAAAGGTAGTTGAAGACCACGAGCTGGAATATATGAATGAAGAAGAAAAAGAATGGGAACTTCAGCTTACAAAGAGTCAGCTAAAAAAGAAAAAAAAAGATAGATATGGCAAAGAAGAAGAGTCAAGAAAAAGACAGCTTAATGCAGCTAAGATCATCCTCTAATGTGGGGGATAGGAAACTGTATATTTAATGATTAAGGCCCTAGTATGGAATGTGAGGGGTATAGGGAACAGAGCTACTTTAAGAAGGATAAAAAAATTGTGTCTTATTAATAAAATTGTGCTGTTGATATGTATAGAACCTATGGTGCAGCAAGAAAAAATTGATAGTTTTAAGAGGAAAATAGGTTTTGATAATGTGTTTGCACATGTTGACAATAAAATTTGGGTGTTTTCTAATGATGATATAGAAATTGCTATGGGTAATGAAGGTTGTCAAAGCATCAATTTTGAAGTGAAGACGTGGAACTCTTCGATTAAAATTACAGCAGTGTATGCTAAGTGTACAGTTCATGAAAGAAAGAACTTATGGCAGTTTTTGGAAGACTCTAAAACTAGTAATCCTTGGTTAATTGTTGGGGATTTTAATACTGTTTCTAAAGAAGAAGATAAAATAGGTGGTTTGCCTATTAATGTCAATGGAGCTACTGACTATTTGGATTGTATGGACAAGTGTGGGGTTTTTGAACTAAATTTCAAGGGATCAAGATTCACTTGGTGGAATAACAGGGAAGGTGATGGCTTGATTATGGAGAGAATTGATAAGGTTAGTGTTAATGAAGCTTGTACAGATATGTTTCAAAGTATCTCATTGGAACATCTTTCTAAAGTTAATTCTGATCATAGCCCTCTATTGCTCACTTTTAACAATGAGGGGGATCACAATGTTAGAAGATTTATATTTCAGAAATTTTGGCTATCTCATCTAGACTTTACCAGTATTATAACAGAACATTGGATACATCATAAGGCTGGTAATGCTATGGTATCTATGGTGCATAATTTAAAAAGAATTCGAAAAGCTTTATCTAGTTGGAGTAGAGTTACCTTTTTCAGAAGGTAATTGATGCTGAGGATTTGGTTCTGGGTGCTGAACAACATTTTGATGAAGATCCATCACCTGTAAATAGAAGTGAGCTTAGTAGATTAAAAGCTAATCTAAATTACAGGCTAAAAATAGAGGAAGACTTCTGGAATCAAAAAGCTAATCTAAGATGGGTATTAGAAGGTGATGCAAACACTAAGTTCTATCATGGAGTTGTTAAAAAGAGAAGGAGGAAAAGTATTATTCACAGTATAATAGATGAAAATGGTCAAGAATTTACGGCTAAAGAAGACATACAGAAAGAAGCTATCAATTATTTTCAATCTCTTTTAGCTGCAAACAATGCTACTGGTTATAATTACAATTCTTTGGATATTATCTCCAAGTGTGTTACAAATGAGGAGAATGATTCTCTAATAAAGGAAATCTCTATAGCAGAAGTTAAAACTGCAGTATGGGAATTGAAGAAAAGTAGTGCTCCTGGTATTGATGGCTTTAATGGCCTATTTTATACTCACTGCTGGGATATTATTGGTGAAGATATATTAAAGGCAGTCCAGCAATTTTTTGCAGGTTTTGAGTTACCTAAACCCATGTCATCTACTTTAATTGCTCTAATTCCAAAGAAGGTCAATGCAGATAAGTTTTCTGATTTTAGACCAATAAGTTTGTGCACATTCTTTAATAAAGTAATTTCAAAAATTATGTCTACTAGGCTTTCTATGGTGCTGCCTAACATTATTTCAGAAAACCAAAGTGGTTTTGTGAAGAACAGGGATATTATAGATAACATTCTTCTTTCTCAAGAATTTATATCTACTCTTAATAAGAAGAACAGTGGGAAAAATATAGCTTTGAAGTTAGATATGAAGAAAGCTTATGACAAGATCTCTTGGCATTTTATTGTTAGTGTTCTCAGAAAGTTTGGATTCTCTGAAGTATGGATAGATAGAATTTGGAGAATTATTTCTGGTAATGGTACTTCTGTTCTGGTTAATGGTGCTCCAACAGGCTATTTTAATCCATCTAATGGGTTAAGACAAGGGGATCCTCTATCCTCAGGTCTATTTATTCTATGTTCTGAAATATTGACCAGGAATCTTAATCATCTAATGATCAAAAAGAGTTGGAAATCTTTCAAGGCTGCTATAGGTACTCCTATTATTACTCATTTGGCTTTTGCAGATGATATTATAATTTTCAGTGGTGCTGATATTAATTCTATAAATCATATTCAAAGGGTTCTACAGAAGTATAATACAGATTCTGGGCAGGAGGTAAATATAGAGAAGAGTTATATGTACATCTCTAAAGGGGTTACACCAAAGCAGAAAGAAGCCATATGTAGTATAATGAAAATTGCAGTTAAAAAACCTCCTTTCACCTATCTAGGGTGTAAATTGTATTCTGGACATAAGAAGTGTCTTCTGTATCATGAACTTATTCTTAAAGTAAGGAGTAAATTGTCAGGGTGGAAAACTCAGTTTTTGACTATGGGAGGCAAGCTATTACTGGCTAGACATGTTCTTCAAACTATTCCTATTTATACTATGGCTGCTATGAATCCTCCAAAACTGGTTATAAGAAAGATAGATCAAATTATAGCTAACTTTCTATGGGGTGACTCTAATGGTAAAAACAAACATCACTGGGTTAAATGGAGCAAAGTTTGTAGACCTACCATTGAGGGTGGTCTAGGTTTGAGAAGTTTTAAGGATGTAACAGAAGCTTTCGCTATTAAACTGTGGTGGAAATTTAGAACAAAGAATTCTCTATGGGCTCAGTATATGAGGGCAAAGTATTGTAAGAAAAAGCATCCTAATGAGGTTATTGTCACTAAGGGTACTAATACCTGGTCTAGAATGATACAAGTTAGGGAGGTTGCAGAAAAACACATTCTTTGGTTGATTGGAGTTGGTAATGTCTCTGTAAATTTAGACAATTGGGTGGGTATAGGTCCATTCAAGTCTCAATTTATTGATAACAAGTTGATGCTATCAAGTTTTATCAATAATGGAGAGTGGGATTATGATGCTATAGCTGCAAAACTTTCTATTCATCAACAAGGTTTGTTTAACCAGAACTTAATATACAAGAAGAATGAACCAGATCTTGCTATTTGGAAGGAAAACATTAATGGGGAATTTTCTTATAAATCTGCTTGGAATATAGTGAGACAAAAGTTCTCTAAAAATTGGCTATTTGAAATGATTTGGGGGAAAATTATACCTTTGCAAATTTCCTGTTTTGCATGGAAGTGTATACATGAAGCAGTTCCAGTTGATCTAGCAGTTGAAAGACTTGGGATTCAATTAGCTTCTAGTTGTGAATGTTGCAGAAAAGAAGAAGAAAGCTTAGAGCATCTATTGAGTACCAGTATTATTGCTAGTAAAGTTTGGAAGTATTTTACTCATTTGTTTGGGGTTAAGCAGAATGTTTTAACAATAAGAGGGAGATTTATTTCTTGGTGGATTCATGAAAACAAAAAAAGCTATCAACCAGAAAAAAAGATTATAAAAGCCCTACCTGTGTTTATTATCTGGTGTCTTTGGAAAGCTCGTTGTGCCAGTAAATTTGAGAATAGTAGAATGAGTGTGCATAATATTATTATGGATATTATTAGATCAATACAGAGCAACTCACACAGGGATAAAAGCTTTTCAAAAAGTTGGAAATGGGAAGACCTAAGTCTGTTACATTCAATAAGGAATGGTAAAAAAGCTAGGGTTGTTAAGTGGGTAAACCCACCAAGTGGCTATGTAAAATTGAATACAGATGGTGCTTTCAAAAGCTCCACAAATTCTAGTGGAGTGGGGGGTCTTCTAAGGGATTATCAGGGCAAATTTATTCTAGGTTTTTATGGTAAAATTATTAGTAAATCAGGGATTGAAGCAGAAGCTAAAGCTATACAACAAGGTCTTTCAGTGGTTAATCAATCCAATATTATTATAGAAAGTGACAGTCTACATCTTATCAATATTTTGAATGAAAACAGTAAGTGTCCTTGGGAAATAAAAACTCTAATTCACAATATACAAGAGCAGTTGAAGAAAGTTACTTATCTTTTGAATTTTGTGGAAAGAGAGGCGAATTCATGTGCTGATCTTCTGGCGAATCTGGGCTGTTCTAATGATCTATTAATCTCAGATAATATAGCTAATTTCCCTATCAATTTAAGGAAGTTATTGATTTTGGAAGAAAAAGGAGTTCCTTACATACGGATGAGAAATGAGGAAGATGGGTGAGTGTCTCTCTCTCTATATCTATCTATGGAAATGATCTGGATATTGAAGAGGTGGACAGATGAAGAGGTGGTCGCTGGTTAATTACAGCATTGGTCCCCCAACTTTGAATTGTTATGCAATTATTCGTGTTCATTTTTGAAATTTGTTATTATTTTCGATTAAGGTTTGTAATTTTGAAGTATGTCTCAACTGGTCCTTTGTTTTGTTTTAGTGGGGTTTTTCATCCACTTTTTTAATAAAATCAATAAAAATGTGGGTTTTCCCCATCATTAATATAAATAAGCCTATATAGTTTGCGTAGATAATTTTAGAGTAAATAATTGAAGACTGCACAATAAAGTTTTCCACAATAGATGTATAAGGTAATATAATTTTAATATGAAGGGACCAAATATACATTTTATTAAAACTATGTGTACACTTTCCAATAAACGTTTGTTTCAAGCATCCAGTTTAACATAACAGAAACAGTCATTAAAAACCTGTAATATATATTTGGGGGGAAAATACCGTGAATCAAAATAAAAGTGGGAGAAGTAAGTTTATACTTGTACTTCTTTCTCAATTAGATTACAATTATGTACATAATATACAAACATATATATATATATAAAGAGAGATTGAGATTAAGCTAATGGTACTTGAAGAAGAGCTGATTGATCGAGACTAACTCCGGTGATGACTCATTGATAGCGAAGTAACAAGAGATGGACAGTCAGGGGATGCGGCCCCCCATTTTGAGAAAAATTGACGAAAAAATTAACACAACTGACATTAAAAACCCGTAGTATATATTTGGGGGGGAAAATACGGTGAATAAAAATAAAAGAGGGAGAAGTAAGTTTATACGTTTACTTATTTCTCAATTAGATTGCAATTATGTACATAATATACAAACATATATATATAGAGAGAGAGATTGAGATTAAGCTAATGGTACTTGAAGAAGAGCTGATTCATCGAGGCTAACTCCGGTGATGACGTTATTGAGAGAGTTTCGGAGGCGAGGCTGAGCAATTATCGAGACGGTTAGAAGTAATCTCTTCTAAATGATTCTTTTTTATTAAAATTTTGATCAATAGCTTAAAATGAAACTGTTGGTTTGGTGCTATTTTACAAGTATAAAAGTATGATTTTTATGTTGTTGTGGAAAAGTACACTTTTAATTTGTAAACAAGATTTGGTAGAAAGTGAAAAAGAACACTTCTTGTATTGAAAAATTTGTGAAAAAGTGGTTAATGTTAGTGTATAAATAAAAAGAGTAGTCTTACTTATGGAACAAAAGTATCAAACTTGGTACTGTTTATAAGTATACAATACCTTTGAACTTTGAAATATTTAAGCCTTGTTTGGCTAAGGATATTAAGAAAAAAGCTTTTATTTTA
Organism: Primula vulgaris; assembly: GCA_963920805.1. Classification (NCBI taxonomy): domain Eukaryota; kingdom Viridiplantae; phylum Streptophyta; class Magnoliopsida; order Ericales; family Primulaceae; genus Primula; species Primula vulgaris. The sequence continues at coordinate 21,545,383 of OY987222.1, forward strand.
TTTTATTTAGGGAAAGAGTTGGTTTACAGATTCGATCCTTTTGTAAGCGAGAAAAAAACTCAGTTTTAAGCTGGTCAATCAAATAGAGTCTAAGCATTTTAAGCAAAATCTGAAAAGGTGAGCTTTAAAGCTGCAACCAAACAAAGCCCTTAGAATTGTGTCTACTTGTTTGTAATTGTACCAATAGTATAACGCGATAAAAGGGTAATTGAATAATCGAGAGAATTTTTAACTTTTTTATTATGTCGAACTTGTTACAGGATACATTGTTTCTGTAAGTAATTCTATTACTAATTACTTTACCTATGTCACATACCTCTTGATGTTACGTTTAGAAGCACATTGTGGTAAGTTTTACATTGCCGTTTTTCGAAAGTATAGAATAACTGAGAACTACGTTGTTAATGACTAGAAAAAAGGAATAGCAACTAAGTTGGTGAAAGATCAGATGAATAAGTATTCAAAATTATTGCAGGGGAAATTTTCTAGTTGTAACATAAATTTCCGAGTCAACTACAGTTTTGTAACCTAACTATACCACTTTTCCTATTTTGCCACCTGACCAAAGATATGATTAGTTCACCTATTTTTATCATCCTAGGTTTGCAATAAAATTTAAATTATCCGTACTTTTTTTGTGTGTGCCTCCTTCCGCCCTATCCCACTGTAATAAATCTCTCCTTCTCTGATTAGGGAGGGTAAGCTCTGAAGGAGAACCAATCTCGTAACCGATAAGTATTCAAGCTGGTGGCTATTTCATAAAAGCTCTCAAGTGAAAGAGATTATAATGGTTGTTAGATCATTGTTTTAGACAAAAAATAGTAATTTACTGTAAATATACAATGCTAGTATTTTTTTTTATCATATAAATTAGGATAAGAGATGGTCCAGGTTTTAGTTGGATTGTTACAGCCAGGTTCTTTTGGTGGGTTAACCCACTAAATGGCTGTCAAATTCTATTAAAGGAAGTACAAATATAGCTGTAAGAAAAGAAAGAAAGAAATTATTTTTAGTAACCTTTTACCCATTATATATACTTTCTTCATCTGAATTTTTTCAAAATAAAAAGACAAAAGGAATACATAAGCTAGACACATAGTCATGGAAACACATTTTTTCCTTTTAATTCTGTTCTCATTTTTGTTTTTAAACACTCAGTCAGCAACTCCTCCCTTCGCGTGCAACAAAAATGACCCCAACACGACCACATATAAATTCTGTGACAAAACTCTATCGTATGAAGAAAGGGCCAAAGACTTAGTTTCACGCCTCACATTGGACGAAAAGGTGCTACAATTAGTCGACAAACCCCTCGGGATTCCACGGTTCGGCGTGCCTGGATATGCATGGTGGTCGGAAGCCCTACATGGGGTCGCAAATTTCGGTTTGGGTGTGCATTTTGACAATGTAACAGTTCCTGGTGCGACCAGTTTCGCTGCTCCTATTCTATCTGCTGCTAGCTTCAACACATCATTATGGTATCAGCTAATTTTCATAGACTTTATTTGCCTGCAACTTTTTTAACTCAGCTTTTCTGCTTATATTTGATATTAAGAAAAGTGTTTATTTGAAAGAGAAGCGTTTAAGCATCAACTTCTTAGTTTTTTTTTGCCAGAAAAAATGTTTCATAAAGTTTATTTTATTCAAATATTGTATTTATTTTTTATTTTTTAAAAAAGCATTCTTTGATCCAAAAATAGTTTTTTCATCAACTAGTGACTTTTTGATAAAGAAATTTTAACAAAGTGATATTTATTTTAAAATATTATTTGTACATGTCACACCTTTTTTTTGAAAAAAATACTATTTTTTTCCCAAAAAAAAAGCATCTTTTTGAAAAAGTAATTGTTTTTAGAGTCTGCCTTTTGAAAATGTATTTATCTAAAAAGCAAAGCCAATTTTTAGAAAAAAAATTTATATTAAAAGCAGCTTATAATATTTATACTGAAACGTTTCAATGAAGCTTGTAGCAGTAAAAAGAGCCATCTTTTTGAGCCCCCTAAAAATCCAGCTTATTAGCCTAACAACTGCAGCCAACAAAGCCAAATTTCTTGCCTTTTCGGTATATGACTTTAATCTTTTATCTATTTCATTGCAACATTTTTTTTACATTGCAACAGGTATGTTTTGGGTGATGTAGTGTCGACTGAGGCCCGGGCAATGTACAACCTAGGTCAAGCTGGACTAACGTATTGGAGCCCAAACGTCAATGTGCTTCGTGACCCTAGATGGGGAAGGGCCCAAGAGACTCCAGGCGAAGACCCGTTTGTGGTTTCAGCATATGGAATTAATTACGTGAAAGGTCTACAGGGAACTCCCAAAGAAGGAAAACCTATTGATGACAAGCTTAAAGTTTCAAGTTGTTGCAAGCATTATACAGCATATGATATCGATAAATGGCAAGGGTATAGCCGCTTCACCTTCGATGCAAAGGTACTTTCTATTTCCTTTTACAAATGGACAATACTGTAGATTGCATATTTATCTCTATAGCTCAATTTTTTATCGGAATAGAACTTATTAAGTGTGACCAGGTTGAATTTATCCTACGATGATCACAGTGAAAGTTACAGCATAAATTGTTTTGTCAAAAAAGAAACGGAAATCTTAATTATTAATACTTTTTGCATTCAAAGTTTTGACGGACGGTTGCATTTAGGGTCGTACTTAGGAATAATTTAATCACCAAACCTAGAGTACTAGTTATAACTAATTTCGTCCTAATCAAAGAAATAATAGAGATAACTAATGTTTTGAGAAATTTAAAAGATTAAAAAATTTAAACTTACAAAGTTGTTAAAGAAAAGTCAAATTATGTCAAACAACCTGAGTACGAGGGAAAAATCAAAAATATATTTTGACATTATTAATTAACTAATATAGAGAAACAGATTACTTTGCGACATGCTAAAAGTATTGAAGTTGATCTTTATTTAAGGATGGACGGAACTGTATTTCAGTAGTAACGATTGTGACATACTTGATGAGCATAATGTTGTGTCTTATCTGTCCCATTTTATATAGGACCATTTACTGAACTAGTATGAATGTTTGTCGTTTTGAGGTACGTAAAGTGGTCTAGTATGCCTGTAAGACCAGACTGTATGCAGTCAAACTGTTTGATCTGGTGTGTCATGTATCATTCTAGTTTGTACAATCGTACTTGGCGCAGGTATTCCGGTCTAGTACCCTTAATATGTTGGCCTAATTGGTTCGAGCCTCTAGGCTCTAACAAATTTCCCAACTTGATTTTATTGCTTCATTCACTCTGAAAGACTCGTCTATGAGTTGTGTTTTGACCCGAAAATAAATGCCTTTTTTTTCCAAAACTAAGTTCAAGATTATATTTCAGAATTATAAACAACACCTTTTTAAAAAAAAAATCATTTTGTTTGTCATCACAAAGTACACATAAATGTCGTTAACCTACAAGTTAACACATATGTCCAAGGTAAAAAAATTGAACCTTAATGATTTCTGCACTTTAACTAACTTGTGCGTGGGAGGGATTTTGACTGATGAGCTCTAATCACAAGACTAACATTGTTTTAGGATACAACGATATCCCTCGAATTAGAGATCCAACGAACATGTATCGGAGTTAGGACATTAAAAATGTGAGGTTTATAGCTTTATTTATACTTTAAATAAAGTAAATATCCTTTCGAAAGAAGGTAGAATGTTGTTTATTCCCACTTTGTTATACATATCCAGGTCAGAAACGACACTTGATAACATTAAACATGTGATGAGTTTTTGATACTGCAGGAGAGGCCGCATCATTATTTTAATATTTTGGATTTTGTTAAATTAAGGTGACACAACAAGACATGGAAGACACGTTTCAACCACCATTCAAGAGCTGTGTGGAAGAAGGATATGTTAGCAGCGTAATGTGTAGTTATAACAAAGTGAACGGAATCCCAACTTGTGCTGACAAAAATCTTCTTGAAGGAGTAATCAGAGGCCAATGGAAGCTTAATGGGTATGTATCTGTTTGAATTAAATTCAACGAGAAAAATGAGAGTAGTTTAGTAACACATGTTGGAAAACTCGTTATGCACCTAATTTATTGGGTTTGAGTAGTAATTTTGATTGAGTACTTTGTAATGGCAGATACATAGTTTCGGACTGCGATTCTATCCAGACATACTTCGATCAATTGCATTACGGCGATACCCACGCTGATGCAGCGCTTACGCCCTTAATGCAGGTACATATTTCTTTAAGATTTAGTAAGTATTTTTAATTTTAAACACCACACATGAATAATTGGATTTAGTATACAACTACGAGTTTTATCAGTTTTGGAATTACTATCATTTTGTCACATAGCCGAGGGCTGGCCTTGCCATAAGGCATGTAAGAGCACAAAGTCATGCCTAACATGTTTCCTTGAGAATAACCAGTAAACCAAAAACATAGTATACACATATGTCATTTATGTTTGAAGATATTATAGTTGATTTTACAATTCAGATGGTAAGCTGTAATGTTTCTCAACTCTCAACCAAGGATATGAGTTTCAATTCCAATTATATTTTTTTCTACAAATAATCATGTATATTTTTGATGTATTTTAAAGTTGAAAAGGATAGTGGTAATCCGCAATCATCTCAAACAAGGATACTAATTTCACTTCTGTCCTCTTTTTTCAAACTTTTCTTAGTTAAATTTTAAATATATTAACACCCTTTCTCCGTATCATAAGTCGGACTTATGACAGAATCTGAAAATGCTAGAAGAACCCAATTCTATCTTGTGAGTTTTATTTACGCGATAATAAATAATTTTATGAAATTGGGAGTTTTTCATATTTTTTGGACTTTAATAAATCGCTGCCATTGATATATTAGAAGTTGTCAAACAAAAATATAATATAAAAACTTGTAGGGGTTGTTATCAACTAGTGAATTTAGAAACCTCTGTATAATGGGATTGCCATATGAAATTCAATGTACCAAATGTAAAAACTCCGAATAAAATCAGAATTTCCAATCTTTGAAGTAATCGGTATACGCAACAAATGGAGAACTAATTCTATTAAAAAAATATTTACCCGAAAATTTACAACTCAAATATCTAATATCTTTGGACAGTATTTTGACCATTCCTTGATATTAAACACAGGTTTAAATTTAAATTGCGGGATCTTTTTGTCCTTTCATACAAAGGACGCAGTGAAATTAAACAAAGTTTCGGTGTCCAAAATTGATGAGGCTATAATATACAACCTCATAGTACTAATGAGGCTTGGTTTTTACGACGGAGACCCTACAACTTCTACTCCGTATGGTAAGCTCGGAAAAGCCAATATCTGTAGCGACGACCATAAATTGCTAGCTGTTGATGCGGCAAAACAAGGCATTGTCCTTCTAGAAAACAAGGGACTCCTTCCATTATCCACGAAAACAATAAAGAAAGTTGCTGTAATTGGCCCCACCGGGAATGCTACCGAAGGTATGATAGGCAACTACGGGGGTATACCATGTGGGTTCACTACTCCTTTGCAAGGACTAGAAAAGTACGCAGAGACCGTGACATATCAACCAGGGTGTATAGACGTAGAATGTAATTCTACAAACGAGCGTTATTTTCCCGCGGCCATTCAGGCGGCAGCCGAGGCTGATGTGACCGTTATGGTCGTCGGACTGGGTCAATCGATCGAGGCTGAGGAGCTCGATAGGATTAATATAACATTACCCGGGTCCCAAGAGAAGCTTATAACCCAAGTGGCTGATGCGGTCAAAGGGAGCCTTGTTGTTGTTTTGATGGCTGCGAGCCCCATTGATATATCCTTCACGATGAACAATCCGAAAATTGGTGCGATTATGTGGGTCGGGTATCCGGGTCAGGGTGGTGGGGACGCGATTGCTCAAGTGATATTCGGGGACCATAATCCAGGTGTAAATCTCATTTTTATTGATTTACTTAAATTTCCATATGAAGACATTTAAAATTCTAAATTTTATTCATTAAAATTTCTGGTTCTTTTAGTGCAAAACAGTTGAAGTTTAGGTAAAGCAGTTTTTTCTGAGTTTTAGTACTCTATGAAAAAAAATTCAAACCTATACGTCGACTCATTCCCTTCTTTTTTGAATTTAGTGTATTGCTAATTGGGTAAGTGACGTAAGTCTAGCTCATTTTGGAAGTCTAGTGTACGGTATAAAATTGAAAATTTATGTTTGTTTCAAAACCAAATTAACTGAAAACGGGTGTTCAATATGCATAGGCATTGTATTTAATGTAATTGGGGTAGTCAAATAATGGAATTTAGGTAAAAAGGTTACAAATGTAAATTTAAAAGTCCTCAACTCCCCATCGAAGAAAGCTTACTTTTCAGGCCGTCTAGGAAGTGAGCCTAGATCTGATTTCCCCCCGTGTAGGATTAGCGACTCATTCTCTTCCCATACTATATGCGAAAACAAAAAGAAAGTTTGGTATCCAATGGTGTCTATCGTACTAAATCAACAATGGAAAAGTTTTTTCATTGCTAAAGTAGGAAAATTGAGTTGGACGCTAATTCCGTTTTAGAGATCTAACATTCCGCACCTTTTCTAGTTGTTAAGCTTATCGTTATTTACTTTGTTAGGCGGAAGGTCTCCGTTCACTTGGTACCCACAAAAGTATGTCGAACAGGTGCCAATGAATGATATGAACATGCGTGCGAATCTAAGTCGAAATTTCCCAGGGAGAACCTATCGCTTTTACAGCGGAGAGACCCTATATCCATTCGGCCATGGATTAAGCTACTCGACTTTTTCCAAATTCATAGTCTCTGCCCCTTCGTCTATACTTATCAAATCATCTTCGGCGCAAATCGCTCAGACCGACAACTCAAATCATCAAGTTCTAGATGTTCCGACTCTAGATTGTGAAAACCACAAGTTTCAAGTGAAGGTGGGGATGACAAACAAGGGCCCGATGGACGGTGACCATGTGGTGTTAGTGTTCTGGAAATTGTCTGATTTGCAAAAACAAGCAGTTTCCGGAACACCCAATGTGGAGTTGGTTGGATTCGGGACGGCTGGTGTGAAGGTTGGGAAGACAGAAGAATTGGCGGTGGATCTTGACGTGTGCAAACATTTTAGTGTGGCGGATGAGAAGGGGAAGAGGAAAGTAATACCGGGAAAACATACACTCATTATTGGTGCACCTAGTGAGAAGCAAGTGAATCATGTTATTGACATCAAGGCTGTGTAAAAGTCATCAAAATATCATGTAACAGTCGTTTCAACAATTTTTGTTTTATTTTCCGAGAAAATACCACAATTGAACAAAATGTAAGGTATTACTTATTAGTGGCTCTCGCGTACAAGAGTAAATGATGTACTTTGTTGTTGTTGTAGTTGTTTCCTTGTATTCTATATGGGTGCAGGTATTTTTAGATAGTTTTTCCTTTTTATTCGACTCTTTCTCTAGAACTTGGTGTTGGGTACGTTGTAAATAAATACAATAATTTCTACGGAAAAGAAATGGACAAATAAACAGAAAATGGTTTCCTCAAATATATAAATATCAATTACAAGAATTAACGTAAAATAATGTAAATGATACCGAAATGGACTAAAGTCTGAGTCGAGGTAACTGCAAGTAGTTTTCCTTAAATGATATTTGCCCTGCCACCTCTGCTTCTGGCTACATGGGGCACTTCGTTCCCAAGGTACAACGTCTATCACATGTGACTCGGCGGAAACGGCACCGAGCCACGGTCGGGCCGTTAGTGGTGTGGTACTCTCTCTATATATGTATGCATGTGTGTATGTGTGTATTATGACATGTATTTTTCTTGTCTTGTCTTGAAAAAGTATGTCGAAATCTTACAAGACCAATCATGTTTTAACCTTGTCTTTGTAACTCCTTTTACAAATAAAAGTCCCACATAAATGGGGGAATAAATTGTTTTTTAAAACCACAAACTTAATAGCATTCATTCCAAGAAAAGCAAAAATTTTCCAACAATCCCCCACATGAATACGATCTAAAACATGCAACGTGCAACTAAATGCAATCGAGAGAACCACGAGAATTCACTGCATAAGGACATGTAGCGCGCGCCTTGAACCTGCCATAGTGATGTAAAATCTGATATGCTACTATTGGGTAGCCTTAAAGCCTTGAACCCTTTAGTGTTTGTGCATACCAGGGTAATACTCACATAGTGTCCTCTCTACACCACTTACTAAGCCCTTTGGTTGTTGTCCATATTTGGCCCTGGACTGCCTTGGCAAATTCAACCGAGTGCTCTAGTGATTTAGCCCTAGCTCATCACATAGTATCGGCCATACACACTCGTTATAGGTGATTTTCAAGTCAAATGTGTCCTGACTCACCCCACTCGAGCTTCGAGATACTTGATTCATTAAGAGCCTTATGCTCACCCTTAAAATGGTGCAGGTCTATCACTCTTTCATCATAGAAATGGGCTGAGAACTTATGTTCTCGAGTGCTTTGTTTGGTAACCCGCACAGTTCAGTTTTCCCATTGAACCTGAGACTGAAATTTCCATTACAGGTTGGGTAGCTTATGTGAAGGTTTCCAATTTATTGGGCTTCAACCCCCATTTCCCTCGATGATGCTCCGACTCCTCCACGAGTCAAGCATTTTGTATATGGATCCGCATTATTATCCTTAGACCTTGCAAAGTCTATGGATTCCACAATTTTGCTAGCAATTCCTCTTACGGATTTGTGTCTCCGACGAATATGTCATGACTTTGTCAGGACTTTCCATTATACAAATTATTCTGATCCCGTTTAATAACTGATTGACTGCAGCAGTGCACGTTTATTGCGGGAACGGATTTTAGCCACTTGGAATACATTCCAAGACTTCTCAGCCAATCTGCCTCTTCTGTAGCTTGATTCAACGTTATGAATTCTAACTCTACAGTTTCTCCAACTATGCAGGTCTATTTTACATACCTCCATAAGACTGTAACCTCTTTAAGTACAAACATATCCACTAATGGACCTTGTATTGTTAAAGTTCGAGATACACTTGGTATCTAAAATACCCTCCAAACATTTTGGACATCTCGTATAATGCAGTTCATGATTGGCAGTATACCTCATGTGTCTGAGAAGCCTCATTGGCAAACCTACTGAGTCTGCTCACTGAGTTGGCTATAACTGGTCTAGTGCAGTTCTTGACGCACAAGAGACTACCTATGATAAGTTAGGTGTTTGTTTTCGTCCATATAACGACTTAACAAGTTTTCGCACCTTGGCTTACTTTACACGGAACCACGACCCAATGGGTTGTTCCTAATTCTCTAGATCTCCATTTATAAAACACATGTTCTCATTAATTAATGATGCGTCCTTTTTTATAGAGATTAGAGTATAGACATTAAAATTATCAAAACCGTCAGTTTACTTAAAGTAATTGACTTTATTTCTCACGTGCCTATCAACCTCATTGTTGATGGCATCTTCCCATATACACATTATATGGAAAACATTGATTATTTCAATGTCGTCGATTCACCTTCACTCATGAAGGTCAAGGGACAAAGGAAGTTTCATTACTTACCCTTTTACTATGCCGATGCACTTCATCTTCCTTAAAAGATTCACTTTCCACATTTTTTCAGCACCGTTTGAGTGTTCACTTGTCTTGGGTAGCGTAATGCTTTGAACCCTCAACGTATTGGTCACACTCGCCAGGCGTTAGAGTTTTGCGGAAAACTTGTCTTTTAGAAAGTATGCTTCTGGGGAATAGAACAATGTTCTATATGCACTTTAAAGCCATATGCCTTATGCACTAGAAACCGATCAGCACTATATTTTGTGCTTATCCGATGAACACACAATCTACCGTTTTCGATCCTATCCAAATCCTTCAAGGAACAAGATTGAGACCTTTCTTAGGTAGCACCAAAACTTTCACGAACTTATAGTCAGGCATCATGCCTTCTATAATTCTGACTGTTTGGTCCAACTTTCTAAGTGGTAGTTTGTTCAACATATACCTTGCGGAAAGCTCACTTCCCGTACAAATTCAGAGTTTAATCCTGAACTTATCGACATGATATTCATCGTTTAAGAACTACATTTTTGCTCGAGAGCATAATAAGTTGTTCTTTAACGATTGGTGTTATTCCATCAACACAATTATGTGAACGGTGTCTCACATTCACCGTTTCAATCACACTGATCATGTATTCATATCCATGTGAATATACCATTTCGGAACTAGTTAGACAATATCTAACACTTCCAAAAATAGTCTATCATTTAATGATTAACACTTAATCATTGGATTAAAGTTGGTAGATTAACACAACAGAACACCCATGATTAAACATGTTTTTTGACAAGCCTTAATCCTCAACAATAGAATTCACGCATTCATTCTTACTTGAATGAATATCCCGACTGATTTATCTTTACTTCTCATCAAGTAGACATATCAGTGTTTAATACATCCATCAATAAATTGAGGAAATATCTTTTAAACCCTTCTTGGTTTTGCACTCATCTCAAATGCATCGAACCATTTGGTTATGTACTCCGTTCGAAAACTTCGAACTGGAGACTTAGCAATACATTACTTCAAACACAAACTCATATTTGTGTTTCAATTTAAATAATAGATTTAGAAAAATAAAACATTTAAGCTTTTATATTTTCATCACCTACTATATCATGTCAAATCAGTGACTTGGTTGCATAATTCAACATGTCATTATTGACCACAAGAGTATCGACTAAAATGCTCATTTTGAACAAATAGTCACTCATGTATTGCCACAAACAAGCAAGATTATCACAATTTGATCCTAGTGTTTTGGCTACCGAAAGGCTACTGCCCTTTAGGTTTCAAAACCACTAGTCATGATTCAGATTTGTATGCTTGCACTTGTTAGTGTATTTCCAAACGTTTAAAACGTTTTCACACATTAACGCCCCCACAGTTCGTGCATTCCCTTTTGTCCTCACTCAGAACATGCACACTGTTATAGAGAAACTTAATCGATTTCAATGTGGTAAATGAAACGATATCATTTATTTCAGACGTTTTAAGTCCATACCACTGAACCGTTAGGTTTTCTCCCACTCGCCCGTAGGCGCTTTTGGGTACGTTTAGATTCTCGATCTACATGATCGACGGGTTACCCCCACATTTGTGAGACCCTTGGGGTTCTCCCCCAATAATAGTAATATAATATTACTAAATTACTATTCTCAATAATAGCAAACTCAACATATTCACAATATGTTTTACTAACAAATCAATAATATGTTATTTCAACAAATTATTAAATGTTTTTCCAACAAATAAATAAGATGTTAATTCAACAAATAATAAAATAGCCGATATTGGTTTATTCTTAAAATAAAACTCAACGGCCATTTATAATTTGTCTATCATCAAATTATTTGCTCTTGGATGAACAAATTTTGTTATTAAATAACCTTTCATCCAATTATGTAACCGATCAATTCATGCAATTAATATAGAGCTAATAAACTCTTAATAATTATCATCAACATGCATCGTTACAATATTTTATAACTCTCCAAATTAAATTGTGTTAAAGCACAATTAATAAGAAGTTATAAATACTCGTCATTAATCTCATTAATGATCACCGTTACAAAATTTGTAACCCTCCAAATTAAATTGTAATAAATCACAACTAAAAGGAGTTACGACCCATTATTTCACCACATAAATGTATTTAATAATGGTCGTTTAAAATTTGTAACCCCCGTCATTAATATGCACTCATGCAAAATTAATAGGAGTTACACCGGCACCCACAATGTTCTGGTCAGTTCCAGCACCCATTGTGTTCCGGACATTTCCCACAGGAAACTGTTTGTTATCTCAAATAACAAACACGCACAATCTAATTTCGGAAAATGAAACTAAAACTCCTCATTCGCAAACATCAAATTTCTATAACCACACATGGTTTTAAGAAACTGATTTTGCAAGAGTATTTTAGTTCATTACCGAAAAAGATTATCAAATTCTGAAAGATTTATTCAGCCGTAAACACCAGATAAATCTGATTTTACACAGAACAATCTCAGAATTCAACCAGTTCTGTCGTAAGCCCCAAATTCTGAAAATCAGAAAATGGTTTTACAAGAACTATTTCGAAACCTGTTCTGTCGTAATCCCCAATTTAATGGTTTTACTAGAACTGTTTCGAATAATCACCAATCCTCCAATTCCATGGTAGAGATCCATGTCTACACAAATACTCATTGGAAATTGTTAGTACTTTATTAACATGAAAATAATAAACATGTATAAAATTCACTAACAATATAATGTAACGAGATTACTCATAATATGAAATGATAATAAATCCATTCATTAGTAAATTATTCACATGGCTTATTATAGTAATAGTCCCAAAAGAAACGGTTTTGTAATGTGTCTCAATACCCATTAGTACAAAAAATTAATCACCATTTAAGTCAAAAATTAAACTCTATTATTTTCTGACTTTAAAACGGTTACACAATCTATGTATTATAGGCTCTTGAATAACAAACTGAATAAGAATATGGATTCGGAAGAAAATACGGATTTGGAGTAATCAAAATACTTCTAGTACACCCAATAAGCTACTGTGAACAAAAGTTTTTTTTTCCTCATTAAAATCCTTTTCCTTCCTTACCCAAAATCTCACGCATTCTCTGTTCTCGCACCATGCATCTTGCATAGTTATATAACATATATACATATATTTAATCTACCACTTAATCTATTTTTGTAGCATTTACGTGTCCACATATTCACATATATACGAAGTGGAATTCATGAAATATTTAAAAGAGAATATAAGTTGTTGTCACAAGATAAAAGCATTACGTGAGCTACTGTAAAAATGTTTCTGGAAATTGGTTTAATTATCAAAACCAAGTTGTACATAAACCAAACAAGTTAACATACTGCATAAATGTTTCTGGAAATAGTAAATCAATATGTAGTAACAATTTATGCAAGGAACATCCCTGGACCTTATATCCAATCACCGAAAAACATGCAAATCTCAAGACATATATTTAACATAAAATATATCTAAGCATACTTGTACATAAATATACACAAAATACATAAGAAGCATGCACACATATTACACAAAACTCAAATGAGACGGTTTAAAACCGAAAATAAGGATTTTCACAAAACCCCAAAAAAAGGTAAAACCAAACGAAAAACGCTTTTAACAATTCAAATGGAAAAATCAATTTCTTAAAACCAACCTTTGTTAAAAAATGATTTTCCAATGAATTGTTTTCGAAACGGAAATAATTTTCTGTTTATCCAAACACCAAAATTATTGTATTAACGTACAAAACATAAAAAACAATATCGTTTAAGATTGTTGGGTACGTTGTAAATAAATACAATAATTTCTACGGAAAAGAAATGGACAAATAAACAGAAAATGGTTTCCTCAAATATATAAATATCAATTACAAGAATTAACGTAAAATAATGTAAATGATACTGAAATGGACTAAAGTCCGAGACGAGGTAACTGCAAGCAGTTTCCCTTAAACGATATTTGCCCCGCCACCTCTGCTTCTGGCTACATGGGGCACTTCGTTCCCAAGGTACAACGTCTATCACATGTGACTCGACGGAAACGGCACCGAGCCACGGTCGGACCGTTGGTGGTGCAGTACTCTCTCTCTATATGTATGCATGTGTGTATGTGTGTGTATGTGTGTATTATGACATGTATTTTTCTTTTCTTGTCTTGAAAAAGTATGTCGAAATCTTACAAGACCGATCATGTTTTAACCTTGTCTTTGTAACTCCTTTTACAAATAAAAGTCCCACATAAATGGGGGAATAAATGGTTTTTTAAAACCACAAACTTAATAGCATTCATTCCAAGAAAACCAAAAGTTTTCCAACACTTGGATCGTTGCCCATCATGGTAACAGTAGAGATAAACAACGACCTCTTCGGCCTTTCTTTCGAAACGTTAGGAGTATTCTGCTTAACATAGGCGGCATTACTACTAAATCGTTCTTGTGTATCTCTATTCTTAGCCATAGATGTTAAAGCTTATGCTCCTTACGAATTTAGAGGAATATAAAAGGCTTCAGATTATATAAAAATACAATGCCGGCTGAATATAGGATGGTTAAGTTAGTATGGTTGTAAAATAAAATGATTTATGAAAACTACTTAGAGCACAAATACAATTATTAAAACCGGAAATCATGGCCTTGAGATCTAAGACCCACTCTCAGTATACACTAATAGTGTGTATAATTGTTGCCTACTTGTTTATGTTAATTGGACAAAGTGGAAATAGTACTGTTTCTGACTAGGGACTTATATGTTTCTTGCAATTGTTACATGGAGAAATGTTTTGGTACTTTAAAGCTTGTACTTATCGTAATTCAACTATTCTAAAAATAACAAACTAACTCACGTTATGCTAACTATTCAAAAAATAACATGTTAAGCTGTAGAGTGATGGAATCATATTACTTTGAAACTGCATCCTCTTATTGAAAGTGTGAAAAAATAATAAAAGCTAATGCACAATCATTTCAATACAAGAGAATGTCCATATATCAAATACAAAATCAATCGTTAAATTTATAAATCATTTCATAAACATAAGTTGACAACTTATTTACCAATTTAGTCAATCTATTGACAATTTGGCATATGCCTGTTGGTAAAAAAAATTCAACTAAAATAAGGTTTGGGTAAAGGAAGTTTAGCAGTCATAAAAACAAGTAACTATCGTGTCAATCAGTATATTACAGTAATAGTATTATTACTGCTATATTATTTACTATTTTGTAATTAACATTCCAACGGATAGTTAGGGCAACCATTCCCCCACTGAGACGCAGCACTTTACCTTTCATATATAATCGAAGTCCTGTTGCCGATAGTCATCATCATTTAGTCACTATTTCGCAACTGATAATTAGAGTATTCACATTGGCCTGATCAATTTTTTTTTTTAAATGGAGAGTGAAAATTCAAGTTTTTGGTATCTAAAGAATCATGTACATTTTATAGTCTCATTAAAACATATCTCTATCAATAATTAACTATCTTAATATAATATTTTAATATAAAATTTATATTTGGGATATAACATACATATGATTAAAATGGTCTCTATTAATTTTTAATTGACGAGGGGAACTATTTACTCTCTATTTGTAAAAAGTCATAATGACATTTTATAAAAATAGAGAGTTGGTTGTGAATTTGATGTAGGTGATTTTTTGACATGAAACTCATCAATTAAGGAGAAATTAGAATCTGTTGAGTAAAATGTGAATGATCTAAAACAAAAAAACTTTTGTTCTTAAAATAGATGCATTAAAATGGAAAAAATATCTAGTGGTTCAGGTTCATCCATTAAAATAGTGATTTTATCCAATAGTGTTTTATTTAATTATTTTATTTTTAATTTATGACAGGTCACACAAGAAATTGTCAATCATTTATTTGAGTTATATTGGTTTAAACCATCGGATTTTGGTAGACCCGTTTCACCAAAAATTTACTCATTAAAAAGTTACACTCAAACAAGTCTTATTCTTTTCCTATATGATGGCTCCTCGGAACACCGTAATCAGTAACACATTTTATGTTAATTTCAACAATTTTTCATCTTACTGTATCAAATCTAAAAAAATCAGCTCATCACAGTGTAATACAAATAGAAAGCAAATGCAAAACTCCACATCCTATCCAACAGAGCGCTAAGACACATCAAATACAAGAGACATTTTTCAATCTCGTATGTCGTTTGAACTTTACCTAAAATGATCTCGACATGTCACTAAGACCATATTCGACGACGACCGCAATCTTATGATTCACCCGATCAATAGAATGACGCCTAACAATTTGTTTCTTTTCACAATTATCTAACTCGAATGTAAAATCATAATACAAATATATTTGACTATATCAAAAAATACATTGCTTCGCGTCTATCAAGAAACTACTTATATATATATGCAAATGATACTCGAGCCACTAACCGCATTCGTTTATTGGTGTTGAAAGATTAAACAACACTAAATATAATTGGATAAAATGAATATATTTCACTTGATTCCTACATATCTTTGTGTTTTTATTCGAGAACTTCATATCTTGGTTTTAACCCAACGTTTTTTCTAAGATTCGTTAAGTTTTGCACAATAGTGAGGGACGAACACCAAAATGAGAAGTGACTATTGTAGAATCGATATTGTGAAGGCACATATGATCAGTTGATTATGAGTTCTTTTAGAGAGAGATAAAAAATAGTGATTTAAAATCACTGAAGATTGTGTCACCGTGGATCAATGTCGTCAAAGATAGAGTGGAACATCGGAGGTAGTGGACGTCATCTGTTAATCATAAATCTTTAGAGACACATAATTAATTTATCGCTTGGCATATGAAAATGAGGTCTTGCCTAATGGAACATACGATTTAGGTGGTTCTACATCGAGACTCCCAACTCAACGACAAGTTTGCTCACCACCTTCTATATGCGCTTACTAACACTTTTGATCGGTTCGAAAATAAAAGGGAAAAAATGTGGCCAGTGACGTACAATTTCATTCGTATTTGTCCTTTTCAATTTTTCGCACATTCTCTCCACAAATGCTATCAAGGGTTTAATCATGGGCTAGAGGGCCGATACACAGGGGCGAAACAAGCACAAAATGTATGGCGTTACCAAAATAATTAATAGAAACACATAATATTTTTCAAAGTATAAACACGGAGAAGCCGGATTTTTTTTAACCGTTTTTACCGTCTTTTCTTCATTTTTTAACCATGGTTTCTTAATTAAAATATATGTGATTTCTATTTTTTTTTCTTTTCGCTCTATTTTGACAATTACAACTTTTTTTTCAAACTCCAAAAAAACCCATAACAGTAATATCACGTGCAGTCACGTCTCGAAAGTTTCAGCGTTTCAAAATTGATAAAAAAATAAATAAAATAGAAAACAAAACGATACAAAAAGGTAAAATTAATAATCAAAAGTAAAAAGATTAACAAACGAACGTAAAAAAATAAAAGCTGAAAAACCAAACTTATATTAACTAATATATATATATATACGAATAATCAAATATCTATTACACAATTCCATTGTACTCACTTTACTTAATTAAAATACAAACCACCAAAAATTATTTTATAAATTTTGTTTGCATTCACCACTATCTGTTATTGTAATTATTATTATTTTTTATAATTTTTTCAAGATATGTGTTACGTGTCAACATGGTAATATGGTGTAAAGTGTCTTTTATTATCACTTGTCTATATGTTAGTTTTTAAGTAATATTTATATATTATCATCATATACAAAATCATAGTAATAACACTAACAATATATATTTTTGAGAGCATTACCAAAAAAAAATTTAAAGGGTTGTAAGAATAGCTTATATATAAATTATTTTTAAAAACACTAATAAAAAATAATTATTTTTCGAAATTATGGTGTTGCCGTGGTAACCCCCAATCCCATGGATGTTCCGTCCATGCCGATGCCCAAAACCTCCTATAAATCTCAATATCTAGAGGCCTTTGTTTTCCGAAAAAAAAGTAGTATCATATTTATAAAATGTATAAATATATGAGGTACACTTTAACAAATGTTATTGTTTGTTTAATTTGGTAGTATCATGAATGTTTTTTTTAGATGGTGGATTCGATTCTTATTAGTAACATTCAAGTATTTTTTTTTCATTTATTACTAAAATAAAATAAAAGAGGTTGCGTTTCGTTGAAGGCTCGTGGCCTCCGAAAGATTGGCACCAGTCCCGAATGCTATAAAGGAAGAATTTAAAATGATGAACAACAGACATCCAAGTTGATTTTTGAGAACTATCAACGAAACCGAAGATAATTATGTTGCAATTTTTAATATGAAGAGGCCAAATAGACATTTTATTAAAACTATGTTCCAATAAACCTTTGTTCCAAGCATCCAATTTAACATAACAGAAACTGACATTAAAAGGATTCTCATCGGTCAAGATGATTTTGCTGTATAAATATAAGCCTATATAGCCTGCTTAGATAAGTTTAGAGTAAATAATTGAAGAGTGCACAATAAAGTTTTCCACAATAGATGTATAAGGTAATATAATTTTAAGATATGCTATTTTTTTTCCATGGATACTTATCAAACTGTTCTACAACCCAACTTATAATCCAAAAATCATTACCAAAAACTCAATCAAATAAGTAAATAGAAGAAACCACTTCGATTTATCACATAAATGTCATGTTGAAGATGAACCCAAAACTTTTGTTATTTATAAATACTATCTTTTTTCTGGAATTCGATTTATTTTGGAATAAATTGAATAAAATACACGTGGAAGGATAAATATAAGAGAATAAAAGTGTATTTGTGATGTGAAAATGAGTTTGGTAACCGAAAATATGTAATGGGACAATGGAAAGAGAAAATATAGAGGAAAAAAAAAAAAAGGAAAAAAGTTTTCTATGGTGGGACCTGCTTAAAATTGCTCAATAATTTTTTCAAATTCAATTTACATGTAAAGTCGTTTTCTATAAATTTTTTTTTTTTTTTTTTTTTATCTATGGGCTTGTGTAACCCTTTTAGTCATTATTGCACAAGTTTGTGCGTAGTGAGGTGTTAAAGTGAACAATTGAGAATACTATAAAGGAAGAATAGAATGCGTACACTTTCCAATAAATTCCAAGCATCCCATTTAACAGAACCGAAACTGACATTAAAACCCCCTAATATTTGTGGGGGGAAATACCGTGAATCAAAATAAAAGAGGGAGAAGTAAGTTTATACTTGTACTTCTTTCTCAATTAGATTACAATTATGTACATAGTATACAAACATATATATATATAAAAAGAGAGAGATTGAGATTAAGCTAATGGTACTTGAAGAAGAGCCGATTGATCGAGGCTAACTCCGGTGATGACGTCATTGACAGGGAAGTAAGGGATGCGGCCCCCCATTTTGAAAAAAATTGACGAAAAAATTAATTTTTTCTATGTATTTTGATCGAAATCTTTAAATTTTAGTGTTTCAGCCCATTCCGTAAAATAAATTCATATATAGAAAATCAGCCCCCCTCATTTATCATTCCTGGTTCCGCCACTGGTCATTGAAAGAGTTTCGGAGGCGAGGCTGAGCAGTTATCGAGACGGTCAGAAGTAATCTCTTCTAAATGATTCTTTTTTATTAAAATTTTGATTAATAGCTTATTATGAAACTGTTGGTTTGGTGCTATTTTATACTCCCTTCGTTTCCATTTAATTGTCCATTACGAAACTACGTGCAATTTTGACCGGTTTATAACTTGTATTAAAATTGTCGAAATCAATTTTTTTAAAATCTAATTATAAAATTTAACATTTGAACTATATGATCAACTTTTAAAAATTTTCATTCCGACAATTTTGATACAAGTTTTTTGGGGTCAAAATTGTACGTAATTTCGTAGTGGACAATTAAATGAGAACGGAGGGAGTTAGTATAAAAGTATGATTTTTATGTTGTTGTGGTAAAGTGCACTTTTAATTTGTAAACAAGATTTATGTTGTGTTTGGTAAAAAGTGAAAAAGAACACTTCTTCTATCGAAAAATTTGTGAAAAAGTGGTTAATGTTAGTGTATAAATAAAAAGAGTAGTCTTACTTATCAAACTTGGTACTGTTTATAGGTATACAAGTACTGATACCTTTGAACTTTGAAATATTTAAGCCTTGTTTGGCTAGGGATATTAAGAAAAAAGCTTTTTTTATTTATTTAGGGAAAGAGTTGGTTTAAAGATTCGATCCTTTTGTAAGCCAGAAAAAAACTCAGTTTTAAGCTGGTCAATCAAATAGAGTCTAAGCATTTTAAGCAAAATCTGAAAAGGTGAGCTTTAAAGCTGCAACCAAACAAAGCCCTTAGAATTGTGTCTACTTGTTTGTAATTGTACCAATGGTATAACGTGATAAAAGGGTAATTGAATAATCGAGAGAATTTTTAACTTTTTTATTATGTCGAACTTGTTACAGGATACATTGTATCGGTAAGTAGTTCTATTACTAATTACTCTACCTATGTCACATGCCTCTTGATGTTACGTTTAGAGTCACATTGTGGTAAGTGTTACATTGTCGTTTTTCGAAAGTTGAGCATAAGTGAGAGCTACGTTGTTAATGACTAGAAAAAAGGAATAGCAGCTAAGGTGGTGAAAGATCAGATCAATGAGTATTCGGAATTATCGTAGGGGAAATTCTCTAGTTGTAACATAAATTTCCGAGTCAATTACAGTTTTGTAATCCAACTATACCACTTTTCCTATTTTGCCACCTGACCAAAAATACGATTAGTTCACCTATTTTTATCATCCTAGGTTTGCAATAAAAATTAAACTATCTGTACTTTTTTTGTGTGTGCCTCCGTCCGCCCTATCCCACTGTAATAAATCTCTCCCTCTCTGATTAGGGAGGGTAAGCTCTGAAGGAGAACCAATCTCATAACGGATAAGTATTCAAGCTGGTGGCTATTTCATAAAAGCTCTCAAGTGAAAGAGATTATAATGGTTGTTAAATCATTGTTTTAGACAAAAAAATAGTAATTTACTATAAATAATAAATATACAATGATAGTATTTTTTTTCACCATATGAATTAGGATAAGAGATGTCCAGGTTTTAGTTGGATTGTTACAGACAGGTTCTTTTGGTGGTTTATCCCACTAAATGGCTGTCAAATTCTATTAAAGGAAGTACAAATATAGCTGTAAGAAAAGAAAGAAAAAAACTATTTTTAGTAACCTTTTACCCATTATATATACTTTCTTCATCTGAATTTTTTCAAAATAAAAAGACAGAAGGAATACATAAGCTAGAGGCATAGTCATGGAAACACATTTTTTCCTTTTAATTCTGTTCTCATTTTTGTTTTTAAACACTCAGTCAGCAACACCTCCCTTTGCGTGCAACAAAAATGACCCTAACACGACCACATACAAATTCTGTGACAAAACTCTATCGTATGAAGAAAGGGCCAAAGACTTAGTTTCACGCCTCACATTGGACGAAAAGGTGCTACAATTAGTCGACAAACCCCTCGGGATTCCACGGTTCGGCGTGCCTGGATATGCATGGTGGTCGGAAGCCCTACATGGGGTCGCAAATTTCGGTTTGGGTGTGCATTTTGACAATGTAACTGTTCCTGGTGCGACCAGTTTTGCTGCTCCTATTCTATCTGCTGCTAGCTTCAACACATCATTATGGTATCAGCTAATTTTCATAGACTTTTTTGCCTGCAGCTTTTTTAACTCAGCTTTTCTGCTTATATTTGATATTAAGAAAAGTGTTTATTTGAAAGAGAAGCGTTTAAGCATCAACTTCTTAGCTTTTTTGGCCAGAAAAAATGTTTCATAAAGTTTATTTTATTCAAATATTGTATTTATTATTTATTTTTGAAAAAAGGCCTTCTTTGATCCAAAAATAGTTTTTTCATCAACTGGCGACTTTTTGATAAAGAAATTTTAACAAAGTGATATTTATTTTAAAAAATTATTTGTATATGTCACACCTGTTTTTTGAAAAAAATACTATTTTTTTTCCAAAAAAGAGCGTCTTTGAAAAAGTAATTTTTTCTGGATTTTTCAAAAACAAAGCCAATTTTGTAGGAAACATTTATAATAAAGCAGCTTATAATATTTATACTGAAACGTCTCAATGAAGCTTGTAGCAGTAAAAAGAGCCATCTTTTTGAGCCCTCTAAAAATCCAGCTTATTAGCTAACACCTGCAGCCAACAAAGCCAAATTTCTTGCCTTTTCGGTGTATGACTTTAATCTTTTATCTATGTCATTGCAACAGGTATGTTTTGGGTGATGTAGTGTCGACCGAGGCCCGGGCAATGTACAACCTAGGTCAAGCTGGACTAACGTATTGGAGCCCAAACGTGAATGTGCTTCGTGACCCTAGATGGGGAAGGGCCCAAGAGACTCCAGGCGAAGACCCGTTTGTGGTTTCAGCATATGGAATTAATTACGTGAAAGGTCTACAGGGAACACCCAAAGAAGGAAAACCTATTGATGACAAGCTTAAAGTTTCAAGTTGTTGCAAGCATTATACAGCATATGATATCGATAAATGGCAAGGGTATAGCCGCTTCACTTTCGATGCAAAGGTACTTTCTTTTTCCTTTTACAAATGGACAATACTGTAGATTGCATATTTATCTCTATAGCTCAGTTTTTTTATCTGAATAGAACTTATTAAGTGTGACCAGGTTGAATTTATCCTACGATGATCACAGTGAAAGTTACAGCATAAAGAAACGGAAATCTTAATTATTAATACTTTTTGCATTCAAGGTATTGACGGACGGTTGCATTAAGGGTCGTACTTAGGAATAATTTAATCACCAAACCTAGAGTACTTTTATAACTTTAGTTCTAATCAAAGAAATAATAAAGAAAACTCATGTTTTGAGAAATTTTAAAGATTAAAAATTTTCAACTTACAAAGTTGTTAAAGAAAAGTCAAAGTATGTCAAATAATCTGAGTACGAGGGAAAAATTAAAATTATATTTTGACATTATAAAGTAACTAATATAGACAAACATATTAATCTGCGACATGCTAAAAGTATTGAAGTTGATCTTTATTTAAGGATGGACGGAACTGTATTTCAGTAGTAACAATTGCGACATACTTGATGAGCATAATGTTGTCTTATCTGTCCCATTTTATATAGGACCATTTACTGAACTAATATCAATGTTTGTCGTTTTTGAGGTACGTAAAGTGGTCTAGTATGCTTGGTAATACCAGACTGTATGCAGTCAAACTGTTTGATCCGGTGTGTCATGTATCATTCTAGTTTGTACAATCGTACTTGGCACAGGTATGCCGGTCTAGTACCCTTAATATGTTGGCCTAATTGGTTCGAGCTTCTAGGCATAACAAATATCACAACTTGATTTTATTGCTTTATTCACTCTGAAAGACTCGTCTATGAGTTGTGTTTTGACCCGGAAATAAATGCCTTTTTCTTCCAAGACTAAGTTCAAGATTATATTTCAGAATTATAAACAACACCTTTTTAAAAAAAAAATCCTTTTGTTTGTCATCACAAAATACATATGAAAATGCCGTCGACCTATCAGGTAACGCATGTCCAAGGTAAAAAAATTGAACCTTAATGATTTCCGCACTTTAACTAACTTGTGCGTGGGAGGGATTTTGACTGATGAGCTCTAATCACAAGACTAACATTGTTTTAGGATACGACGATAGCCCTCGAATTAGAGATCCAACGAACATGTATCGGAGTTAGGACATTAAAAATGTGAGGTTTGTAGCTTTATTTATACTTTAAAAAAAGTAAATATCCTTTCAAATGAAGGTAGAATGTTGTTTATTCAGACTTTTTTATACACATCCAGGTAAGAAACGACACTTAATAACATTAAACATGTGATGAGTTTTTGATACTGCAGGAGAGGCCACATCATTATTTTAATATTTTGGATTTTGTTAAATTAAGGTGACACAACAAGACATGGAAGACACGTTTCAACCACCATTCAAGAGCTGTGTGGAAGAAGGATATGTTAGCAGCGTAATGTGTAGCTATAACAAAGTGAACGGAATCCCAACTTGTGCTGACAAAAATCTTCTTGAAGGAGTAATCAGAGGCCAATGGAAACTTAATGGGTATGTATCTGTTTGAATTAAATTCAACGAGAAAAATGAGAGTAGTTTAGTAACACATGTTGCAAAACTCCTTATGCACCTAATTTATTGGGTTTGAGTAGTAATTTTGATTGAGTACTTTGTTGTGGCAGATACATAGTTTCGGACTGCGATTCTATCCAGACATACTTCGATCAATTGCATTACGGCGATACCCACGCAGATGCAGCTGCTTACGCCCTTAATGCAGGTACATATTTCTTTTAAGATTTAGTAAGTATTTTTAATTTTAAATACCACACATGAATAATTGGATTTAGTATACAACTACGAGTTTTATCAGTTTTGGAATTACTATCATTTTGTCACATGGCCGAGGGCTGGCCTTGCCATAAGGCATGTAAGAGCACAAAGTCATGCCTAACATGTTTCCTTGAGAATAACCAGAAAACCAAAAACATAGTATAAACATATGTCATTTATGTTTGAAGATATTATAGTTGATCTCACAATTCAGATGGTTAGCTGTAGTGTTTCTCAACTCTCAACCAAGGATATGAGTTTCAATTCCGATTATATTTTCTTCTACAAATAATCATGTATATTTTTGATGTATTTTAAAGTTGAAAACGATAGTGGTAATCCGCAATCGTCTCAAACAAGGATACTAATTTGACTTCTGTCCTCTTTTTTCAAACTTTTCTTAGTTAAATTTTAAATATATTAACACCCTTTCTCCGTATCATAAGTCGGACTTATGACAGAGAATCTGAAACTGCTAGAAGAACCAAATTCTATCTTGTGAGTTTTATTTACGCGATAATAAATAATTTTATGAAATTGGGAGTTTTTCATATTTTTTGGACTATAATAAATCGCTGCCATTGATATATTAGAAGCTGTCAAACAAAAATATAATATAAAAACTTGTAGGGGTTGTTATCAAGTAGTGAATTTAGAAAACTCTGTATAATGGGATTGCCATATGAAATTCAGTGTACCAAATGTAAAAAGTCCGAATAAAATCAGAATTTCCAGTCTTTGAAGTAATCAGTATACGCAACATATGGAGAACTAATTCTATTAAAAAAATATTTACCCTAAAATTTACAACTCAAATATCTAATATCGTTGGACAGTATTTTGACCATTCCTTGATATTAAACACAGGTTTAAATTTAAATTGCGGGATCTTTTTGTCCTTTCATACAAAGGACGCAGTGAAATTAAACAAAGTTTCGGTGTCCAAAATTGACGAGGCTATAATATACAACCTCATAGTACTAATGAGGCTTGGTTTTTACGACGGGGACCCTACAACTTCTACTCCCTATGGTAAGCTCGGAAAAGCCAATATCTGTAGCGACGACCATAAATTGCTAGCCGTTGATGCGGCAAAACAAGGCATTGTCCTTCTAGAAAACAAGGGGCTCCTTCCATTATCCACGAAAACAATAAAGAAAGTTGCTGTAATTGGCCCCACCGGAAATGCTACCGACGGTATGATAGGCAACTACGGGGGTATACCATGTGGGTTCACTACTCCTTTGCAAGGACTAGAAAAGTACGCAGAGACCGTGACATATCAACCAGGGTGTATAGACGTAGAATGTAATTCTACAAACGAGCGTTATTTTCCCGCGGCCATTCAGGCGGCAGCCGAGGCTGATGTGACTGTTATGGTCGTCGGACTGGGTCAATCGATCGAGGCTGAGGAGCTCGATAGAGTTAATATAACATTACCCGGGTCCCAAGAGAAGCTTATAACCCAAGTGGCTGATGCGGTCAAAGGGAGCCTTGTTGTTGTTTTGATGGCTGCGAGCCCCATTGATATATCCTTCGCGATGAACAATCCGAAAATTGGAGCCATTATGTGGGTCGGGTATCCGGGTCAGGGTGGTGGGGACGCGATTGCTCAAGTGATTTTCGGGGATCATAATCCAGGTGTAAATCTCATTTGTATTGATTTACTTAAATTTCCATATGAAGACATTTAAAATTCTAAATTTTATTCATTAAAGTTTCTGTTTCTTTTAGTGCAAAACAGTTGAAGTTTAGGTAAAGTGGTTTTTTCTGAGTTTGAGTACTGTATGAAAAAAAAATCAAACCTGTACGTCGACTCATTCTCTTCTTTTTTGAATTTAGTGTATTGTAAAACGTTATTTTGTTAATTGGGTAAGTGACGTAAGTCTAGCTCATTTTGGAAGTCTAGTATACGGTATAAAATTGAAAATTCATGTTTGTTTCAAACCAAATTAACTGAAAACGGGTGTTCAGTATGCATAGGCATTGTATTTAACGAAATTGGGGTAGTCAAATAATCGAATTTAGGTTAAAAGGTTACAAATGTAAATTTAAAAGTCCCAACTCCTCATCGAAGAAAGCTTTAGTTTTCAGGCCGTCTAGGAAGTGAGCCTAGATCTGATTTCCCCCCGTGTAGGAATAGCGACTCATTCTCTTCCCATACTATATGAGAAAACAAAAAGAAAGTTTGGTATCCAATGTGTCTATCATACTAAATCAACAATGGAAAAGTTTTTTCATTGTTAAAGTAGGAAAATTGAGTTCGGCGCTAATTCCGTTTTAGAGATCTAACATTCCGCACCTTTTCTAGTTGTTAAGCTTATCGTTATTTTCTTTGTCAGGCGGAAGGTCCCCGTTCACTTGGTACCCACAAAAGTATGTCGAACAGGTGCCAATGAATGATATGAACATGCGTGCGAATCTAAGTCGAAATTTCCCAGGGAGAACCTACCGCTTTTACAACGGAGAGACCCTATATCCATTCGGCCATGGATTAAGCTACTCGACTTTTTCCAAATTCATAGTCTCTGCCCCTTCGTCTATACTCATCAAATCATCTTCGGCGCAAATCGCTCAGACCGACAACTCAAATCATCAAGTTCTAGATGTTCCGACTCTAGATTGTGAAAACCACAAGTTTCAAGTGAAGGTGGGGGTGACAAACAAGGGCCCGATGGACGGTGACCATGTGGTGTTAGTGTTCTGGAAATTGTCTGATTCGCAAAAACAAGCAGTTTCCGGAACACCCAATGTGGAGTTGGTTGGATTCGGGACGGTTGGTGTGAAGGTTGGGAAGACAGAAGAATTGGTGGTGGATCTTGACGTGTGCAAACATTTTAGTGTGGCGGATGAGAACGGGAAGAGGAAAGTAATACCGGGAAAGCATACACTCATTATTGGTGCACCTAGTGAGAAGCAGCAAGTGAATCATGTTATTGACATCAAGGCTGTGTAAAAGACATCAAAATTTTATGTAACAGTCGTTTCGACAATTTTTGTTTTATTTTCCGAGAAAATACCACAATTGAACAAAATGTAAGGTATTACTTATTAGTGGCTCTCGCGTACAAGAGTAAATGATTTACTTTGTTGTCGTTGTTGTTGTAGCTGTTTCCTTGTGTTCTATATGGTTGTAGGTATTTTTATATGGTTTTTCCTTTTTATTCGACTCTTTTTCTAGAACCAGGATCATTGCCCATCATGGTAACAGGAGAGATAAACAACGACCTCTTTGGCCTTTTTTTCTAAACGTTAGGAGTATTCTGCTTAACATAGGCGGTATTACTACTAAATCGTTATTGTGTATCTCTATTCTTAGCTATAGATGTTAAAGCTTATGCTCCTTACGAATTTAGAGGAATATAAAAGGCTTCAGATTATATAAAAAGACAATGCCGGCTGAATATAGGATGGTTAAGTTAGTATGGTTGTAAAATAAATGATTTATGAAAACTACATAGAGCACAAATACAATTATTAAAACTGGAAATCATGGCCTTGAGATCTAAGACCCACTTTCAGTAAACACTAATAGTGTGTATAATTGTTGCCTACTTGTTTATGCTAATTGGACAAAGCGGAAATAGTACTGTTTCTGACTATGGAAATTCTATGTATGTTGCAATTGTTACATGGAGAAATGTTTTGGTACTTTAACGTTTGCACTTATAGTGATTCAACTATTCATTAGTCTATCTGGATCATAGGGTAATAATATGCAAGCCCTTATACTGAGTTTTTCTTCTCACAGAAAATGTATATAAAAGTGTAAGGCATGTGTGCATATGTGTTGTATGCGCTAGTCTCACGTTTGGTGAGGGACGTTACATGCTTTATAAATTTTTCATTACAATAATTCAACTTGATCTTTTCTAATTCTGAAAGGTCAGAAGAACAAATATGCTCCATTATTGCAGGTGGTAATATACTCCATAGTTGAAACAAAACTTTGTTGAATTTTCCTAACCGTTTCTACCAGTATTTAACAATAGGGAAAGGGGGAATCAAACAAATTGTACTGCTTCAAAGTTCAAACTGAATATTCACTAATGATAATGAGAATATCAATGTATTTCCTCTATCTTGATCTGGATACTCAGATAAAGAATCAACATTTACATATAATTTTCACTTTATCCCTTCTCATCCAATCTTGTTAATAGCCTGCTTGGGAACTGGGGGTACTTATTAGCTTATTAATTTGGGATAAAGATCATACAATTATAAGTAAATTTGTCTTCCAAATTCGTATTTGGGTTGAAGCATAAACAACCCAAGAGTAAGTTTGTGCATCTCCCATGTCTGATAATAATGTTAACCGTAATATTATATAGACTTCCATTCAGTATATATGCACATCGCAATGGTCAATATTACCAAATTCCATCTTTACAGTCAATGTCAAAAAAAGAATCTGTAGTTGCATGCTTCAGAGACAAGCAATGTTTCCAGACCTGACTATATGATTCTAAAGTAATGATAAAGATTGCCTTCTAGTTTTAGTTGTGATCCAAACCAATAAATTTTGGACACAGGAAAAGAATATGAACTACACGTTTAAATACTGAGTTTTCAACTTGTACATCGAAGGAATATTAAATCTCCATTTTGTCACAATTTACAAACCAAGATTATGTTGTGTCATTCAAGAATATTGGGCAATAAAATCATACTACATGTATACGTGTTACTAAATTCATATACTTTATTTAGACCAAAAACTTTTCTTGGCCAATCATTGGGTTTGAGGAAAGAATAATTGGTAGAAGGCATTTTTACCTACAAAAAAAAGGTGAATGAACCTAAGCCTATAAAATTTGCATCCACCTCTTCAGTGGGGGAGAATAATGGCCCCATTACCTAATTTCTCTGTCCCTCTTAATTTATCCCTCCATTGATACAAGATACATGTATAGACAATATATTTCATACCTAAAAATGATTAGATTTTGGCAAAACAAGTTTTGGACTGTTTAAATGTTCAACTCTGGAGTAAGTTGCATTTGATTAGATATTTTTTCAGGTTTAGTGTAAAAAATATGAAGCCTTTTAATGTCAATGTAGGAAACTTGAACAATATATGTCTATAAACTTAGGATCTTGTGAAAAGAGAACTCTAGTAAAAAACCCAAAAGTAGTTAAAGTTTCATCTTAATTTTTTACTCAAACTTTTGCATCATCTAGAGCTAATCTAAAAAAATAAATGAAAATGCTTATCCTAAAGAAGATATAAAGCTAACCAATAAAATACTTATGCTCTTATATGGAGTTGACAGAGGTGGTAGTATTAACTATCAAGATTAGCCTTAAGGGATTTTTGTTATAAAACAAAACAAAGATTAAGTCGGTACTAGCCAGCAAAAGCATACCTAATCTTGGGAATAATTTATGGTTGTAATTACATTGAAAAATACAAAACAATGTACAATTCACTCTGCCATAGGACTCTGTAGAGAGACATAAGGAGAAGAAAGTTTCTATTAATAGAAAAGAATCACAATATGCCATTGTTTTAGGTGATGACAGGGAATGGATGTTGACCTCTCAACAAAGGGTATAATACCAAACAAAACCATCTCTCGTATATCTTAAACGTTGTTTAGGGGGGTGGAAATATCCACAAACCCAACCCGTAATCCAACCTGTCCGGATCGGGGCAGGTTCAATGTCCAAAAAAAATCAATCCGTCCTGCCCCAATCCATTATATATTTTGCGGGTTGGGTTAGGGTTGAAGTTTTCAAACCGCGGGTTAATCCGCCTCAATCCGTTTTAACCCGTAATATAATATATAAATATAAATATAAATATAAATATATTGTGTGTATTTTAATATATCAACCTTCCATTCTTGTTATATTTTAGTTTTGATACTTATTCGTAAATGTTATAAACATATTTTGATTGGTTTTAATTTGTATTTCTGTTTGAAATATTCAATTAATTTTAAAATTTAGGTTGGTTATACAAACTATAAAAAAATAAATGATCAAAATATAAATTTAAGAATCAAACCAAACTCAACCGGTAGTTTATTTTGCAGGTTGGGCTGGTTTGAATTGGGGTTTTAATTGCAATTGGTTGAGTTGAGTTGGGGTTTTAATTGTAACAGCTTAGGTTGGGTTGAGTTGAGATTTAAATTTCACGAACCCGCCCCGCGATTTTTTTTTACGGGTTTGATTAGAATTGACATCAATCCGTCACATGCCCACCCCTATTGTTTACTATTAATTCAATTGGGTTTCTTCTTTATCATTATTGTAAAATTGTAGAAATTTTAAATATGAAGGAAAAATTGTTAATTAATATATACTTTCGGATTTAATTATAAAAAAATCCAATTTGTGGTTTTTGTTTAATGTACATAACAACGTAGCATCATGAAAGTTAAAAAAACAACAAAGCATTTGTACCTAATTTAAAAGATATTTTAATCATAAGTTTTTTTAATAATTAAGTTCAAAATATTTACTAAATGATATTTTTCCAAATATGAATTTGTGAAACAAGTAAGATGCCGTTACATACGTAGAAAATGTGTTGACCAAAAATACGAAATAATCATGTATAGATGTTACAAATGTGAGTGTGAACATGCCATCCTAATTGGTTTCAGAACCATAGGTGAAAACAAGAATCAAACTAAAAATAACAACTAGAGAGCAGGGGTATTCGAGCAATCAACATATGAGATGTCAATGTAAAACTATCACTAGACCAAGAATGCTCATGCAGATTAATAATCTAGATGAACTCATGATCAATCGTAAGTATCAAGTCTAGTACTGTATCAGGAAAAAAAACTTCGTCTCCTAAAATGAACCTCGTTCGAGCATCTTAGCTCACTTGTCTATAGGACCGGCCTCCGACATTTCATGTCCTAATTTTATTTTCCGGTGGTTGATTTTTTTTGTAAGTAAGGAGCACATATCAACGAGAACACGCATACCTCGATTTTCCAAAAGTTCTAATGGACCATGAATCTATCGAAAGTAAACTCATCTGTCATCATACTTTACATTATTGTTGTAATTTAGAATAAAAATGTAAAATCCAGGTAGAACAATAATATGAATCTAGTGGGATGAATCATTGATTAGTCATAAAAGCATACTTAATTTACAAAAACCCGAATTCTCAAATCTTGTTTATCATTTAGTACATATAATTTAGCACCACCTAGTATAAAAATTAAAAACTAAGAGTAAAAATAAGTAGCATATAGTATCATTTAGTACATATAATTTAGCACCACCTAGTATCATTTAGTACATATAATTTAGCACCACCTAGTATCAAAGTTAAAAACTAAGAGTAAAAATAAGTAGCATTATGTATCATATGTATTAGCATTTGTACTAAACTTTGAAAGAGATTTATGGTATGCATTTTTTCATAATCAAGTGTGAAATAATATGTGCATTTTTATCATTTTTTTTTAGAAAGAAACTAGTAGTAGCACACTCATACTTTTGAAAAAAATAGTTCTAGTTTGGCTACTGTCTAATACTTGTTTTTGAGAAGTAAAACATGGTTTATCTAATCATCTAATATTTCTGAGTACTTGCAAATCACAATAGCCAATACTCCCAGAAGGGCCAGAACTGTTTCATATTTATTT
The DNA here is from genome assembly GCA_963920805.1 of Primula vulgaris. NCBI lineage: Eukaryota > Viridiplantae > Streptophyta > Magnoliopsida > Ericales > Primulaceae > Primula > Primula vulgaris. The sequence goes on from OY987222.1 coordinate 21,576,972, forward strand.
CTTTATTATTTTGTTTAGTACTATTTCAATATGTGAAGAGCCCATTGATGAGCCAATGAAAAAGAACAGGCGGTTAGAGAAAGAGCTTTAGTGGGTGATTTTAGTGGGTTCCTGTTATGGACCCTACCTCTCATTTATATACAAAATAAAAATTAGTAGTTTTCTATTAATCTTTTTTTTAATTTTTTATTACACATCTTCAAACCCCACAAAAATAGAAGTAGAGAGGGCTTTTCCACTAAATAGATTTTGTGTACTTTAGGAGATAAGCAGCTTTCAAACTTTGCTCTTGATTAAATTTAATCCTCTTGAAAAAAAAACAAAAAAACAAAATTAAGAACAAAGTTTGCAGAGAAGATAGACACCATGCAAGAGAGTGGTAGTAATATACAAATACTATAGAGATATAGAGAGAGAAAGGAGAAGAGAATTTTACAAGAAAGCTTTGATTTTTTTTACATAATTCTAGCAAAGTATTTTCCCCTTACTAAATTTCTTTTTTATGGTTTTCTTTGTAACTATTTCAGCTTGAGATATTTATTGTCTTGAATTTTTTATTACTTATTGTTTTGTTACTTGACCTTTTTGCAGTACTGTACAGTGGCTAATTAGCTCGAAAATGATTTGAAGACAAATATTCATGGCTTCAAATCACCTACTCCCTTATGTTCTCCATGGGATGAATCATTCTCAAAACTTCATGTAAGGTTACCAATTTCTATATAATTTTTCATTTTAATTAAAAAAAATGGTCATTATCAATTTTTTTTTTAAAATCCATTATTGGTAACTCAGTAATCAAGGTGGATCTTCTTTTGATTTTGGTGAGCTTGAAGAAGCTATTGTTTTGCAAGGAGCTAAGATCAATAATGATGAAACACAACCATGTAATGCCTCTCTCTATGTATTATCTATATCTATCTTTCTTTATATATATATATATATATATATATATATATATGTCCTGTTCTGTTGTGACGTCTGACATACATAACCAACTATAGAGAGGGAAAGAGAAAGGGTTTGAATTTGTCTAAACTGAGGTAGTTTCTATTTTCATTATAGTCATCATTTTTAGAGCAAGGGATCAAATGGTGTGGGGGTTAAAAAGAGGAAACTTTACTGACCCCATAACTGCAAAGGAAGAGAAAAAAAGAGGGACTTAGTTATTCTTCTTTTTTAGTTTTGAAAAATAATGTCACTGTTTTTTTGTTTGATGAGCTTTTTGTTTTTCTTACCTTTTTATTTTGTTATTTTTTCTTGCAGCTTTATTTGGTACAAATAAGCCAGCAGCGACTCTGGATATGTTCCCTGCTTGGCCTATGAGATTCCACCATACCACAGCAAATGTATGTATCTCTCTTTCCTATCTTTGACTATATCTTTTTTATTTCAAAACACTAGTAATATTTTTTTTCTAGAAAAACTTCATAATAGCCCTCTCTTAAAAGATGACATGTTTTCTGTGTTCTCTTTAGTACCCTTTTGAGATATGAGGTTTTTGAGTGCGTTTTGAGATATTTTAGTCTTCAGAGGTGATTCACCTTTTTCCATGTCACAAAATAGTAAAGTTCTTTCTTACCATAAGATAGGAAAATTGCATTAAAACCATGTATGAAAGTGTATTCCTGGTTGAAAGTTGACATTTTTTTTTTACAACTAGAAGTTAATTTGAGGTTTTTCTTAGGTTTGATTTTGATAGTTTTCTCATGTGATCTGTTATACCAATTTCAAAAAAATTGGAGGGTATTTTACTTCAAAGGCTCTTTTTTTATTGAGAGATAGAGTAAAATTTAGCTGCTCTGATAACATTTTCTTTGGTTTTCTTAAAAAAGCCAGTGAAAAACACAATTTATTTCTAGCTAGGTTGACATGTTTGTTCATGACCATCTAGAAAATGATGTATTGAGTTTGTGTATTAGCATTGTATTTGTCTCTGCCTCTCTGGCGATTCAGTATTACACATTTGAAATTTCCTTTTTGTATATCAATTTTTTGATTTAAAAACCATGACTCATAACTCATACTAAGTCATGAGTCTATAAGTCAAAACTTTTTTTTGCCAATTTCTGCTAGAATTCTCATTAGGAAAATGGTCTCATAAAGTTTTTGTTGCTGTTATGAATTAAGTTTTGTGATTGATCAGTTACCAAGTTTCATGTTTTATTTTCCTGTTTCCAAAATAGAGTAGTTAACAAAAAAAAAAAAGAGCAGTTGAAAACTTAGCAACTCCATCTGAAGTTGACATTTTGGCCAATCCTTTTCAAAACTTTGGTTTCTGAAGAAGTTATTTTATTTTATTTTTTTCTAGTATTATAAAGTGTTAGTAATTTTGAGTGATTTATTTAATCAACAGGGTAGTTCAAAGTCAGGAGGTGAGAGCACAGAGGACTCAGGATCAGGAATAAACACAACAATATCATCAGGCAAACCAGAAGATTACAATAATTCCTTAATTGACCCCCCAGATTCTCCAATGAGCCAACATCCCCCTCATCAAGATATGTTATTATCATCACAATCTCAACAAGCTGCCAAACATGCCTTGGAAAAGGTATGTTTTTTTTAAAAAGAAAAATGAAATAATAGTATTTAATGCCTATTCCTAACCTCTTTTTTGCCATATCCCCAAATCTAAGGGAAAAAGTAGACCTTCTTTTGTTTTTATTATTAAGCACAAATCCCTACAACTCTCAGAATATCATTCAAAGACAGCGGCTTTTGTGATTTTCTGGTCATAATCTGACACACATATGTGCATATGTATATTTATAATATATATATATATATATATATAGTCTTAGAAAGAAATAGGGACAGAACAGTGTGTGTTTGACCGAATTAATTTTTAAACTTGAAACGTGAGTATTAGAATGACCATCTTTTCCCAAAACTGAACTTCATTTGGATCCTTTTTATATCTATCTAGGGATTTGTAACCCAAATGGACCCTCAAATCCATGGGAAGGTAATTATTCTGATGTGATTAATTTGAATTTTAATCATCTCCTATTCTCTCTGTAATCATACTTTCCGCTTTTAAACTCTTTAAAAATAAAAGTATTTGAAAGTTAAACACTGTGTGTGTGTGTTAGAGAAGCAAAGGCTACTTAGTAATACTAAATTTCTATTTATTTTATATTTTGGGGGTTTAAGCTTTTTGTATCTTAAAAAGCTACTTAGTAATACTAAACTTCTATTTATTTTATATTTTGAGGGGTTTAAGTTTTTTGTAGTTTAGAAAGCTACCTAGTAGTACTAAACTTCTACTTATTTTATATTTTGGGGGTTTTAAGCTTTTTTGTATCTTAGAAAGCTACTTAGTTAGTTAGTAGTACTAAACTTCTGTTTATTTTATATATTGAGGGGTTTAAGTTTTTTGTAGTTTAGAAAGCTACTTAATAGTACTAAACTTCTACTTATATTATATTTTGGGGGGTTTAAAGCTTTTTGGTAATTTAGAAAAGCAAAGGCTAGTTAATAGGAGTAGTACTTAACTTCTATTTATTTATTTAAATACAGAGAAAAGGCCCAGGATCCACTTCAGAGAGAGTACAAGATGCTAAGGTAGTAAGAGCATTTACAATTATATCGTTAGTTTTTATTTGTTAAGACTTGCCACATAAGCAAAAAATGGATTTTAACTTAAAATATCACATGCTATAGTTAAATTGATTTTGGACACTACAATGGACTTGTTAAGTTTCACTATAAAAACCAGTATTTGAAAAAGAATAAATGTTTACTCATAGGATAAGAAATAAATAGTACTAACCATGACCTCTCATGATTATATTAAACACATAAATTAAATGAAAGACTTCAAATGTTTGTTGGCCTACAAAACATTTGTTAGTTTTGTTGTTACAGTTGGCACAATGTTTAAAATCTGACACTAAAATTGTATGACTTGGCATATGATAACACTACCAGTGTAGGTGTAAAGTTGGTCTTTAGTTATAGTCTGATCACACTAGCAAATGTTTTAAATGGATTGATGGCTTGCATTTACCTTTTTTTATTTTAAAAATTTCCTCAATGACTTAAATCCTTAATTTAACTGATTTTTTTTTGTGTATGTGCTATTAGACGTTGAGGCGTTTGGCTCAGAACAGAGAAGCAGCTAAGAAGAGCAGGCTAAGAAAAAAGGTCCTAATTTTTTTTTTTGTTATGCTAATAAATTAGTAAGTAACATTTTGTAATTTTGTAGCTCTGGAAATTAAATTTATAACTCACCCTTGAAAAATTATTACAGGCCTATGTTCAGCAACTAGAGTCAAGTAGGATTAAATTGGCTCAAATAGAGCAGGACCTTCAAAGAGCTAGAGCACAGGTGTCTTTTAATTCATGTTTATTTTTACAAAAAAAGTTAATTTTATTATCCTTATTATTTTTTAATTTATTTTTTTAATGATTGTGGTGGTTTGGCAGGGAGTGTTTATGGGAGGAGGTGGTGCCGGTGGAAATATAAGTTCTGGTGAGTTTTGTCTTATTTTCTACAAATAATATTTGTTGATTAAGTGGTGGGGTTTTATTGGTTGGGAACTTGGATTTGTCTGTATTTCTGTCACATCTTATTATAGCTCTCCTACCTCTTTATGCTTTGACTTGTTTGTCTCTTCTTTATTGCGTTGTACTTGTATCTTACTTTGATTAAATTGCAATTTTTATTCAAATAAACTAAATGACCATTTTATAGAAATGGCAAATTTTTTTATATAAACTTTAGATTTTTTCAACAATTTTTTTTTGAGAAAATGGAGAAAAAACATCATATGGCTATAATTAGGAGTGATGGTCCTAAGTTTTACTTGATTTACTTAGACATAATTTTTTTTAGCTGTTTTCCTTTTTAGCCTGTAAATTTATGAACATTTATGGTATCCAAATCTTAGACTATTCTTTGGGACTAATTTGAGTCTGGATTGCCAACTTCGTTCTCATCTTATAGCAAGGCGTTTTTTTACTGAAAAGCTATCGTCAAATTATTCATGATTCATTTCACAAGCATTTTAAAAAATGCATTTCCTTGGTGTAATGCTTAATTATTATCAAAATCTAGATGAAGTGATGTTTTAGCTACGCATTAGTTGTACACTATTGCCTATTGGTATTGGTTGGTCCCGCTAGTCACTAGTTTAAACTTGTATGCCATAATATTATAAAATGAAGGCTAAATTACACATTTTCCTTTACCTGATATTTTACTCTTCACATGTTGATAATTGGGAGTAAATGATAAACATGTACATCATCGTAGTGAAGGCATATATCAAGTGTTAAAAACAATTTTAGACTTAAAACACGGAAAATTCAAAGTTTCCTAGTTTTAAGTTTTCCAGATTAAATAAAGTCCAGGTGTTACTTAAGAGGAAATGTGACATGCACCTAGATTATTCATTTTTATTGCTATTGCTTGCACTATACATTATGATTTTGTTTTTTGTTTTCATATATCTATAGGTGCTGCAATATTTGACATGGAATATGCAAGATGGCTAGAGGATGAGCACAGGCACATGACGGAGCTCCGAACTGGTCTCCAATCCCATTTATCGGATACGGATATGAGAATTGTAGTCGATGGATATATTGCTCATTACGACGAACTTTTTAGGCTAAAAGGAGTGGCGGCAAAGACAGACGTGTTCCACCTCATCACTGGAATGTGGACTACTCCTGCTGAACGTTGTTTCCTCTGGATGGGCGGTTTCCGCCCTTCTGACCTCATTAAGGTACTAAAATTGTATACTTCAAACAGAAAATAAATGATTAGTATGTTTGCCAATTGCCATTATGGTTTTGGATAATGATATTTATTCAATTTAAATTTTGATCTCACACTATGTTTCAGTTTTCTATCTTTCACATGCATGTTGTACCAGTAGGGAAAGAGTATTATGACTTACTACTTCATACAAGAGTTTTGCATAACAGTAAAAGTAACTCCTTTATTTTATACTATAGTCTATATTGCAGAGTGGGGCTCAATATTGTCATGCAATATCTATTGTGAGGAAAATTAACAGGGATTATACGTCCTGAATATTAACAAATTTCATATACTTCTATGTCTTATTCTTTTCATACCCAAATATTTGGCTTTTCACCAACTCCAAACTCCTATAATTTCTTTCTGATTTTGCATTAGCAACTTGCTATTTTCAATATCATCTATTGGGTGGTTACGGTAGCATTAGTTGCCATCTAAAATTATAATTATACACTATCTACTCGAGCTTATTGATTATTTTAGCTTTTTGTTTCTGGATTTAAAGAAATAGTGGTTCAGGAAACAATGTTTTCGAAGGCTAGTACTTCGGAATTTCAAAATTCTTAACCCATTTAAATACTCGTTGGAACGAAAATCGACGTACAAAAGCCCAAAAAATGTTAAGAAATCTAGGAAAATAACATCGCAAGCCTTTACAAATATGAAAAAAAGAAACAAGAAATCGGTATCATATTATAACCAGTATAGCTCAGGCCATTTTCTAATATTTTGATGCCACCAAGAATCTTTTTGTAATTTTTTTTTAATTCCTTGTAATCTCGAGTTTAATTCTGTAATTTTTGGAGATACAGATGCTAGTGAACCAACTGGACCCATTAACAGAACAACAACTGGTGGGAATATACAGCTTACAACAGTCCTCACAGCAAGCCGAAGAGGCTCTTTCTCAAGGATTGGATCAACTCCAACAATCTCTTATCGACACCATCGCCAGTGGGTCCATGACAGATGGCATGCATCACATGGCGGTTGCTCTAGGCAAACTTGCCAATCTTGAAGGCTTTGTACGCCAGGTACATTTCTTCTCATGTAAGTATATATAAGTATACAACTCTTATCACTACAAGAAAAAGTCAGCATATAAATATAAAACTTTTTTAAAAAGTGTTGTAAAATTAGATGAGTGTCGTTACATTTTAGGAACAAAAGATGTATGTTGCTATGCTAACTTTTTCCTGTGTATATCGTTGTTAAAAGTTTGGAATAGATTGACATTTTATGCATACAATCATTGATACGAGACTATATTGCAATGTTCAGATGAAACGATTGACCTTCAAAGTAGTAGTCATAATCACAATTATTAGTCAACTTTTAAGAGGTATGATAATTTTAGTTAAAGATTGGGATGTGCTTCATTGACGGCTTAATCTCATCACATTATGCTTCTGGATAGGGTTTTTCTATGATTTGTTTGGTTAATGTGGGTTAGTTATTTTGAGACCTTTTAAAACTGGTTTAATTAGTTTACTTAATAGTGTGAAAGTGACGTCTGATCAGGGGATAATAACCCATCCACTCCAATAAGCAAAGAATTATAGAAAAAAGCATCTAGAGAATAGACATGTTAACTTATGAATAAAATAAATTGAACAGTTGAACACAGACGCTATTGTTTTAATTTTGATTGCAACAATCCAAATTCATTAGATGGGACTAGTCCAAAAGAAATATAATGCAAATGTGCTTAGGCTAAGTTGCTGTTGCACTAGAGGCATGTCTCAAAGTGTATTTTTGGTATGTAACCAGTCATCTGCACATATTATTTCGTTTTTATATTACCCTATGAGGTGAAACTGTAAGGTGAATTATTTGTTGCTTGACTGAACTAGAACTCTAATTTTATAAATATAGTAACACCGATAATTTACATTTAACCATATTTTCATTTGTCGCTGTTTCCGTAGGCTGACAACTTCAGACAACAGACACTTCACCAACTGTGCAGGATATTAACGGTGCGACAAGCAGCAAAATGTTTCTTGGTGATCGGTGAGTATTATGGTCGACTGCGTGCCCTTAGTTCCCTTTGGTCATCTCGTCCCCGAGAGTAAGTCATCTCTTTAAGTATGTACTTATTACAAATTTTATTTTTTACGTATTATTTAATTGTTAAAATGGTATATTAAACCTTGAATCGAAACAAAGAACAGTCATGAAATCCAACTGCACTTGTCTAAAAATGGCACCTTTTGATATACATTTCAGTTCTAAAACTTCTAAAAAATTGAAAGCAGGCTATCCTAAACTATTTAAATTCTTTCCTATTTTTCTCACTTTTCCTGTTACATTGCCATCTTTTCTCACAATTAAACTTGATTGGCATATATAGTCCTCATGCATTAGAGTTAAAACTTGATTTTTTTTCCAATCAAATAATACTGAGCTTGCTTTGTAGTTCTTGTAGCTTCTAAGCAAAAAACCCAGCTAGTTATACAAATAATTTGACGCCATCGAAATGGTTTTGGCACATAATATTGGTGTTATTCTCTAACTTGATACGTCAACACTTGATTTGTTTATATATGTTTCATTTCTTTCAAGTTAATGTCATTAAAATTTTAAATAAATTGATTATGTAGTACATTGATGAGCGATGATAACTCATGCCAAACATCAGCAATGGAATTGCAAATGGTTCAATCTTCTCATAATCACTTCTCCAACTTCTGATTTCTCCACGTCATGGTCTATTTGTATCCATCAACGTTAACGATGGATATATATTTCATATTTAAACTTATTAGTTAAGATCAGTCACGTTAATTTTCATTTTGAAGTTACCTTTTGTCTCTATCCCTCTCTGGTAATTCTACTCTTTATTTATCTTCTCTTCTTCCAAACGCCTCTAGGTTCTTAGGATATTATTATTTCTAGCATCGTGTAATCTTGTAAATGTAAACAGTTTTATATTCGCGGAAGCTTCTAGTGGGGGAAACAATCAGGAAATGAAAATTGGTTAGATGTGATGAGATGTACGTATATTACTATTATATGGAGTATTTTACATTAATGGTTGGAAAATGTGATAAGTGCATGTATTGTCGTGTTCTAATGGATGGTGCAACATAAGACGGCGAATACAAAAATATAGAGTATATGGCAAACAAGGATAAAGTGGTGTTTTTGTTCTAATTTTCGAAAGAAATGTCACTACAAAATAAAGTTAGGGTAGTTGCATAAAAATGAAAGTGGTTGCCATTGTTAATTATAACATATGCTATCACTATATACGAAATATTACGTATATTAGTGCGCGGAAAGACGAAGCTGTGTGTTACGAGTACTATTATTGAATATTTTAGAGTTTCTGATTGCAAACTCTAATTGATACCATATAAAATTAATAAAAGTAGTTATAGAGTATGAATTAAATAAAAGTGAAAGAATAGACGCATACTAGTTGAGTTGTTCATATTTGGATGACCGACCAAAAACCACAATTTATTTCTAGTGTAAATGTAGAGTCAATTAAAGTTAAAAATAAAGAGTAAAGAGACAAACATCTAACATTTATAACAGATCTTAAAATAAATTTAACTATGAGTTTTTGATAATTAAGTCTAAAACATTGTACTAATTAAAAGATCATTCTTGTTTTTCTAAGAATAACATGTTGCTGATAGTATCAGTCTAAAACACTGTACTAATTAAGCCTATAACATGAATTTTTGATAATTAAGTCTAAAACATTGTACTAATTAAAGGATCATTCTTGTTTTTCTAAGAATAACGTGTTACTGATAGTATCAGATTTTTTATATTAATGGTGGGAAAAACCTATTTTTTTATTTATTGATAAGAATAAAAAGTGGAGGGAAACTCCCACAACAATAAAATAGAGTATCAATAGTGCAATGAAAAGAAATACAGAGACTTATAAATATAAATGAAAACTTTAAATGAACAAAAGCAAAAGCGTGTTTAATCTCGTAATCTTCTTGGAACTTTGGGAACTAAAGATGTAATAAGCATACATCTCATCCACTCCACCTCTTCGCCTGGACCAGACACTTCAATCTCAGATCAAATAGATATATATAGAGAGAGAGCCTCATCTCTCTTCCTTCATCTTACTGCTTCTACTCCTCCTCATGTCGAAACCGTAAATATGGTAACCCTTTCTTTTTCAGATCTATGATACTTTTTAATCTTGGTGTGAAATCAGTGAGGTTGCTAGAAATTTTCAAAGCAAGCAAACAGTCAAGATTTGCTAACAAATCAGCACCAGAATTGGCTTATTTAGGCACAAAGCAAATCAGATAAGTACCCTTCTTAATTAGATCTTTAATTTCGTTGATGATGTGTCTGATTTTCCAAGAACCTTTTTTATTGTTCTTTAAAATGGTAACCAAAATTAGAGAGTCACTTTCAATGATTAGATTACTGTAATTTGTTATTTTTAACCCCATTAAAATCGCTAAGGCTTCAGCTTCAATACTGGATTTGCCCTAGCTAGGTGATGAAAAACCTTTGACAAAAGTACCATTTGAGTATCTGAAAAGTCCTCCTATGCCACTAGAATTAGTAGCACTTTTGAAACAACCATCAGTGTTTAATTTCATGTAGCCAGTAGGTGGATTTGCCCATTTAACTAATTGCACATTTTTATTTTTTTGAACATGCATTAGAATGTGTAGATCACACCAATTCCAGTGAATAGGAAACATTTTATCTTTACTGGTCTGAAGCAAAATAAGATTAACAACCTCTTTAATAATTTTTGGTTGGGACATATTCTGGTTGTTAAATTTACTTGCACATTTAGCTTTCCAAATTGACCAAATAATATAAGATGGGAGATTTTTAATGACATTTTTTTCCATCTGGAGCGAGCCTGTGGTGTCTAATAATAGCCAAGAAACTAATCTACCTCTCAAAGTAAGATTGTTGTAAGAAACTCCCATTAAATTCTCAAAGCAGCCCCAAACTGGTTTGGCTAGATTACTTTCACTTAGTATATGACCCAAATTTCCTTCATACTTGCTGCAACACTCACATTTAGAAGCTAGTTGAATACCAACCCTTTTAACAGATCTATCCACTGAAACTGCATTATTTAAGCTCTTCCAAGCAAAACAAGAGATTTTCCCTGGTATAAGATTGCCCCAAACTAAATCAAAAATCCATCTGTTTGGATGTTTTTCTCTAATTAAATTTCAAGCTGATTTGAAAGTGAAAACCCCATTTTCTGTATCTTTCCAGATAGCTTGATCACCCTATTCACCAATATAAAGGGGCTCTTTGACAAATAATATTCTATTACAAGTATGAATAAGATTATCAATTCTTTCTTCATTCCATTTCCTTGATAGAGAATATCATTAATCTGAATTTTATTGTCTATGTTTTGATCCATTACAGGGCCATCATCTGTCCAGTTGTCCAAATTCACAGAAATGTCTCCCTTGCCAATCAACCATACAATTTGATTTTCAGAGATTTCTTTAGCTTTCTTCATTCTTCCCCATGTATTGTTTCCTTTTGATACAACACTCTCATTTGTGTGTTTAGATTTACAGTATTTATCTTTCATGAATTTAGTCAACAGAGAATTTTGTGTTCTAAACTTCCACCAGAGTTTTAGTGAGAAAGCCTCAATAGTACTTTTAAACCTTATCACACTCAGACCACCTTCTTTAATAGGTCTACAAATAGACTTCCAGTTCACCTAGTGATACTTATTTTTTCCTTCTTTATTTCCCCATAGAAAATTAGCTAGAATTTGATCTATTTTTTTAATAACCATCTTAGGGGGATTCATAGCTGCCAGAGTGTAAATAGGAATGGACTGAAGAACTGAAATAATTAGAATTAGCCTTCCCCCCATATTGAGATTTTGGGTCTTCCAACCTGATAACTTATTTCTCACTTTGAGAATTAATTCATGATAAAGAATACATTTTTTATTGCCATGATATAATTTGCATCCTAGATAAATAAAAGGGGGTTTTCTCACTGAAATATTGAGCAAGTTACTCACTTGAATTTTATGAGAGTTAGCCATCTCCTTTGATGCATACATAAAACTTTTATTCAAGTTGATTTCCTGACCAGAATCTTAAAACCCTCTGAATATGATTTAAAAAATTCATATTAGCACCACTGAAAATAATAATATCATCAGCAAACGCCAAATGAGTAATGGTGTTCCAATAGGAGTTTTGAAGGCTCTCCAACTGTTTTTCTCTATAAGCATACTGAGATTTCTTGTTAGGGCTTCTGAGCAAATAACAAACAGACTAGAAGAGAGAGGGTCACCTTGTTTTAGACCATTAGTAGCATTAAAGAACCACGTAGAAGCACCATTCATCAAAATAGAAAAGTCATTACTAGAAATAATTCTCCAAAGTCTATCAATCCAAATCTCAGAGAAACGAAATTTTCTTAAGACTGAAATTAGAAAATGTCAAGAAATTTTATCATAAACTTTCTTCATATCTAGCTTCAAGGCTATGCTTTTACCACTGTTTTTCTTATTCAAAGTAGAGATTAATTCTTGAGCCAATAGAATATTATTCACTATATCTCTTTTGGCAACAAAGCCACTTTAATTCTCAGATATAATATAGGGTAGACCAATAGACAATCTAGAAGACATAATTTTATAGATGACTTTGTTACAAAAAGTACATAAACTGATAGGTTTAAAGTCAGAAAACTTATCTGCATTGGTCTTCTTAGGAATAAGGGCAATAAGTGTATTAGTCATAACTTTAGGAAGCTCTGATCCAGAGAAAAATTGCTTGACTGCTGCTAGAATGTCTTCTCCAATAATATCCCAACAAGATGTGAAAAAATGGTCATTATACCCATCAATACCTGGAGCACTACTCTTGTTTAAATCCAAAACTGCACTTTTGACTTCCTCCATACCAATGTCTCTAATAAGAAAATTATTATCATACTCTGTAATACACTTGGGAATAACATCCAGACTTTTATAAACAAAGTTGGTAGTTCTATAAGAAGCTAACAAGTTTTTATTAAAATTGACAGTTTCACCATGAAAATGAACTTTATCAGTTAATTCTTCATTTTGGTCATTTATAATACTATTAATAACACACTTACTCCTTCTCTTCTTTACTACTCCATGATAGATTTTAGTATTTGCATCTCCTTCCTTTGCCCACTTTAGATTTTCTTTTTGATCCCAGAAATCTTCCTCTATTTTAAGTCTATAATTAAGGTCAGCTTTCACCTTATTAAACTCACTTCTATTTACAGGTGTGGGACTATCTCCATACACTTTCTCTGCTATAAGAACCTTATCTTCAGCATCAATCACCCTCTGAAATATATTGTCAAATGTATCCTTGCTCCACTTAGATAAATTTTTCTTCAAGTATTTCAGATTTAGGACCAGAGAATATAGAGCATTGCCACCTTTATAGGTCCTCCAATTTATTTTAACAACATCTATAAACTCTTTGTGACTAAGCCAGAACTTTTAAAAGATGAATCTTTTAATAGTCTGATCTTCTTCATTTTTCATAGTCACCAATAGAGGACTGTGATCAGAGTTAGTTTTTGTTAAATGTTCAAAGAGAAATAGATTTAAAAAGGTTGTGACAACTCAGATTTACAGAAACTTTATCAATTCTTTCTAGAATTAGGTCATCCTCAACTCTATTATTCCTTCAAGTGAATCTAGAACCAACATAATTGAGCTCAAACACACCTAGTTCATTAATACAATCCATATAGTCATTTGCCCCATTAAGATTAATAGGTAACCCCCCCTGCTTTATCCTCTTCTTTAGACACAATATTGAAATCTCCTGCTATAAACCAATGATTAGTAGTTTTGGAATTTATCAGAAAGTCTCAAAGTTGGAGTCTTTCTTGCACTGTACACTTGGCATAAACAGCAGAAACTTGAAAGGACAAATTTGAGGAATGAACTTTAACATTTAGGTTAATACACTGACTGCATTGAGTACCCACAGTTACCTCTATTTGCAAAGTATGAAACACCCAAATCTTGTTGTCATTCTGAGCAAAAACATAGTCAAACCCCACTTTTCTTCTATACATGTCAAATTTAGCATTATCCACTTTAGGTTCTATACAAATAAGAAAAATAATATTATTTTCCTTACAAAGATATTAATTCTTCTAATATTAGCTTTATTTTTCACTCATCTAACATTCCAGATAAGTGCATTAATCATTGATATCTTCTTGTTTCCCCCATATTAGAGGATAATCTTAGACTCATGTGTTGCTTATTTTGTTTCTCCTGCAGAATGGCATTTTCTTTCTTTTTTAGCTTCTTTTTCTGGCTTTTAGATAGGCTTTCTTGCCACTTTTCATTTTCTACATCAACTTCAATTATGGCTGTAATATTACTTTTTATCAAAAAATTTCTTCCAAAATCACTATACTTGTCTCTATACACAATTAAGGGCAAGTCAGTATCTTGCTGATCTTGAGTTACACTACTGTCACCAATTTTCACTTATTCTTTTTCCTCTCTAAAGCCATCTACATCATCTTTTTTAGATGGGATAACACAGAATTTCTTCATCTATTAACTCTTCTCGTATGTCTTGCTAACTAATTTGGACAAATAGGTGGAATTTTACTGTCAAATCATAATAGTCAATCTCCCTTTTCATTTTCCAGCAAGCGATTATACTACATCATTTAAGTACTTTTAAATTTACAATACTATCAAGTTGACTAGTTGAGAAAGAAGAAACAAATTTCCTACTTATTTTATACAGATGGAGATAAAGTTTTGTAGAAGTGTTCTTTCATCTTCATCTGCATGAAGAGGTCATACATGTACAATATATTTGATTACATATGGAGAGACTCAAGAGAGACAAATAGCATAATGACATAGATTCAGTGGTGGAAGCAAATTAAATTCATTCAGTTAAGACGTTAGGCTTCATATAGGAATAATATATATATATGATTACAAAAAAAAAGGAATAATATATATATATATATATGAGGAGATTTGAGTTTATTTGTAACTATCATGAATCATGATGAGAAAAATCTCACCATTATCAAAAGATGGAATAAAGATACCATTGTGTCACCACATTGTTCATTCCCCACAAATGGCGAAAGAGGTTGTGGATTAATTAAAGCGAAACGTTATCATTCGGAAAAAATTGCAAGAAAGTTAAAGAAGGGTACTAAGAAGGAAAAGTACGGATTTGTTATCTTTAATATGTGTAATAACGGAATGAACCTTCTATTTTAGGAAAATTCAAAACTATACCAATAAGTCTTAATTTCAATACTTCTGGTATAAAGATGATAATTAATGTGAGAAGTTCAATAGAGCTTGTGTTGCAGTTCTAAACTGTGAGTCTTGAGACGTATTAAATGCATTGTCTGTAGAAATAAATAAATGTCATCAATAATACCAATTGTAATAGTACTACGATTCACCCTTATTTTTAATGCAAAGAAAATAGCAGAGGAGGATTTGGGACTGATACACGACTTATACATTCATAAAAGTTCCATTTGGTTGCACAACTTGCACTATATATGCCGTTTATACAATTTGACAATAAAAGGTTGAAGTTAACAGTCATTATCAGCGTGCTTTCACTACCAATTAATTTATTAATTAGATTTTTGGGGTTGCGATGATCCTATCTAATTCAACTATTATTTAAGTGCATGCGTCTTTTCACAGATTAGGTTTTTTTAAACTACATTTTTTGCTGCTTTCAAGTAGGAGTAATTCAGTACATTTGTACATGTTTGATGTGTCAAAGATCTCTCAAAGTAATTAATTATGGTATGGCCTTATGGGACACGGTAACTAATTTGACTTTAATTATGGACATGCAATAACTTAATTGACTTTATTTAGTGTGTATACACTATACATTGCTATTGAGAAAAGTCGTAATTATATATAGAGCTGATGCTGAGTTTACACTAGCAGTGCAGGCCTTGTTGCTCAATGAAATGCATTAAATGAATTTGATGTTGACTGAACAGAACTACAACCACGCTCATCTATTAATTAAATTTTGCGATTTTATACTATACCTTTTAGCCACAAAATTTGATAGAAGTTTATGATTATATCGCTTTTCAGAAAGAATGATGATAAGGATTAAGGAGTGGATTCTCACATCATCATATGCTAAGGATGAGAGGTTAGTTAAAAAACTTGCAGATGGTTTGACATTCATCTTGCAAATGTATAAAAATGAAATACGTGGCTGGACTTTTTCATTATTCGGATATGTTACTAATTTCTCAAAATATGAGACTTCGACAATTTTGATCTAACATTTTATATTCCTATCACTCACTCCCCGCTTTTTGATGTTTTCACATTTCTAGCAAGGAAGATTCTGATTCACAAGTTGCACCTTTAGTTTTACATAACACATAATCGCGTCGCAATGCAGTTGGTGAGCTAGTCTAAATTAATTTGTCATGTGTGAAAAATGTAAGATCAGCTAGTGATTATCCAAACAAGATACGCTATTGTATACAAAATAGATACACAGAAAACTTTTAAGTCAAGCAGTAGGTTATATAGACCTTATCAAACTTAACGGAAAGCTAATTAAAGAACATAGTTTTGTTTTCTCTTTGTTTGTACTTATTCATAATTGACTTCTTTGATAGCAAAAGCTCACCTGAACTTTGATTTAGAAAATTGTTACAAGGAAGCGAATATAAGACTACCAAGTCCAAGGATCAATAAGGTTGGCTAGTATTGATATATATCTTATGATTTGAGATGATTTGTTTTGGCTGTCTCTCGTGATATATGTTTTGTCAACTGTGTTTAGTTACCGACATTATATTTATATTCAAGGTTGTTCACCGGTAGATAACTAGGATGTGATTTAAATGTCTTAACGATTTGCTTTTTTTGCGTTTAGTTACCGATATAAAGCAAACAACCGTCTTATTAGTTTTTAAATTGTATGATTTCGTTTTCAATTGTCTGTTTTGGAGATTTCTGTTAAAGTACATGTATCTTGGCATGAAATTAAGTTCTTTTACAAAGAAAAATAAAATATAAGTTGTTATAAATAAATAAACCAGATTTGAACATAAATTTGTGAAACTATTGATAAATTGAATTTTTAATCCAGAACGGATCACGGATCACATAGCTAAATCATGTAGAATTTGGAAAAACAAGTTAGACTACATGCATTTTATTTGGAATGAACCATTGTACAAGGCTTTATTTCCATTTTATTCTTAATTATGTGGAAAAAAGTGCTTTCTCCAGAAATTTAGAGTTGATTGACTTGTTGATTTTTAACCATATATGGAGCCGAAATACTGTGAAGGCAGATCCAGTTCACAAGAAGGCCTAAGAAGCACTTGCAATAGCCCAGCAGTTTTTCAATGTCCTAACTCCTAACCCAACATAAATAGACTCAACTCAAGTCCACATTTCCAGTCGACACGAAGCGGGATTGAAAAATCCTCTTGAAGAACTTCTCCACATACATCCGCCAGATATGTCGAACTATAAACAATACAAGTTATAAAATGTCGTTGAGATGCATAACTACATAATACACGTGACAAATTGTAATGCCACAAAGAGAGAAAGAAACTACAAAAAATGCCATTTCTGTACCCCCCTTGCCTCTATTTTTCATACTCGGTTTTCCATAATTTGATCTTTGAAAAGAATGAGTAGCTAGTATCATGGCATAAACTTTGCAATTTAACCGGAACTAAAGCGTCTTTATAAACTTACCATAATTGGACAACACCCTCATCTCCCAAAGTTGGATTTTAGAAAATTTCATTCGATCAAATTCGTAATTTTCAAAGCACACTATAAAATTTTAGAATAGGGAGTCGTAATCTCCTTGTTGCCTAATCTTGTGCTGCGAATGAAACTAGTTTCTATTATAACCTGTTTTACAAACATTTAAAAACATCTTGGTTCTAAGAGAAAAGCTAGCTATACTCGTTAGGATATTAGGACTTGAAACTTTATCATTCCTTTCAAGGTATAAATGTCCCTTTTGTTGAAGATGATTGGGTCTCTGGACATGAATGAAGAAGTGTACCATTTGTGAGTCATATACTAGCATAAAAGTGCAGGAGTACTGTGGGAAATCCACTACTTCAGTCGATCCTTCTTCGGTTGCTTATCAACATTCTTGTAATAGTTTCAACTTCAATTACACCTAGATGAAAATTTAAATAACTTTCAACACTTTCTTTCTGCAAATGAGTATGAGACCGTTATTTGGTATCTACAACCTACCATAATCGCCTTGATGAAATTACAAGGGTCGTTTAAAAGAGTAATGCTGGATCAATATATCAAATACCATTACCAATCATAAATTGGATCATAGATAAATCATAAGAGGTGGCTCCCATTTTTCCAAAATAGCAACAGTACTGATTTTTTCCATGGTGTATAAACTCATCCAGATTTTCGCAAACCATTCATGTAATATTGTATTTCCTTAATTTTCATTCTGTTGTATGAGTTATGATCTTGTATTTTTTTTATTTTTTTATGGTTTTGGCTTAATTGTTGCTGGAGAAGGTACACTGTCTAAGTGTATATTGGGCCAATTCTTGATTGTACAGATTCATTGAAATTTTTGCTTACTGTAGTAACTGGGTTGATAAGCTCCATCCATGATTACGAAGACAATTCAATTTCAAGAATTATAGTCATGCTTCAATAGTTAGGAGTTACATTATGATTTTTCAATTGAGATTATTGGCAGCATGAGTCAAACAATGCATTTTCTGCGTAATTAGGTAACCGGATCTTTGATCATGCCAATACCATATTTTGGATTCATTGATCATTTTTGTCTGTCAGTTCAGTTGAAGTTCCGACGGCCGACGCAAAACTAAATATAGTCGATTTAATTCAATTTAAGAAAGAAAAATGTTCTTATAGTCAGTTCAAGTCCATGTGAATTGTGAAATGTTACAATCCAACTTGTGTTCTAGATCAATAATGACATCTAGAGTATGTTAAAAATCTGTTGCCAAAAATGTCTCACTTTCCATATTATATCTGAAAAACTTAAAAGAGATGACTATGTTTGTCAACAAATTTTCTTGTCCAAAATCGGATTTTAAAGTCTGTTCCAAAAATTTACTTCAATTTCAGAAATTTGATTTTTAGATTTTTTAGATTTTTTAGATTAAAATTTTAAATCTAATATATCAATAATATGGTCGTACAAACACTTACAAATTTTTAAAACCAAACATGTAAAAATTAGGTAAAAGAGACTATATTTGGCCACAAAGGTCTTTCCATAAAAATAAAAATGGTAGTACTTGGTACTATTTGTAGGCATGTAGCCATAGACTCGTAAAACTGTTACACATGATAGGTTGGTCATGGGTCAATATGTTTTAGTCATCCAATTAACGATTTGAGGGTGCAGAATATTCGTATCACACAAAAAAACACTCTATTCGGATAACCAAAAGTATGACTTCTGGAACACTCTCCTCGTTTCAAGGGGTTAAAAAAGGTAAACAGTTATTTTTACATAGATAAGTAAAATAAATACTGTATCCTTATAAGAAGTGAGATTCCCAATTATTAGGACATTTTATTGGACAGTAATATTTAGCACACTTTATCTAACAAACCATATTCAAATTTATTTATTTTTTTTGGAAAAGATTAAAATTTTATTTACCAAATATGAATATTACAATGTGATCTAAAAACAGTATGGGGGACACGTGAGCATACCGAAAACTACAGTGCATAAACTAACATACATGTATTAGCTTAGCACCAAAAATGTTCCAAGTTCATTGTTATTTCTTAAAACTCGTTTTCCCTTTCTAAAACCCCGTTCCTAATATTCGATTACCGCACCTCATTATTTAACATGTAATTTTTAGAGTCAATCTGTCACACGTTGTTTCAAAGATTGTTTTGTTTCGGGAATTGGAATCAGGTGTTTGTACTTGGTGAAAAATGCTTTGGCACCCAAATTAGTGCATCAATTGGAAGGCATTTCCACCCCGTTTTTGTTTTGACTCCCTTATTATTTATTGATGGTTGAAGTGTGTGAAAACATCAGGTCTCTGTTAAATGTGATTAAATTTTCCATATTAAAAGATTGATTTTGCAAGGTTATATTGTTCATGCTATCTAGAAGCACTTGCATTTGTACCAGGTACATTAACCATTTCTTCAAATCTAACATATTTTATATCTTTAAGAAATCGTTTATATTTACACAAAATTTCAGCTGACTTATTAATTTTATTATAATAACACTACATTATTTCTTTTTATTTGTTTATTATCATTTAATAATCATAACAATATTGCAACCACAAAAATGTGGACCCATCATAATTTCTTACTATTATATTATTTTAGAAAATCATATACATTTCTCATACGGTAAATTTTGTGTTAACTGAAATTTAGAGAATTTAGAGAATTTATATAGTTCATCATTCATGTCACATTTTTAGGGGTGTCCATTTTACCTGTCCCGGTCCGACCCGATCCAACGGTTTTTGGGTATTCGGGTAACGGTTTTAGCGGTTCTCTCGTCATCTACGGGTCGGTTCAGGTCGGGTCTTTATAACTTTTTTTAATTATTTTACCCGACCCATACCCGTATTTGTAATGGGTATAACGGTTTTCAGTTCGGGTATTTACCCAAAATACTCAAAATTCGTAAAATTTATTTTACCTTTCTAAATGTTCTTTTCTAAATTGTATTTATACATATTGATAATAAATATATTTTTCCAAATTATTTCTTAACTTACTTATTAAAAATAAAAAAAGTAATGAAGAACTAACAATTTTTTTGCTTCATATTGCTCAATAATGCGTTTGATTGATTACTGAATCACGCAAACATTATACAGTCAATTAAACATTACAAACTAATAGTTTCATTCTTTAATTTATTAATTACCCATTTTATGGTTAATAATTTTCCTAAATTATTAAGAAAGATAGACTGAATTAAAAATAAATCGTAAAACTTGGAATCAAAACAAATATTAACAACTATTTTTTTTAAAGGGTGGGAAAAAACCATATTTTTATATTATTAATGATAAATATATAAAAATATGGGGAAAAAACGCCATAAGACATAAAAGAAAAAAAAGTAAAAGAGCGGAAATTAATAAAAAATAAAACAAGTATAAAAAAATCGTAAAAACTAATTGTTCAATGTTAAATCTTCAACTGTTTCTTCGCACATATTCAAAAATATTTCATATTTTTTCATTTGTCGTTGTATGAGTTCTTCTTGTGTTCTTTCTCGTATATTTATCCAATTTTTGTTGCAAATACATAATATGTATATATATTTTTAAAATATGAGTATATATTGCGGTTATATAATTCGGATATGCGGGTTGATTCCGCAGGTCGGGTCCACAGTATAAAGTTGAGAACCAAACCTGCCCCAAGAACCTGCGGGGTCGGGTTGGATAGACCCCTACCCATTTTATAGGATATTGAGTATTTTTGACACCCCTACCCATTTTATAGGATAATCATCAATTTTTAATAAAAAATATATTTTGAGGTAATATGGATGCTCTAATAATCATGCAGTGAGATTTACTGAACATTAGATTATCTTCGTAGAACAGAAAAGGAAAATACCATCATTGAATATCGTTGATGATTAGTACATAAAATTAAAAGAAATTATTAATTACAACTTTTATTTATTAGGAACTTTGTTTGCATGAACAATTATTAACCCATTATTAGCTAGTCATTCGCAAAATACAAACACTCAGCCTACAACATATTATCCTTGTGTTAATATATATGCATCTGTTTTATTTTGGGGGTTTTATAAGTTTATTATACTAAACTATCTGTTTTTAACGATTTGGTTATCCACCAATTTGAATATCACACTATAATAACTTTTCAATTTAGTTATCACCGTCTAAATTAATCACGGAATCATGTCACGTGATATTTGACAAACGTTAATTTGAGAGGGTAATTTTATAATTTTACATAAAAATATATCATCCTAAAAAAACGTTTCTCTCAATTTCACACATAACAAAAATTTGGATTATGTGCTAATTTTTGTTATGTGTGAAATTGGGAAAAAAGTTTTACTACAATAACATATTTTTATGCACATATATTCTATTAAACTAATAATTATTCTTTTTTTTTCTTTTGGTTTTTTTACCCACGTTAGCTCTTACATATGGTGAAGCCACTTCCCATTCAATCGCAAATCCCCCACCAACACATAAGTACATCTCATTTATTCAAAACCATTCAATCGTAGTGGGTCTTTCCGATCGGTCCACCAAGATCCATTTCGATCTAAAACCCATCGGACTACGAAGTGGGTTTCGGTGGGTCGGATTGTGAACTAGGGTTCCATAACTCGTATATATGTATCTATGTATGTATAAGAGATTGGGAGAAATATCTCAAGTTGTAGATCTTAGATAGAGATGTGGACTTAGTTTCATATAGAATGAGATGTGGAAAATGGGTGGAGAAAGAACTAGACACGGGTTTGATTACTGAATAAAAACATATTAAAAAATCTATATGTTTATATGTTTTCTCTCTACATGTAGAGAGTTCTTGGATAAATGTATAAGGATTTTAGCTTATACGGTACAATATAGGTACTGATGAGCAGCAATTTCGAAACATAATGTATAAGTTTATAAATATATTGTCTCTTATAGAGATAATTGAGAATGCTCTTAGCCAACTTGCACTATATTTGGTTCGATTTTCTCACCAAATGTTACTTCAATCTAAACTATTTTAGTGCAATTTAACACCATTTTAGTGTAAATGAATATTGTTAAGTGTAACAATATTCATTCACGGTAAACATTATTCACTTATGTTATAATATTTTAATCTAATATTATTCACCTAAACTAAACACTATTTACATACAAAACAATATTTTTGCATATTACAATAATAAAATAATATTTTTCATTAAAAAAACTAGTGTTATTAAGTATTATTAGTAAAGTATTAGTAGCTTTTAAAATATTGGCATGTAAAAATTAAAAATATTAATGCTTTTTCTTGAAATGTTGATATATGTTTAAAAAAATATCATGAAATAATTTAGATAAGTACTATTAAAGTTAGAAAGAATAATATACGTTTTAGAGTTATGGTTGGTATAGATAGATTGAAGATGGATCTAAGATCTAAAACATCTATACACACGTCATTAATGCAACAAACATGTACACAAATAAACAGGAATCTCCAAAGAGTTTGTCAGTACAAAAACAATTTAAAGAGTTTATATGGTTTTGTTACATAGGCCATAATCCCAACACAACGATGACTGTCGGTGTTTTACGAGTTCCGCCGGCATGGTGCCGATGAATTGCAATGGGAACCCTGGACTTTGTATATTTTATTAAATATTCTAACTAAAACTCAGGTTTTAGATTGGCTTGTTAAGATTCTTGCTACATTGCTTTAGTTTTTATCTTTTAATGATCCCCCTTCCAAACTAAAGTTTTATGCACATCATATAGATAGGTTAGATACATAGTAATTTATTTACTTTTTTGAAAATAAGATACATAGTAACTTGGTAGCAAGATTTAAGGAAGAAAAGGGGACATTTCGGCTCTTCAATCCCTCTCTCATGTCCTTTTTCTGCAAAGGTAGTAATTTACTTTGCAAGTTGTAAACTTGGTTGTCGACTGGGCAGTGGCCCCCTTTTCCAATCTTACCTCTATTATTAAGTTCACGAGAATTTACTAATAATAAAGATTTGTTTTGATCATATTTGTATATGATGATTCATTGCTTACATTGTAATGGAAACATGTGAATTATGCATAAACATTTGATGTGATCACATTAAGTAATACGTTCGATAGTTCTGTTTATTTATAAAAATGTTCTGCCAATGTTTGAAGTTTTACATGAAAAATTGCATGATTAATAGATACCAAAACTTTGATTACAAAAAAAATAAAATAAAATAAAATACCAAAGTTTACATAAACAGGAGGAATGATCGTCTCTCATTTGTGTCTACCTTATTACATTATCTGCATAAATTGGTAATAGTAAATCACAATATGAAGAATAGACTCACTCGTTTGTACCTTCTATACTTAACATTACTTCTCTGTCAATTCAATCATCAAATTCTAGAAAGGAAAAGTTTCGACCTGGAGACTAGACTATTATTTTCAAGAGGGCAGAAACTAGGGAAAAAATATTTCTTCTGAATTTAGGGGACAATTGTATGAGAGAGTATGTAAAGTATAAGTTTAGAATCATCTTTGCTTAAAATGAGTAGTAAATTAATGTGTCTATTAGCGAGTGTCAAGAGCCACAACTTCTGCTACTGTGCCCATATGTATAGAAATGATTGTAACTTTGAGCCATTATTGACTATTGATTTATATTCTCTTCCTTTCAAAATATTAAATCTATATGTAAAAATATCTCGTCTTTAAATTATTAAAATGTAAAACTTTAAAATTTATTTATATAGTTTAACGTTTAGAATATGTGATTAAATTTTAAAAAATTAGCCGTAAATAAAATAGATATAAGTTATTTGTTCATACATATGAAATTACACCTAATCTATGATGATGAGATATTTCTAAGAAAAATTCAATAAATTGTTGCATGTGCAACAGAGAAAGGACAAAAATAAATAGAGAGGTCACATGATAAAAGTGGTAGGAATTCAGACTATATATTGACTATTGAGTAGATCAAAAGTGGGTATTTGCAGGGTAAAAAACGAAATTTGGGGCTCCTAATTGTGGATATACCTCTATCATGTTTTACCGATAAAAGGTATAGTAAAATGTAGGGTGGTATTTTTATACGATTTGTATCAATTAACCGTTTTTCAAGCCGAACCATTAAAGTCGGTATCAAAAGTTTGGTATACCGATATTACGGTACGGTATAATTGAACCGATCTTTGAAGGTAGGTTCAATTTTGGTATTCATTTAGTGAGTTTGGTATGATATCGATCCAAGCCGAAATATTTAAATATAATATATAGAATACTTATATACACTTATTAACATGGTTATATTGACTTTTTCAATGAATATTTTTAATATTTTCTTTTATTTATAACGTTTAATAGAAATATCTAATAATGTTTACTCTCTTTTATGTAAAAAAAATAAGAAATGTAATAATGATATAAATAAATACAATATACATTTTTAATCTACTACTTTTAAAATTTTATACTATGTTTTTTTTTTTGATACGTAACATTTTTCTATCATCACTTGTAAACTCTAAAATTTGGTATAAAAACCAAAACCGAACCGAACGAACCGAATAGTTTGGTATACTGAAAGTTCGGTATATTGAATTTTTTAGTTCGGTAATAGCATAAAAATTCTCAAACCAAACTAGTTTTGTATGTTATCGGTATATAGTCAAAAAGTTTGATAGCGAACAGATGCCACGTAAAAAGAAAAGCAACCACGTCTAGAGGATCAAATCATATCCAATACATATTTTATCTTTTAATTATACTAATATTATGGAAATGATTTCATGTGAAATTAATTATATAAAATATTGTAAATAAGGTAGTATATTGAAAATTATTTTGCTACAATATTATATATTACTAATCCAAATTCATTACATATATTTACTTTTCAATTATAAAGTAAAATGTATTGTTAGACGGGACAATGTTCCGTCACATAAAATATATTAAAAATTAATATTTTATTATTACGTTAATTAATATTTAATTTTAGTGTAGTCTCAACTAGGATTCTACAATTTTATTTGGATTTTTATTGTGTTGTAAAGTTATATGTACTTCATCCGTTCCCATTTAATTGTCAATTACGAAACTACGTGCAATTTTAATCGGCCAAAAACTTGTATCAAAATTGTCGGAATGAAATTTTTTAAAAGTTGGTCATATAGTTCAAATGTTAAATTTTAGAATTAGATTTTAAAAAAATTCATTTCGATAATTTTGATACAAGTTATAAGCCGGTCAAAATTACACGTAGTTTCGTAATCTACAATTAAATGGAAACGGATTGAGTATTGTTTTGTATATAAATCTTTTGATTAACCAAAATTTTCAATTCCAAATACACACCATAGGTTTAATTTTGAAATCTCATAATTATAGTGATAGTTATTACACAACATTGTTAAATTAAATTCTATTATCATGTTAATGATTATTTCCATATTAGATTTAATTATCTTTAACATGCTCCCGATACACACCATACACATGTTAGCAGAACCGATAGTAAAATTTACCCCCACCTGCCTAAACCCTACCTTCTTCTGATTTGACCACTCACTAATACTACTATTGCGAACAGTGGACTACCTTTTTTTGTACATCGTAAATAAGTAGACTACCTTTTGCGCATGTGTCATTGTTTGTGGTTTGGTTTATTTTCTTTATATAACCCCTCCTATAGCTCTATCTGTGTATGCCCTAGAAATAGTAAGTTCCCTGAGAATCTGTTTGAAACTGGTAGGACTTTCCCGCACCCATATATGGAATATCTTTTTCTTCTGTTCTTGCTATAAAGTAAAAACCATACTACTGTATATTATCTTGGCAGGCATATTGATTGGTTTTCTTCTTTCTTTTCAATTAAGAATGAGAAAGAAAAACAACTTTATGGTTGATTGGATAATTTACCAAACTTAAACCAAACCATACATGGATTTAATTAATCATTGTTTAGATATTTTACCAAACAATCTCTCAATTTTTTATTGTTTATGTTCGGTTCGTTGAGAAGGGTAACAAAACTGTCGAGCATTTACGTCAAACACAAGATTATTCACGATTAATGATCACGTTCATAGTCTTAATTCGTCGATAATATATAGTATGCGGAGGCACACAACACATTAGTACCAAATCTTTCCAACATTTAGACTAAGAGAGTAATTTTATTAAAATCAAGATCAAATCAACCATGTTTGTCCCCACATCTGCCACAGATAAAGGGATAAAATAAAAATAATATAAATTTAGAAAAGAAAAACCAAAGTTTACTCTTTCCCCAATTCACAAAACTTAAAACCTCAAATAACTCCGGTCTAGAGAGGGATTTTTCCTGTACACTATGGTCCATTGATGGATCTCATGGGCATTATAAGTACAAGGTTTCTACATCATCTTCTTAACCTTAAAACAATCCAAAGGGACTTAAACCTAGGATAACATTCACTTTCATTTACACCAATTAAAGTTTTTACATCTCTTCTCTCTTTGTCTTGAGTGATGGCAAGGAATACAGATCCACTAGTGGTAGCAAAAGTGATAGGGGATGTGATAGATGATTTTATTCCTAGTGTTAAAATGAGCATTACTTATAGCTCTTCAAACAAACAAGTCTTCAATGGCCATGAGTTTTTCCCCTCTTCGGTCTCCATTAAACCTAGGGTTCATGTTCATGGTGGTGACATGAGGTCCTTCTTTACTCTGGTATGTATTTATACCTATATCTATCTGGCTTCTCTTTTTTTTTTATAATTTATCTTTTTCGCATTATGAATAGGGTGATTTCATCCTTCATACTTGACCAAATATGGGCGTCGCTTTTGATTTGTCAAGTTTATGAGAAAGGTATCTTAATGACAAAATGTACCGGTGGTACTATTGCCCAAATTTACATTTATCTTGTGACTAATATGAATATTTAATGACCACAAAGTACCGACTTTTCACTCAACCTGGAGTAGTGAGGTAACAGAATTTGTATGCAAGTACTTTTTCTTGTTATAGTGATGACTTTGTGATAAATGATGTCATTTCAGATCCAAAAGATATGTATTTTATTTTTAATGAGAAAAAAGAAAACTAAGTCGCTATTCTATACATTTTCATTGCATTTTATAACTGTCTTGTCATTTCTTTAGAAGCACAAATACTCTTTTATCTGATGAGATATTTACTTTTTTTGTAGATTATGACAGATCCAGATAACCCTGGACCTAGTGATCCATACCTAAAAGAGCACTTACATTGGTATACCCCTGTTAAACCTTAATTAAGATCACTTTTCAGTTTCAATACTTTTTTTTTTAGTATTTTTTACAGTCTTAAAACTTGAACAAGCACTTCTTGGATATTTATTACTATCTATTTATTACTCCCTCCGTCCAAAATATTGATACTTTATATATCTATATGCAATTTTTACCGATAAATAATTCATTTCTAAGTTGTTGAAATCGAATTTTTTAAAAGTTAATCACATAGTTTAAATGTTAAACTATATGACCAAATTTTAAAAATTTATATTTCAACAATTTAATACGAGATATTACCGATCAAATTTGCACGTACATACATAGAATCTCATTATTTTGGGACGGAAGGAGTATTTTTAAAGTAAACATAAATTACATCTTTTTTTTCCACGACCTACTTATATTTTACAAAATTAGTCAGTTTCTCGATCATACATTAGAATCGTTTCACCTTACTTTGATCTTCTATACTCAATTCACTAATAACTGGAGATCGCCATGATAGATAGGTCCACATGGGCTAATAAATGCATTTAACTGTACGAAACTAAGTAGTGAAGTGATCATACTGCATATAACTGGACATGATACACGATCCTTTATTTTTCCTACTATGTATAATTGTTATTCCATTTTGAAATGCCTCAATTAAATACAAAATTTTCAAAATATAAAACCAAAAACTATTAAAGCTAGCTTATTACAAGAACAAAAGTAGTGATTTCACTAAGCTAGCGGGTAAACAAATACAAATACAAATACAAATACATCCAATTGATTATCTTAAAAGAATTGAGCTACTTTAGGAGATGTTTTTATGATCGGATTATCACGAGTCATTAACATAAATTACATACATTAGTACTTAACACGTTCTTTCTTTAGCACATGCATGTAAACCTGGTGAGACCACTAGTTGCACTTTAATTATATCGGGAAAAGTTGTAATAATAATGTTTTATTGTAATTAACCAAGTTTGAATTGTAATCATGTAAAATTAACGAATGGGTTGCTAGTTATCAGCAACGTCTCCTCTTGGGTTTCTTGTACTCTATTAAATTTTGTTATGTTTTTCTTGGAAAAGAAAAAATCTATGAAAAGGCTAAATTAAAGTCAATGCACATAGAACAAAAAGAAAAACTTATACTTACTCCGTTTCTATTTAGTTGTCTATTACGAAAATACGTGCAATTTTGACCGGTCAAGAACTTATATTAACATTGTCGGAATGAAAATTTTTAAAAGTTGATCATATAGTTCAAATGTTAAATTTTATAATTAAATTTAAAAAAAATTCATTTTGACAATTTTAATACAAGTTATAATCCGGTCAAAATTGCATGTAATTTTGTAATTGACAATTAAATGGAAACGGAAGAAGTAAGCAAGCAGTATAATTTTTGTAAAGAAGATTTAATGAACTTGTAAGTTGGGGAAGAAGTATAATTTGCTTTACTGATGTTGTTTCACTGCAAAAATTATTGTAGCTGGCTAGAGTTTCAAAACCAACAAGTCTAAATAAAATAGAAAGATAAGCCTTTGGTAATTTGGGCACTTGATACTCAAAATATCATGGTACTTGAACGTACTTGTGCTTGTTCAGTCGTTTGGTTGCATATTTTAATTAAGATCTAACTTTGCAAATACAAGTGAATAAAATTTAACATTTTCAAGAGCCCTATTACCCTATCTCCACAACCTTCCAATTTTATTTTGGTTTAGTTTCTCGATTTCTGAGCTGGGCTAAGAACAATGTACATTGGATTAAAGTGATACATCACTTTGTAAAAATTAGATCACATACAATACAAGAGCAGTACTAATGGTTAAAGTATTTCTTTTGACAACTCACAGGATAGTCACAGATATTCCAGGCACTACAGATTCCTCTTTTGGTAAGTCCTTTTCATAATATTCCGGATAGATTTTGTTATAATGTCCTATATCTGTGCATTAACTTAACCAATGATAAATGAATATGAGATTAAGATACAATTTCACTTCAAGAAAGAAGGCCTTTGTGGTAAATGGCACTGGTAGATTTCACGTTTTAAGTGTTAACATCAAGATTTTAGGAATCAGTAATGTCTCAAAAAAAGTTAGTTATGTCATGACCAAAACTGTGTATTAGTGTACTGACTCATTATAATTATTTTCGGAAGAAGTGTGGTTTTATGTTGAAATGTAGACATAAACCAATATATGCACAATAAATTGTGACAAATTAAATCGTACTGTTGTTCACTATTATGAGCATCATCTATGATTTCTGAATACTTGATCACTAAATCATTGTCGAGTACTAACATTTTTTTATCAGTTTATATCTAAGAAATTGTTTATCGCATAAGTTTGTCTGAAGAGATTTCAGTAAACTTAAGAGATTGTTGTGTTCACTGTATGTTGCTCATTTTTGAATATATATATATATATCTGAAAACAAAAACAACTACAAGAAAGCAATTATAAAAATGGCTAACCAGAAAGAAAATTTTTAACAATTGCAGGGAAAGAAGTGGTGAAGTATGAGATACCGAAGCCATATATAGGCATACACAGGTTCGTATTCATACTCTTCAAGCAGAAGAGAAGACAGCTAGGCGTGCGTGTGCCCACTTCTAGGGAGAAATTCTGTACAAAAAAATTCGCGGAAGAAAATGACTTAGGGATCGCAGTTGCTGCTGTTTTCTTCAATGCTAAAAGGGAAACTGCTTCTAGGAAGCGCTAATCATCCAGTTATGGAATAACAATAATTGGATGCATGCAACTAGTTCGTGTCTTTCTAAATTTGGGGCACTTCATTGACTTGTTTGGATACTTGGATGTACCACAAAGTTGAATAAAATATGGAAATGAAGTTTTATGCAATGCCTAGTCCTGTTCTTCTTTATACCATATTTTATACATCCTTCCGTGCCTCTTTGGTTTTCAATTTTAAAAAAAATTGAAAAAAACACTATAATTACAATTAGACATGTATCAATATATTCGAACATTTTTTTCTTACGAGAAAGTCACATTTTTTTTTATTTTGGAATAAAAATAAAAACTAGTAAATTAAATATTTCGTCCCGAAAAAATGAAGTAAATCAATAGTATACCATAATATTATGAAATTTGTCTAGAATACATTGTAAAAGTTTATAAATATATAAAAAAGTTGTAAAATTCGAATTTGACCAAAAAAAAGCTAAGAGGATACGAAAAATACAAAATAGGGCTATAAGATCCGGACTATATTTTTTCCATTGAATACCGTTTGAAATACATATTTAGGTGAAATATTCTAAATTTGGTAGGTTTTCGTTTTTAGAAACACTTCAATTTAATGGTGGAGATGTTGTGAGGTTTGAAATAGTCTTTTAAAAAAAATATAATGAAATTTTGTAAATATAATTGGTTAACAACGACTTGTATATTTGTTGGAATTCCAACACCCTCATTTCCAAATCCTAGCTCTGCTAATGGAAACAAAAGATATGAACTAAAAGTGATTATGAAATACTATTTCCGATTAGCGTCGGCAAATTATACACAAATTGTCCTCTCTTCTTTCGATCTTGTTTGGGATCTATGTGATATGTATATATACTAATCTGAACGATTACGACTTTTCCAATGTTATTCCCAAATTATTTTCTTTGTCAGTAACTCTCTTGCAGTGTGTTTTAGTGTAAAAAGTTCAGCCAACTGAATATTCACTCACCATTCGGTTATTCCTAAAAGCAACACAACTATTACTCATGCCGTTTGGAAATATGTAAATCGGAACCTTTCATAAAAGGAATTGCAAAAGATGGAATTGTACTCTTTTTTTTGGAAATGTACTTTAGTAATAAGGTTACAACTTATACTAGTTATGTGAGTATATATGGTATGGTACATCTTCTCAAGCTGTTGAAAATGAGAATTGACAAAAACTTGACGTAGTAACACTTAGGCCTTGTTTGTTTGCAACTTTAATAGTCCAAGGCTCCAAGCCTAAGGACCAACAACTCTAATGAATTAGTATTGATAGCAAAATGGAGGATATATGAGTTAATATAAGAAAATTTTGTGAATAAAATGGGAAATATAGCATTTTTAGATGTTTTTGAAGGCAATAGTACCAAGTTGTATTTTTTTTTTTTGAAGATCTGAACCTATTGAGCTACGAGTCCTGGAATTGAGAAAAATGAATTTTACGAAAGTTTTAGCCCAACTATCCTTATTGATCGTTCTTTTGATGATTGTCAAAGATGATGATTAAAATTCATTGGCTCCTGATTCTATTCTTTCACTAAATGTCATGGCATTTGAGCAAGCCATATTTCTATTATGCGTCCTTTAATTAATAGTTGCAGACAAGAAAAACTCAGGTAGGCATTTACCCAAGGCACTGATATTCCGAGTCTCTCAATGTTACGTGTTTTAGGGGGTTGAACGTCTTATTCTTATGAGTGGCCTATGTGAACATGAGCCAGGAGCTTCCCTTGTTGAGAGTCAAAAACAACAAAAAGTAAGAGGAAAAGAAAAAGAGAAAGAAAGAGAGCAAGGAAGAAAGAAAGAAAAAGAAGAATTTGATGGGAGATGTAACTGAAATTTCTATCCGCTGTTCTATTTGTTGTTATGCAGTTAGGTTTCAAGTACAGGTGCAATTGAGGTTGGAAACTAAGTATAATGATGGAAAGAACTTATAAAGTTAAATGTACTTGAATTAAATCACATGCACATTTAACAACGGAGTTCACACAATTAGGCTACGTCTCCGGGGCACTCACCCAGATTATGATATTATAAAAGTTTACAATATAGGAATCAAGTTTTAATGAAAAACTCTCAGATTCCCTCTAGTTTTTTCTGCCTATCTCTATATTGCTCCTACCTTATAACTATCACTCAAAATATCAATGGCTTTTAAACCTCAATGTGCATTCTCTCAAGAATGAGTTCTTTATACTTTAGAACACACACTTTTTACAAGCATAGTTATCAACTATTTAAAGGAGTAAAAACAATCTTCTTACTTCAAGATCTTGATGATTGCTTTTGACTCTTTTGATTGGCTTCAATCTTTCCGTATTGCACAAGATACCTCAGCGTAGGATTGATCTCAATCTTCATAAGATAGTACCTGTTAATAACTAGTTTGGAAATAGGAGTTAATCTATTCTTTAAACAAGAAACATATAAGATAGTATTTTTTAGAGATAAAATATTTCTAAATATATATATGAAACATTAACTCCATATTTCATTCAATCTTAAACGTATCATACTGATTTTGATAAAGAACATAGATTGAAACAAGTGATAAAGATTTGCATAAGAAAGGAGATCTAGATTGGCTAGTTAAAGTAAACATATCTTTAAAAACTAATCTCTTAAAAACTAATCTCCTTATAACTTTTAGGAAACATCTTTCTTATCACTTTAATATTCTCAATATACATAAACTAAGTCTTTAAGAACATATGAGAATATATGCTGCATACTTTAAAACAAATAATCATCATTAAAGAATAGTAATGCCGAATTAAAGAACTGAACAGAATCCTACATAACAGCAGGTTGGAACTGTGGTTGCAACCTTACTTGAAACCAAAAGGCTGTCTCAATTCTTAACATACAACTAGGATTATTTAGTTCAAACCAATAGACAACAAATAGTATATGGGCCAAAAATCTGGTCCTAACAGTAACTCTGACTTATCTTATTTTGTTTGATTTCCGCATCTCATTATTTTATAAGTGATTTTTGGAGAAGTTTGTCACGTTTCATGTCTATGTTTTCCGTTGCATTTCCCTTCTTGGCAACTACGTCAAACAACACCAAGACTTGGCAAGTGGCAAAATCTTTTAATAGAAGAGCAGAGTCGGTCCTTCGATCAGTTTGACCAAGGTGTCGTGAATCGATACTGTACAAGAGTAACTTTTTTCCAATTTAAAACATGGCTAATATAATGTTTAGAATAAAATTTGAGACCTTTTAATTAGGACCGTAAATAAGATGAGCCGTTCGTGGGAGACGTTCACACACAGCTCGTTAAAGCTGGTTCGTTCGTTTTTACACGAACATGAACCGAAAATAATCATGAACATGAACACAACGTTGTTCTGGTGGTTGATCTAGCCTAATAGAGTGGATGGTTTGACGAGTCCTTTCTCTACTCTTGCTAGATTTATCTTTGTCTCATTGGACCTTTTTACAACCAAGAAGAGGGTGTCCCCTTGATGTTATAGTTTTTGTTACAATGAACAAATTTTTCAGGATCAAAATAGTTTCTAGTCTCAATATGAGGTTGTTCCCTTGAGAGACTAAACTTTGTGGACTTTAATTTCTAATGATTCATTATGTTTAAAAAAGGTCAACATGAGGGTGTCACCTTGAGATTTTTTATCATCTATGGATTAGTGTATTTTTCTACTTTATTCTGTTGCTTAACCAATATGAGGTTGTCACCTTGAGGTTTACACAGTTTAAATATGCTATTTGCGCGTCTTTAATCAAAAAGATGAGGTATTCTTGAGATTTTAAATCAATATGAGGGTGTTTCTCTTGAGATAAGGTGGTATTTAATATGAGATTCCAAATTCTTGTTACAGAGTGTCCAATTAATAGGAGAGTGTCCACTTGAAATTGATTTATGTGATTATGAATGTGTTTTTTTGTTATTATATTCAATAAGAGGGTGTTACCTTGAGAATATAAATAACATTTATGGAAAGTCTTTCCTTTTTGGTTTTATAATATTTAATCAAAATGAGGGGGTCCCCTTGAGATTAATGATCATGTGTCAGCTTTTTTCCTGTTTGGTAAATCAATATGAAGATGTTTCTTTGCGATCTACAAACAGAGGGGTTGTTCCTGTTACTAACTTTAATTTGGGGTGTTACCTGATAATTTGGTGGAGCACGTGCTCCGTCATATAGAGGTTGGTCTGAATTGGAATTACTGGATAATTAAAGACGATAGAGATACGGGTTTGCACGTGGCTTATGAGAGTCTGCAAGAATATGCGACAATTGGTTATGGTTGGTTTATCTCAGAAAAGAAAGAAAAAGAGCGTCGGATGGAGCAATTGCAAGTCCTAAAAAAAATTGAAAATGAAGAACTAAAGCGCTTAAGAGATCTATCTGGGGAAGGAAGCAATACTCTCCAGTAACTTTACAAATGCAAAACATCTTTTGTTTTAACAATAGTCATATTTTGTTGTACCTACAAGACTTAATGCAGGTTGTTGCATGTGGTAAATGGGTAGAAGCTTAAGTACTATGTAATAAGTAGTATTGCTGTATTTTGATTTCTAAGTGGTAACAAATAAGCTACCACTTTTGCTTGTATTCTGGATGTGGTCCCAACTCTAATGGATATGGGGTGCTGCCCCTTTAAAAAAAAAAAAAAACAAACAAACAAACGTTGTTCTGGTGTGTTGCTCTAGCCTGGTCTGTGAATCATTGAGAATCTTTAAACATTAAATTATACACAGAGAATAGATAAGTAAATTAACACCGAGTATTGTTCATGATTAGTGCATAAATTTAAAATAGTTTATAGTTTCGGGTTCTCTTACAGAAATCTCAAATTCCTTTCTAGTATATAATTTTCCCATAATAATAAAAAAACAACCGGTTGTTGTTGACTTACATATGGAGTATTACTTTCATATACATCCATATTTAAGGAAATGAGAGTCTTTCACCACTTTGTATTCGTTAATATACATCATATATAACCTCCAATTATCATTTTGCCATCTTAGTCATCAACTTTGCCACATGGCAAAATGTCTTCACTTTTCTTTTGGTATAGGTTTCTTGCTTTATACATACGGTAAGTAAAGAGTTATGATTATTTCAATATTATGTTTTAGTTTCTGAGAATTCAAAACAGAACTTTGGATAAACTTAACTCAATTATCATTTATCTCCTTCCAGTTCGAGGTTCAACAAATTGCAGGCAACTTATTATATTTTGGGTATTATAATTGAGGCTTATTAGTTTATCTTTGCCCGTTTAGTTGAGATAATATCTCTCATAGTTTGGATAGAATGGAAATATGGAAATAGTTGTACTATTATTACATCAAACAATTTTTTCATCAACTAAAGAAAATCTGCAATTTATATAAACCACACCACCACCATGTGAATATCCTCAACTGCTGAAAACATAAAGCTTATATTTTTAGCGACGATGTACTAAGATGTTGTGCAAATTGGTGCTTAGTTACGTAGTTGTTGAACAATTAGAACCTACCAAATGTTATTGGGTTCAAATTTCGACGCTGTTCTATAATTTCTCCAGCTTTGTATATATCGTGAAATTAGAGACTACATGTTTTACTAATTGTTGAAAACAATGTGTGAAAAAAAAAAAAATCCCTTCTTTAGAAATGTGTTATGTTTCATCTTTACCTTTCCCACTCATTAATTAAGTAATTGTGAAGTTCATGTTAAACTTACAAAGGATAACAGTTGAACAAACTTTAAAGCACCGAATGGTTCGAAGAAGTTCCCCTACCAAAATCTAAAGCGTCCAAAATGCACAAAGCATATACATAAGTAACTGCACATGATCATAATTCATTTTAATCAGAAGTTTAAGGTATTGGGAGGCTCATTATTCAATTGTTATAAGGAAAAATCATTTACCTGCTTAACTGGAAATTTAGGCGGTTCTCCAAAAATTGTAGGTGATATAGCTTCAATATGTACTTATTTATTGTTTTATATTAACTCATCTCGCATCGAAACAGTCAAACAACAAAGTGACAAACATATGAATACAAAGGTAGTCATTATAATGGATCTTTCTCTCGTATTTTATGTATAGTTATTATCACAAAGGGAAAATTAAGGCAAATGATACCTAAAGTAATGTGGTACCGGAGTACTTCTCTTCTTGTAACTAGACCTCAAGTTTTTGAAATACTCCAAATTATTTCGATTAAGTTCATGCATTAGGCAGTTTATAGTGCTGAATTATTAATAAACAAGCTATCTAATTTTTAGTTTTAAGCACTCATAAATTCTGATAGGTTTGTGTATCGTAGTTTGATATCATGTAAGATTGACATCCAAAATGTCAATCTGAAATTTCTGAAAATTGTACACCATATCGCTTGTTCGATTAGGTTCATGTACTAAGCACAGTTTATAGAACTCAAGCATTACTGCACATGCCATATGATTTGAACTTTTAAGCACTCGTAAATTCTGATAGGTTGGTGCACCATAGCCTGATTTTATGTAGATTGAGATCCAAGTTGTGAATCTTATTTTGTGTAGATTGGTATCCAAATTGTCAATTCTGATTGTTTGATGTACTACCTGTTAAAAGATGATAAAATTGGCCTGCAAAAGAAAAAGCCACAAAGTATTGATTTCATGCGGTTCTGGCTATTTCACGCTTAGGTTTTAGTTTCCAAACAAATTCTCTGTACAAGTTAACTCAATTATCTTTTTTAGTGTTTAATTGTTTGAATTTCTGAACGGCCGTAATTTAATTTTGATTACTCAGATGTTCTCCGTCTATTGTTCTCTTAAACACTTACACAAGAAAAGATAACGAGTGCAAGGTGATCTAGAATGTTTTTGCAGATAATCGAGGCTTGGTTGCTACTTGTTTGGTTGTAGTTTAGTTTATTACTTCTATTCTAATTTTATGCTCGGTTTTACTTGCAAGGCTTGTATTTTAAGTGCATACTGCATTTCAAGAACACCCATTTGCTTTTGTATATTTCAGGTGCATGGAGTTTCTGTTGGAAAAACATGTTTTACATGGGTGTTTCCGAATGGTCACAGGACCAATTTCGAGTCGATATTACATGTGACAACGCTGAGTTGTTAATATCGTACTCAACGCGATTGAGTAGCTCGTGTGATGAGTTTCGTAACGGTATATCGCATGACCTATTCGGAAAATGGGTGTGAATACTAATCGGCTTCAAAGTTGGGCTCTCGAAAGAGAAGAAAAGCTCAATGCTGGAAAATGGAATGGAAAATGGAAAAAACCATTGATGATTATCCCATATTGAAAGATTAAGAGTTAATTTTACAATATATATACAAGATCAACCTATGTATTTGTTAAACTAAAATGTCCACATACACCTAAAAGTATTAGTGTGTACCACACACGCGTCCGCTCGGGTTTCCGGCGCGGGCTTTGGGATTTGGGATTTGTCTTGGGTCAAATCTGAAAAGAGAGTTTTGTATAAAATACAAAAGTAGTCACTAGAGTTTCCAGCAATTGAAACGTCAGCAATCAATGAGAATAAATTGCACATTAAGTGCTGCGGTTTCAGAAATTGATTGGGCGGATTCTGGGGGTGTAACTCCCAGAATTGAATGAACCATAGATGGCTGCGGTTTCAAGAAAGCTTATAAAAGGCAGCCCTCCCCCTCTCATTCAGATACAATCACAACACACACATCACAGCATATATCATACATATTAGAGAGAGAATCGCACCACCAACAGCTCAACCTGTGGTTCGGTGCCGGTTTTCACACGACCCACTCTGAGACAGAAGTTGTATCTTGGGAACAAAGTCCTGAAATGAGAAACCTTTAAAGGTGGTTCGGGAAATATTGTTTAAGGGAAACTGCCAACCAGAAACCTTTAAAAGTGGTTCGGAAAATATTGTTTAAGGAAAACTGCCCAACAGTTGTCTCTTCTTTTAATTTCTGTTAATTATTTTTCAGTCCTTTTACATTCTGTCCATTTCATTTCAGTACTGTTTATTTTCTATAATTACTTTCCAGTACTGTTTACTTTCTGTAATTTACTTCTCTGTATTTACTTTCCAGTACTTTTCTATTCTGTAATTACTTTCTGTAATTTATATTTCAATTCTGTAATTTATTTTGTTTACAGAAACAGTCCAGACATTTAGTAATCATACTATTCTGTCTGGCAGTTTTCTTTAATTGTTAAACAGTCCAGCAGTTTAGTAATTATACTATTCTGTCTGACAGTTTCAAACAATTACAATTCAGTCTAGCAGTTTAATATTTTATATTAAATCTGTCTGGAATTTAATTAGTGTCATTTAAATTCTGTACGAGTCAGGAATTGTAATTCATATTCCAATTGTGAGAAATAAATTGTTATTTCCATTTAGTCCTTGTCTTTTCAATTATTGTCTTTTCAATTATTGATTTTCGATATAGTACAAAACCAACAATCTTAAACAATACTTTTATTTGGTTTTACTAATTTCGAAAAGAGAAAGGACTTTTCTTTTTAATTTTATTTTGTTGACGTCTCGGTTTTTATTCTTGCAAAATCATTGCTAGTTTACTAGAAATTGAGGTTTGCAAATAGAATAAATCCGATTTTGTTTTAATCTTTTAATTCTAGAATTTATAAGAGAATTCTTAGTGAAATCAAAAGTGATTTGATTTTCACGCTAGAATCTCAATTAAATTGTTTATTCTTTTGAAGCAAACTAATTAAGTTGTAATTAGTATTTGCGATTAAGAATATTAGTTTTCTTATGAGAAACTAAATTGTTTTATATTGTCATCTCAGATGACTAATGAGGATCAAACACCCATCGTTCCTTCGGGAAACGTGTAGGGCGCAGTTGTGCTTGGCAGTAGCCAAAACATTGCGAGCGCTGCGAGTAGGGGGGCTGAGGCTGAGGCTGAGGCTGAAGCTGCGGCGGCAAAGGCTGCGGCCAACGCCGTTGTGGCAGAAGGCGATGCTATGGCTGCGGCGACGGCCGCAGCACAGGCTGCGGCCAAGGCAGCGCTTGTGGCTGCGGCCAGGGCAAAGGGCAAGGCTCCGGCGATGCCGTCTATGCCAATGTTGCCAACCTCTCATCTAGAGAAACCGGAAAAGTTTAGGGGCAGAAACTTCAAACGTTGGCAGCAAAAAATGTTGTTTTATTTAACTGCCCTTAACCTTACCCATTTTCTCAAGGTGACTGCACCCGTCCTTAGCGAAGGCGATGAGGACGTGCAGACGGTTTCAGCGGTGGAAGCATGGAAACACGGTGATTACATATGCCGAAACTACATCCTGTGTGCTCTGGATGACACTCTTTTCAGTGTGTTCGAGCCCAAGGCTTCTGTAAAGGAGCTTTGACAAGCCCAAAGAGGAAGTTCCAAGGGAAATGGAGGAAGAGGGCACCTGCTCAAGCAAATGTGGCTGAGGGAGGAGATAATGCTGGACAAGACTATATGCACCTGAATTCTGTGGTCTCGGAAGTGAACCTGGTGAGGAGCAACCCAAAGGAATAGTGGCTGGACACAGGCGCCACTAGTCACATCTGTGCCAGCAAATGGATGTTCAAGACCTATACGGCCGTGGACAATGAGAGCTGCTTCATGGGGAACTCGGCTATTTCCAGGGTGAAAGGAAAAGGAACCGTGATGCTGAAGATGATGTCGGGAAAGGAGCTGACACTGAACGGCGTGCTCCATGTGCCAGAAATTCGTACGAATCTAGTCTCCGGCTCAGTGATGGTGAACAATGGGTTTAAACTTGTATTTGAATCCGCTAAAATTGTAATCACCTTAAATGAAATGTATGTAGGCCGTGACTATATGACCGACGACATGTTCGAATTAAATGTTGGAACACCGGCTCCTAAAGCCGACTCTGCTAATGAGGGTACTAAGGCCGAGGCCAGTACCAAGAATAATGTAATCGTTAATGTTGCCCAAATGGCCAATAAAACTTATTTTGCTTATTCTTGTGATTCATTTAATTTATGGCATGGTAGATTAGGTCATGTGAATACTAATTCAATGAAGAAATTAATATCACTAAATCTACTACCAAGTTTTGTCTTCAATAAACAACATAAATGTGAGATTTGTGTTGAGGAAAAATTAACCAAGTCTTCGTATCAACATATTGAACGAAGTACTGAACCTCTTGGTCTAATACACATGGATGTATGTGACTTAAAGTTTATACAAACGCGAGGAGGAAAAAAGTACTTCATCACGTTTATAGATGACTGTACTAGATACTGCTATGTCTACTTAATGAGAAGTAAAGACGAATCCGTAGAGAAATTCGCTCTTTATAAGACCGAAGTAGAAAATCAACTCAATAAAAAGATTAAAATGTTGATGAGTGATAGAGGCGGCGAATACGAGGCACCGTTTGCACAGATATGCGCAGAAAGTGGCATTATACATCAAACCACAGCCCCATACTCTCCGGAGCAGAATGAGGTTTCCGAACGTAAGAATAGAACGCTCAAGGAAATGATGAATGTTATGTTAATAAGTTCTGGGTTACCCCAGAACATGTGGGGGGAAGCGCTGCTTTCCGCCAACTATGTATTGAACAAGCTACTGCATAAGAAGCGTGATAAACCACCTTATGAACTATGAAAAGGCCATTGGCCGAGCTATAAATTCTTAAGGATTTGGGGTTGTCTTGCGAAGGTCCTTGTCTCGCTTCCGAAAATAACGAGAATAGGGCCAAAGACGGTAGACTGTGTGTTCATAGGATATGCACACAACAGTAGTGCTTATCGTTTTCTCGTGCACAAGTCGGATAATCCCGATGTGCATGTAGATACTATCATCGAAACTCTAGAAGCTTATTTCTTCGAGAAGATCTTACCACGCAAGTCGTCCATAACTGTAGAGACTGAGGAGTCAAACAGTGAGGAAAATGTGGGGGCAAGTGAACCGTTGGAGGAAGAAGAAGAAGAGCCTCGACCTAGTAAAAGGGCTAGAAAGGAAACGCCTTTCGGTCCAGATTTTGTAACCTTCATGATAGAAGACGAACCGGAGACATTCAAACAAGCAATGTCATCCCCGAAAGCCCAATATTGGGAGGAGGCGATCAACAATGAGGTTGAATCGATTTTACAAAATCACACTTGGGAACTAGTGGACCTACCACCCGGGTGTAAGCCACTAGGACACAAGTGGATCTTCAAGAGGAAGAGAAAGCTTGATGGAACGATCGAGAAATACAAGGCGAGGCTTGTAGTGAAAGGTTTTAGACAAACCGAAGGTGTCGACT
Organism: Primula vulgaris; assembly: GCA_963920805.1. Lineage (NCBI taxonomy): Eukaryota > Viridiplantae > Streptophyta > Magnoliopsida > Ericales > Primulaceae > Primula > Primula vulgaris. The sequence goes on from OY987222.1 coordinate 21,618,749, forward strand.
ATTTTGGCACCTATGCTCCTGTCTCCAGGAAGACGTCAATCCGGATAGTCATTGCTCTCGCGACACTGTTCGATCTGGAAATACATCAAATGGATGTTAAAACGACATTCTTGAATGGTGAACTGGAAGAGGAAATTTACATGGAACAACCGGATGGGTTTGTGGTTCCAGGTAAAGCGCACAAGGTGTGTAAACTTGTGAAGTCCTTATATGGACTTAAACAAGCACCTAAACAATGGCACGAAAAATTTGATAGAGTGATGCTATCAAACGGTTTTCGGATAAACGAGTGTGACAAATGCGTCTACGTAAAAGGAAATGAAAAGGACTACGTGGTAGTCTGCCTCTACGTAGATGACATGATTATAATAGGGAGTATTGATAACATCAACTCCACTAAGAGAATGTTGTCACAAAAATTCGAGATGAAAGATTTGGGTGTCGCTGATGTAATACTTGGTATGAAAATTACCAAAACATCAGACGGATATGCACTATCTCAAACTCACTATGTCAAACAGATGCTTGAAAAATTTGATAAAGATAGTAGAGCTACATCCAGAACTCCGATAGAAATCTCAACCATCCTGAAAAAGAACTTTGGGGAGAGTGTGAGACAATTGGAATATTCTTGAATAATAGGCAGTCGGATGTACGTCATGAACTCTACTAGACCAGACATAGCCAACTCAGTGAGTAGACTGAGTAGGTACACCAGAAATCACAATGAGGAACACTGGAAGACCATCATGAGACTTCTCAGATACTTGAGGTTCACTGCCGACCGAGGGTTGCATTATACCAAATATCCAGCTGTACTGGAAGGGTATTCTGATGCAAACTGGATCTCGGATTCCAACAGTACACGATCCACTAGCGGATATGTGTTCGTGTTGGGAGGAACAGCTGTCTCGTGGAGATCATCCAAGCAGACCTGCATAGCCAGATCAACTATGGAATCCGAGTTCATAGCTTTGGATCTAACAACAGAAGAGGCTGACTGGTTGAGAAGCTTTCTGGAAGAAATTCCAATGTGGCCGAAACCTGTCCCAGCAATAAGCATGCACTGTGATAGTCAGTCAGCTTGGACGGGCTCAAGATCATATGTATAATGGAAAGTCCCGACACATTCGTCGGAGACATAAATCTGTAAGAGAATTGTTAGCTAACGGTGTGGTGTCATTAGATTTTGTGAGATCTGAGGACAATATAGCGGATCCATTTACAAAAGGCTTGACTCAGGTAGGAGTTGAAGTTTCATCGAGGGGAATGGGGTTGAAGCCCATCAAACTGGAAACCTCCTCAGAGGCAACCCAACCCGAACTGGATTCTCCAGTGTCAGGTTCAATGGGAAAACCGACCTGTGGGGGTGACCGAACAAAGCACTCGGGAACCTAGGTTCCCAACCCATTTCTAGGATGAAAGAGTGATAGACCTAGACCATCTAAATGGTGAGCATAAGGCTCTTAATGAAAACAAGGATCTCGAAGGTCGAGAGGGGTGAGTCAGGACACCCTTAACTTGAAATCACTATGACGAGTGTGTATGGCTGATACTATGTGATGAGCCATGGACTAAATCACTAGAGCACTCGGTTGAATTTTGTCAAGGCACTCCACGGCCAAATATGGACAATAACCAAAGGGCTTAGCAAGCGGTGTAGAAAGGGCACTGTGTGAGTATTACCCTAGTATGCACAGACGCTAAAGGGTTCAAGGCTTTAAAGCTACCCAATAGTAGCATATCAGATTTTACATCACTATGGCAGGTTCAAGGCGCGCGCTACCTGTCCTTATGCAGTGAACTCTTGCGGTTCTCTCGTATGCATTTAGGGGCATTTTTATTTTTCAGCCAATTGCATTCATGTGGGGGATTGTTGGAAAAACATGTTTTACATGGGTGTTTCCGAATGGTCACAGGACCAACTTTGAGTCGATATTACATGTGACAATGCTGAGTTGTTAATACCGTACTCAACGCGATTGAGTAGCTCGTGTGACGAGCTTCGTAACGGTATATCGCATGACCTATTCGGAGAATGGGTGTGAATACTAATCGACTTCAAAGTTGGGCTCTCGAAAGAGGAGAAAAGCTCAATGTTGGAAAATGGAATGGAAAATGGAATAAACCTTTGAGGGTTATCCCATATTGGAAGATTAAGACTTAATTTTACAATATATATAGAAGACCAACTCATGTAGTTGTTAAACTAACATGTCCACATACACCTAAGAGTATTAGTGTGTACCACACGCGCGCTCGCTCGGGTCGCGGGTCACGGGTCGCGGACGCGGGCTTGGGCTTGGGCTTTGGGATTTGGGGAATGTCTTGGGTCTTGGATCTTGGGTCAAATATGAAAAGTGAGTTTTGTATAAAATACAAAAGTAGTCCCTAGAGTTTCCAGCAATTGAAACGTCAGCAATCAATGAGAATAAATTGCAGATTAAGTGATGTGGTTTCAGAAATTGATTGGGCGGATTCTGGGGGTGTAACTCCCAGAATTGAATGACCATTAATGGCTGCGGTTTCAAGAAAGCCTATAAAAGGCAGCCCTCCCCCTCTCATTCAGACACAATCACAACACACACATCACAGCATATAGCATACATATTAAAGAGAGAATCGCACCACTATTAAAGAGAGAATCGCACCACCAACAGCTCGACCTGTGGTTCGGTGCCGGTTTCCACACGACCCACTCTGAGACAGAAGTTGTAACTTGGGAACAAAGTCTCGAAACCAGAAACATTTAAAGGTGGTTCGGGAAATATTGTTTAAGGGAAACTGACCAGCAGTTGTCTCTTCTTTTAATTTCTGTTAATTATTTTTCAGTCCTTTTACATTCTGTCTATTTCATTTCAGTACTGTTTATTTTCTGTAATAATTTTCCAGTACTGTTTACTTTCTGTAATTTACTTTTCTGTATTTACTTTCCTGAACTTTTCTATTCTGTAATTACTTTCTGTAATTTATATTTCAGTTTTGTAATTTATTTTGTTTACAGAAATAGTCTAGACATTTAGTAATCATACTATTCTGTCTGGCAGTTTTCTTTAATTGTTAAACAGTCCAGCAGTTTAGTAATTATACTATTCTGTCTGACAGTTTCAAACAATTACAATTTAGTCCAGCAGTTTAATATTTTATATTAAATCTGTCTGGAATTTAATTAGTGTAATTTAAATTCTGTACGAGTCAGGAATTGTAATTCATATTCCAATTGTGAGAAATAAATTGTTATTTCCATTTAGTCTCTGCTTTTTCAATTATTATCTTTTCAATTATTGCTTTTCGATATAGTACAAAACCAACAGTTTCCACATCTTGTCAATAAAGTGGCTTCGAGATAAAGGCTTTAACGATAAGCGCACAAACTCGATACATGAAAACGAAAAAAGGCTCATCAATGTTAACCATCAATTGATACTGTTGATAATAAATCTAACATCACTACAAGGAAATGAGGAATTAAATGCAAAAGATTTGGATTGGCGGTCGGGGCACCATCCGGGCACTGTCCAAAATACAGTAAAAAACAGGTTGAAGCTACAATGTACTACAACTTTTTAATAATTCAAGCTAAAAAGATGAAACCAAACAAGGTTTACCAACACGTGGTTAAGACTGTATTTGCATTTTTTTGCCGTCCTCTTTGGGATTGTTAGATAACTATCTTTCCTTGGTGTTTCGCAACTGACAACTGCGCTCTGTAGATTATAAAGCTTATCAATCGTTAACTAGAATTTTCTAACTACGACATGATCTGCTTCAAGTTGTTAGAGATAATTTAAGCTTTCGATCACTTCCAAAATTGTCAAATCCTTTTCCTATTGCAATTGCAGGGAACTTACTTTTGAATTCTGATGCCCTGCCGACAGTTGGAAAAAAAAAAGGGTGAAGTTTTGTATTAGAACATCATATATTAAATCCATGTCCTCAAGTTTCACACGACATTGTATATGCACGTACTCGACGATGCTCGCGGGGCCTTGTGTAGGACGAAAGAATAACTTGCCAACTAATATCAGGAAGTGTTTACTTTTATTCCCGAGATAAACTGGTCAAAGATTTTATGAAGTGAATTTTTACTTGCTTACATACTTGACTACGTGTGTATACGAGTTTATATGCTTCACTTTTTTTATTTTGCACCAAGTAGCCCAAAGTATTGTAGTTATTCGATAACCAGTCCTGGCATATAATATGTTTAATTGTGGCCACTTAAAAACTTTATTTGTTTTATGTTTTATCTTACTTTCTATAAACCCAATGTGTTGGTGCTTGTTAGGCGAAAACTTGTATTTGACAATAAAATTTTTAATCCAAATTTTTAAACCGAAACATAAACGAGCAGTTGCTGATATTATAATGTTCTGTTGTTATGGCTTATTGACTTATTGTAGATCAAAAGCATCACCTACGTACAGATACATACATTTTTTTTTCCAAAATAGTTTGAGCCACGAAGGCCTTTCTTTAAAAAGAATAACAACAAATATTCTCTTTACGAGTGCAATTTTGGAGCACCTTCCCGAACACCACTTCTTGCACGGTGCGATTTTACTATTGATAGGTATAAATATTTTGACACACTCATGGACATACTCTTTGAAAGTCATTTGATAAATATATTTGAGCTAGATTCACATAACTTTTCGAGTCTTTATAAGAATGTGCATCAAAAGGTCTCTAATTATATCACCCATTTAAATATTAACGGAATGATATAGATAGATTTTTTTGGCACACACTCATACGGACTCGTCGACCATCATAGTTACATAGCAACATAATTCTCAAAACTTCCATATTTTTTTCTAAATGAAACACTGATTTGGTTATTAACAATAAACAAAGTGATAGTACGATATTCAAATGCCAGTGGAACAATCCTACGCTATTTAAAAATACAAATATACTATGGAAGTATAAAAACCCTCTACTCAATATTGCCTACCAGCATATGCCATCATGGAAAGGCGATTACGGAAACCCATATAATGACAGGAGAAAATAAAAGTATCCTGTTATTCTCAAATTTTCTTGTAGCGAAATTCATCCCAAGTTCTATAATAAACCAAAGAAATATTAGTCACTGTTACGCATGTGTAGAGTTGTCCCATTAAGGCCTTAACCATAAATGAAATAAAGTTTGACTAATATTCTAAAGAGATGTTAAGCTTTCACTTAAATCCGGTCATAACTTTTAGGTAGGCTGGGATCGGGTCGGGACCCGACCCAAAAATCCTATCCCGAATCCCGACCCGAATGGAGTCGGGAAATATATTTGGCTCCCGATCCTGTCCCGAAAAAGGTCGGGTCTCGACATTTCGGATACCCGATATTTAGGGTATCCGACGGATCGGGATGAGATAATCCCGATTAGTATTAAAATTTTAAAAATGCATGATAAATAATTAAAAAGTTAAACTTAAATAAATTAGTAAGCGGGCAAATAATTGATTAGACTAGACTAGTTATATAAGTTGCAATTTTAAGCCAGTGATTCAACTTGGATAACCTATACTGTAGTTCAAAAAATAATGAATATACTAAATATCTAGTTAACAAATAAAATTACTAGCATCATATACTATATGACGTTGATCAATCTCAAAATACTTTTTGATTTTGCTGTTAAGGTTAACTGTCAATGCTGATAATTGTTGTGTAGCATTCCTTTGTTTGAATATTTTATAATTTCAGTAATCCAAGCATTGTGAAGGTTTTTTAGGAAATTACTTTCTAAGATGTTATCAGATTGTTTAGTAGGATTGATAACTTAAGTTTACATGATGTAGGTCAATAACTTTTCTCATTTGGGTTGAATCATAAATAAAGGTTAAAAAGTTTGGTATAAAAACATATACGCAATTAAATTATATGTATTTTTTAATAGTTTCGGGTCGGGATCCGGTGCCCGACGGGTATCAAAAATTACACATGATCCCGATCCCGAAACAATCGGGTCAGGAGGATACCCGACTTGGTCGGATCGGGATTTTATTGTGTCGGAGTTCTTTCGGGTCGGGACTAGGTCGGGTGTCAGGATCAGGTTGGGGAGCGGGATTTTTTGCCAGCCCTACTTTTAGGTGTGTGAAGTAAATGACTAGAAATAATTTGAACACAGAGATTTGTTAACGGCGTTTGATTAAACTTATGGTATAGTTGGGCGATATTCATCTAATTTAACGTAGTATTGTAAAAGGTTATAAAGCAGGAGCTTTATACTTATAAAACTAATTGTTAGGACCAGATTTCTGGTCTAAATATTGTTTATTGTCTATTGGTTTTCACTAAATAAATCCTAACTGTTGTTAAGAACTAAGACAGTACTGACAGGTTTCAAGTACCAGTTGCAACCTCAGTTGCAACCTTGGCTGACAGGTTTCAAGTACCAGTTGCAACCTCAGTTGCAACCTCAGTTCTAACCTGTTGTCCAGCAGAATTCTGTTTAGTTCTATTTATCTGCATAACTATTCTTTAATAATAATCATGTGTTTTAAAGTATGCAGGATATATTCTCAAATGATCTTAAAGGATTAATATGTGGTTATTGAGGAATATCAAAGTGTTAAGGAAAGATGTTGTATTAAAGATGTAAAGAGATTAATTTATAAGGTTGTTTCCTTTTGAATATGATCTCTTCTATTATGATTATCCTTATCACTTGTGTCAAATCTTTGATCTTTATATATTCAGTAAAGACACGTTTGAAGATTGATTATATGGAGTTGAATGATATGGAAAGATATTATCTTTAAAAGATATTATCTTTATATGTTTCCTAGTTAAAGGAAAATACTAACTCCTACTTTTAAGCTTGTTATCAATCAGGTATCAACCAATGATGATTGGAGTCAATCAATGCTGAAGTATCACGCAATGCATGGGAAGATTGAAGCCAATCAACAAGTCAAAAACAATCAAAAGATATTGAAGAATAGAAGATTGTTTTACTTGCTTATATAGAGTTGATAACTAAGCTTGTAAAAGTGTGTGTTCTAAATTATAAAGAACTTATTTTCTAGAGAGAATACACGTGAGCTTCAAAAAGAAAACAATGGTGGGATGCCATTGATTTATATTTGATAGTTATAGAGTAGGAGCAATATAGTGATAGGCAGAAAAACCTAGAGGGAGTCTAAGTTTTTCATTAAGACTTGAGTCATATATTGTAAGCTTTTTATAATATCATAATCTGGGTAAGTGCCCCGGAGACGTAGCCTAGTTAGGTGAACTCCGTTGTTAAATGTGCGTGTGAATTATTTTCAAGTACATTTAATTTTAAAACAGTTCTGTCCATTAATACACCTGGTTCCAACTGCAGTTCCAACCTCACTTGGAACCTTAATGCAAAACTGCATCTAGAACAGCGGATAGGAATTTCAATTGGTATCAGAGCTTTACACTAGACCTTACTTAGTGTGGATCCTGTGTTCTAGAATAAATGGACTTAATGAGGGAAGGAAACGCTTTCAACAAACCTCCATTGCTTGAAGGAGGAGTGAACTATGGAGTATGGAAGATCAGAATGAGGTCTTTCATCAAACAGCAGAATGAACATGCATGGAAAACTGTGATGTATGGATGGGAGGCTCCAACTAGCATTGATAGTGAAGGAGAACTGGTTTTTATACCTGAAGACAGATGGTCTGCTGATGAAGACAGAAAATCAAGTGCCAACTCAACAGCCATAAACTTGATTTTTGCTGGTGTAACTCTCAGTGTATTCAGGTATATCTCTCACTGTGAAACTGCCAAAGAGGCATGGGATATTTTGCAAGTTACTTTTGAAGGAACTACCAAAGTAAAAGCTTTTAAACTTCAGCAGTTAACTACTCAATTTGAAAACCTTAGAATGGAGGAAGATGAAAACATTGAACAATTTAATGGTAGAATCTGCCACATTGCTCATCAAGCTGGAACCTTAGGTGAAAAATACAGTGATGCTAAACTTGTTAAGAAAACTCTTAGATCACTTCCAGAAAGGTTTGAAATAAAAGTTACTGCTATTGAAGAATCAACAGACTTAGATAATCTTAAACTTGAAGAACTTATAGGAAATCTAAGCACTCATGAGCTGAAATTTTTTAAACCAAAAAGACCAGAAAAGGGAATAGCATTTCAGGCTAAGAAATCTGAACCTAATGTCTGTGATAAAATAAGTGATGAAGAACAGCTAGCTTTCTTTGCTAAAAAGGTTTTCAAAAAATTTTACAAGAGAAAAGAGGATGATACTGGTTCTTCTAAAAACTTTCAAAAAAGGGATAACCAAGTTAAGACAGAATGCAGGTTCAATAATAACTCTACTGGTAAGTGGAATTCTAAAGAGAAGGATAACAAAGATTATAAGCCTAAAGAGATTCAGTGTAGAGAATGTAGAGGCTTTGGTCATATTCAGGCTGAGTGTGCTAATACTTTAAAAAGGAACAAAAATGCCTATATATCCACTCATAGTGATAGTGATTCTGAGAGCAACAGTGATGAAGAGGATGAGTCTAATTTTGTTAACTTTATGGGAATAATCACTGAAAAAGAACCTACTTATGAAAGTGACTGTGAACATGTTTCAACTGAAGTTACAACCACTCTTAAAACCTACAGCAGTGATGAGGAAGAACCTTCTGATGAAGACATTTCCCAGCAATATCTTGTTCTTTATGAAAAGTATAAATGTCTGAGTAAACAAACCTTGATCATAAGCAAACTTAATGTTAATCTAAAAGATGAGGTTAAAAGTCTTACTGAGAAGATGAACTTACAACTGGCTGAACTTACTGAAACTAAAAAGAAAATAAAACTGATGAATGTTTCTGCTTCAGAAAAATTAGATGACATGCTGTCATATTCTAGAGGTTCTAAAGATATCAGTGGTCTAGGTTACTATGGTGGTAAAAGTACAGGAAAAACTACCTTTATTGAAGCTGTTGCTAGAGCTAAAACTCATAATTTTGACAATAAGGTTAGAAGTTCAGTTGCAACCAGATTTGCAACCAGGAACAAAACTCAAGTTTTTGTAGAGAAGGTTAGAAGCGCAGTTATAACCAAAGTTGCAACCATGAATAAACTGAATAGCTTTAGGTATAAAAATAACTTTAGGTTGAAGCTGTGTAATTTCTGCAAGAAACCTGGTCATTCTGAAATCCAGTGTTACTTAAAAAGAAACAGAAAGTATATTTCTCAGAAAACTTGGTTAGCTTCTGTTAATAAAAATCTGAACTGGGTCTGGAAAGTTAAAGAAAAAGCTATCTTAATTGCTAATAACAAAGCTGTCATTAACTCCTTGAATGCTGTTACCTCTAATGATTGGTATTTTGATAGTGGTTGCTCTAAGCACATGACAGGTACTGCAAGTCTCTTAAAAAATGTCACCATTCTTACTGGAAACACTGTTGTGTTTGGAGGTGGAGATACAGGTAAGATTGTTGGTAAAGGAACCTTAAACAAACCTGGAATGCCTGTTATTGAGGATGTTTTTCTTGTAGATGGTCTAAAAGCTAATCTTATAAGTATCAGTCAACTCTGTGACAACAAAATGATTGTTAAATTTGACAAAGAAAGGTGTCTAATTACTAATCTTAACAATGATTTAATCATGACTGGAGTTAGATCAACCAACAGCTGCTATGTGTTTGAAAAAGCTGAAAAAGAATTGCCTCAAAGTAGGTGTAATCAAGCCATTACTAATAATGTGGATATTTGGCATAAAAGGCTTGGGCATGTGAATTACAAAACTCTTGATAAGCTTGTTAAAAATGAATTGATAAGAGGAATTCCTAAACTAAGTGCTAAAACTCAAAGTGTCTGTGGTGACTGTGCTATAGGTAAACAAACCAAAAGTATTCACAAAAGTATAAGTCAAATCTACACTAAGAGAGTCCTAGAACTTCTTCATATTGACTTGATGGGGCCTATGCAAACTGCTAGTATAGGTGGTAAGAAGTACATTCTGGTAGTTGTTGATGACTTCTCTAGATACTCTTGGGTAGTGTTCTTAAAAGATAAGACTGAAACTTTTGAACTGTTCAAAACCTTGTGCTTAAAACTTCAACTTGAAAAAGGTTCAACCAGTGGTAATATTGCTAGGGTTAGAAGTGATCATGGAACAGAATTTGAGAACAGTAAGTTTAGAGAATTCTGCAACTCCTTAGGTATTAGTCATGAGTTCTCTGCTCCTAAGACTCCACAGCAAAATGGCATAGTTGAAAGGAAAAATAGAACCATTCAGGAAATGGCTAGAGTCATGCTTAACTCTAAGAAACTTGCCAACAGATTTTGGGCTGAAGCTGTTAATACTGCCTGTCATATAGTTAATAGAGTTTATATTACTAAAGGCACTTCCATGACAGCTTATGAAATATGGAAAGGTAGAAAACCCAATGTTAAGTATTTTCAAGTCTTTGGGTGTGTCTGTTACATTCTCAGAGATAGAGAGCATCTTGGTAAATTTGACTCTAAAAGTGATAAAGGGATCTTTCTTGGTTATGCTCAAAATAGTAGAGCATTCAGAGTCTTCAATCAAAGAACCAACTGTGTTATGGAATCTTATAATGTATTATTTGATGACCTAAAAACTGTTGATGAGATTACAGGTGATAATGAACAGCCTGAGATTGCAGAAAAAGACAAAGAAGAAACTCAACAAACTAGAAGTCCCATAGTGGTTGGAAGTCCAGTTGCAACTGAGGTTGGAACTGAGGTTGGAACTGAAGTTGAAACTCAGAATTCAACAAAATCAGAAGAAGATGGATCTGCTATGCCAACAACAAGCAAGCCACGCTATGTGAGGACTCAGAAAAATCACTCTCTTGACAATGTCATAGGAGAAGTTGCTTCAGGTATGAAAACCAGAGGTAAAAGAAATAATGTTGTTCACTTTGCTTGTTATATTTCTCAGTTAGAACCTAAGAATATAAAAGAAGCTTTAGAAGATAGTGAATGGATTATAGCTATGCAAGATGAGTTGCATCAATTTGAGAGAAATGATGTATGGACTTTAGTACCCAGACCTTCTAATAAAAATATTATAGGGACTAAATGGATTTTTAGAAATAAAAGTGATGAGGATGGAGTTATTATCAGAAATAAAGCTAGGTTGGTAGCTCAGGGTTATACACAAATTGAGGGAATTGACTTTGATGAAACCTTTGCTCCAGTAGCTAGAATTGAATCCATTAGAATGCTACTGTCTCTTGCATGTCTGTATGATTTTAAACTGTTTCAACTTGACATAAAGAGTGCTTTTCTAAATGGTGTGATTAATGAAGAAGTTTATGTCTGTCAACCTAAGGGATTTGAGGATCCTAACTTTCCTGAACATGTCTATTTGTTGAAAAAGGCATTGTATGGCCTAAAACAAGCTCCTAGAGCTTGGTATGATAGATTAACCAAGTACTTGATTGAAAAAGGCTTTAACAGAGGAGGAGTTGATAAAACTTTGTTTACTAAGAAAACCACAAAGGACATAATAATTGCTCAAATCTATGTTGATGACATTGTCTTTGGCTCTACTTCTAATAAAAGGATAGAAGAATTCATTTCTGATATGAAGAATGAATTTGAAATGAGTGGTGGAGGTGAACTAACTTACTTTCTAGGATTGCAAGTTAAACAGAATGAGAAAGGCATTTTTCTGTGCCAAAGTAAGTATGCAGACAATCTTGTTAAAAAGTTTGGTCTGAGTGAGAGTAAAGAGAAGAGAACTCCTATGAGTACTACCCTTAAACTGTCCAAAAATGATAAAGGTAAAACTGTCTGTCCAAGTCTTTATAGATCCATGATTGGAAGTTTGCTGTATTTAACTGCTAGTAGACCAGACCTTTGCCTAAGTATAGGAGTTTGTGCCAGATATCAGGCAAATCCTTTAGAACCTCATCTTCTAGCTGTCAAAAGAATTCTAAGGTATGTAAAAGGAACACTTCACCTAGGCCTATGGTATTCCAAAGATACAAACCATTTTCTAAGTGGCTACTGTGATGCAGATTGGGCAGGAAACATAGATGATAGAAAGAGTACTTCTGGTGGTTGTTTTTATTTTGGAAACAACCTTGTTTCTTGGTTCAGTAAAAAGCAAAATTGCATATCTTTATCTACTGCTGAGGCAGAATATGTTGCAGCTGGAAGTGGATGCACTCAACTTATTTGGATGAAACAAATGTTAACTGATTATAATGTCAAACAAGAAATATTAACTTTGTTTTGTGATAACAAAAGTGCTATAGATTTAGCTAAAAATCCAGTTCAACATTCCAGAACCAAACACATTGATCTAAGGCATCATTTTATTAGAGAACTAGTTGAAGAAAAGAGCTTAATTTTAGAACATGTTTCAACTGAAAGACAATTAGCAGATATTTTCACAAAGCCCCTTGATACAAACAAGTTTGAATCATTAAGAAGTGACATAGGGGTATGTCATTATCAATCTAATTGAATACTTTTGCTAAATATGTCTGTGTTGAGTACCTTTAATAATTTTTATTTCTAAGGTTAAAGTCTTATTTTGAGCTATGATGTTTTTGTTTTGAAAAAGCCGCTTTTTGATGTCTCAAAAACAGATGTGAGGTAACTTGTCCTTAAAAAACCTCTCTGGTAATAGAGTTGCAAGCACAAAGTGCAATTTTTTTTTGGTTGCAAGTTCAGTTGCAACCTCAGTTGAAACCTCATACTCTCAACAACTGGTTAGAAGTTCAGTTACAACTTCAGTTGAAACCTCGTGTTAAAAATACTGGTTGCAAGCTCAGTTGCAACATCAGTTGAAACCTCAGTCTATTCTATAACTGCCAAGACAAAGTCTTGTTATTTTTGACATCACTTATACTCTTTCCTTGCTGAGGTCATCAAACTAGTTTTTGTGTAGAAATAAAAACGGATTTGCTCAATTTAAGCTCCTAAGATTTAATCTTTATTAGAGTTATTCTTTGATAAACATATTTTCTTGAGTAAATTGCTAGGTTTCTTTTGTTCCCCTAAAAGTTAGATATCTGTTTAAGTGTTCTTTATCTTGAATCAAGTCAAATTTCCTTAAAAAGCTTCAATTTTTGAATTTTCAAATTTTGGATGAATCTGTTTTGAAAAAGGAATGTTTATCTGTGTAATTGGCTGAATTTATCTTAATGCCAACTGTTTCTGTCGTGATTATAGTATGATTTATTTTTCAAAATTCTGTTGATAAAATACTTCCTATTTTTAAGCCAAAATCTGTCTCTAAATTGATTTGCATGTATCTATTTCCAATTTCAAAAAGATATGGTCTTTATTGCTATTTATACTAACTTCTTTTTACTATCCAAAATCAATTACTCTTTACAGAATTACTCTCTCTCCCTATCTCAGTAAAATCGTAAGTCCTCTGTAAAACCCTAGTTTTTCAGAAAAACCCACTACCAGGTTCTAAGTACGGTTGAAACCTCCCAGTTGAAACCATGTCCAAAAACCCCAATTCTGATGATGATTGCACCCTCAGAGATTTTCTGAATAAATCTCCAACTCGTCAAGGTTCCAAATCAAAGGTAAGTGAGTCTTCCTCACCCAAAATTAAGCGCACTAAGAAGCGTGCTAGAAGGAATTTTGATACTGACCCTGCTATAGCTAAGTTTGAGTATGTTCCAACAGTCAATAATGTTGATCCTCGTTTCTGGAGTAGGACAACATATAGGAGGTTTAGGGGAATGGCTAGTAAAGAAATTCTGTGTGAAAGAAGGCTTAATTTGGTTAGCTATCCTCACATACAGGTGTATGTTGAGAAATTACTCTCTGCTGTTGGATTAGCCAAAACTATTTGTTATGCAGACTCCTATTACCCTGCTGTTGTAAAAGAATTCTATTCCAATTTGAGCAGTGGTGTCTTTGAAGAGGGTAATCCTAAGTATGGAAGAGTGTTTTTGAGAGGTGTAACTTTGGATTTCACCCCTAAGTTGATTAATGACTATCTGTGTTGTCCCAGTCCTACTGTAGACAACAATGCTGAACCAGATTTAGAAATTCTAGCTTTAATTCTAACTGGGAAGAACACTAGGTTTGATGGTTATTCCATCAAAACATCCTCTCTCACATTAAGTGCTGCTGTGTTGCACAAAATTGCTAGGTTTAACTGGACACCCACCAAGCAATCTTCCAAAGTCAACAAAGATATGGCTATTTTTCTGTACAAGATTATGTCTTTACTACCCATCAACTTTGGCCTTCATATCTTTAATCTTATAAAGGAATTTAGTGATGATAATTCACCATCCATTCTGCTTCCTTTCCCCTGCCTCATATCTAGTCTTATTCTGGGCCAAGTCTCTTCTCTTGGTAGAGATTCCCCAATAAGTATCCAGAATGAACCTTTCACTGAGTGTCCAACTGCCCTATATATTTCTGCTAAGCTGTTAAAGGAAGGGCATGTCAATGATATTTCTGGTGAGAAAGGTAAAGAAAAAGAGGCAGAGCCTTCTGCTGCCTCCTCAACAAAGAAGAAAGGAGTGAGGTGGTATTTGAAACAGAGATTGGCTTACAATGAAGAGAGGAGAGCTGAATTGGATACTGATGATTATCTGATCAAAGAGCTGTTGGCAAATACAGTTGAAGATGAAGAAGAAGATGGTAGTGAAGCTACTCATAGCAATGATGGTTTTTCAATCAGCAGTGATGATGAAGTTGATGAAGATGTGGTTCACGACAGACCTCTTAGGGAAAAGGCACCCTTTACAGACATTCCAAGTGACTAGTGTGTCCTGGTTCTGTCAAATAGGGGGAGTAATGGGTTGAAAGTTTATGTGTTTTCATTTTGATGTTTTCAAGGCTTTATTCTGTTTTTCAATTATGCTGTATTAAGACAATTTTATGCCTGTTTGGTTTTAATCTGTTTGGTCTTAATCTATTTGTCTTTAATAATTCTGTAATTTCCTTCTGAAAATATCTTGATATCTTGTTGAAGTATGAATGCCTTTAAACTTGAAACAGGTTTGAAAACTTACTGTGTGCACATACATTGTGCTTATATAATATGCCTGCAATTCTAACATACAGGGGGAGCTTACTGATATTGAATTTGCAGGTGGTTGGGATGATTTATAAACTTTATTGATTTGTCAAAACCAATGACAAAGGGGGAGATTGTTAGGACCAGATTTCTGGTCTAAATATTGTTTATTGTCTATTGGTTTTCACTAAATAAATCCTAACTGTTGTTAAGAACTAAGACAGTACTGACAGGTTTCAAGTACCAGTTGCAACCTCAGTTGCAACCTTGGCTGACAGGTTTCAAGTACCAGTTGCAACCTCAGTTGCAACCTCAGTTCTAACCTGTTGTCCAGCAGAATTCTGTTTAGTTCTATTTATCTGCATAACTATTCTTTAATAATAATCATGTGTTTTAAAGTATGCAGGATATATTCTCAAATGATCTTAAAGGATTAATATGTGGTTATTGAGGAATATCAAAGTGTTAAGGAAAGATGTTGTATTAAAGATGTAAAGAGATTAATTTATAAGGTTGTTTCCTTTTGAATATGATCTCTTCTATTATGATTATCCTTATCACTTGTGTCAAATCTTTGATCTTTATATATTCAGTAAAGACACGTTTGAAGATTGATTATATGGAGTTGAATGATATGGAAAGATATTATCTTTAAAAGATATTATCTTTATATGTTTCCTAGTTAAAGGAAAATACTAACTCCTACTTTTAAGCTTGTTATCAATCAGGTATCAACCAATGATGATTGGAGTCAATCAATGCTGAAGTATCACGCAATGCATGGGAAGATTGAAGCCAATCAACAAGTCAAAAACAATCAAAAGATATTGAAGAATAGAAGATTGTTTTACTTGCTTATATAGAGTTGATAACTAAGCTTGTAAAAGTGTGTGTTCTAAATTATAAAGAACTTATTTTCTAGAGAGAATACACGTGAGCTTCAAAAAGAAAACAATGGTGGGATGCCATTGATTTATATTTGATAGTTATAGAGTAGGAGCAATATAGTGATAGGCAGAAAAACCTAGAGGGAGTCTAAGTTTTTCATTAAGACTTGAGTCATATATTGTAAGCTTTTTATAATATCATAATCTGGGTAAGTGCCCCGAAGACGTAGCCTAGTTAGGTGAACTCCGTTGTTAAATGTGCGTGTGAATTATTTTCAAGTACATTTAATTTTAAAACAGTTCTGTCCATTAATACACCTGGTTCCAACTGCAGTTCCAACCTCACTTGGAACCTTAATGCAAAACTGCATCTAGAACAGCGGATAGGAATTTCACTAATGAATCTTTCACTTTCTTTGCCTATCTCTATTTGCTAGAATTAACAACTATCGAATTTAATCTAATGAGTAACTGAGTTAGGTCCCATTTATGTAGTAAAGTGTATAGTTCGATTTAAAAAAAAAATCAATCTAATGACTAACAATCATTAATATTCTCACAAAAGTTGTTTCCCCGGTGATCTCAAGAGTCGAGAGTAAGAAATGATATCCTAATTAAAAATCAAACCCAACATTTATATGATAAAAGCTTATTAGAAAAAAGCTTCATTTACTTATTAGATAAAAGCTTTCCTAATTTAAATATCTTCAAATAAAATATTCTTATCTTTGGTGTATGACTTTCTCTATACCTCCTATTCTCATTCTTCAATCTTTTTTCGACGTTTATTCTTGATTTTATTTCATTAATTGAGTCAATCCATGACTTGTCTTGACACAATTTTTTTCTTTTTTGCAGTTCTACTATCTTTGGTTGCAACTGAAAATGAACCGAGTGTGATGAAACTTTAAGAACACTTACACATATATCATTAATGCAACAAATATGTACACAAATAAACATGAAGTTCAAATTAGTTTTTTAATAAATAAAAAATTTAAGAGTTTATTTGGTTCTATTACAATATAGGTCATAACAATTGAAAATCCGAGCACAACGACGACTGGCGGCGTTTTTCGAGTTCCGCCCGCATGGGGACGATGGATTATAATGGGGCAACTAGGGGTTTGTGTATTTTATAAAATATTCCAACTCAAACTCAGGTTTGCTATATTTATTGTTTTGGTTTTTATCTTTCAATTATTCCTCCCAGACTAAAGTTTTATACACAGCATATATATATATATATATATATATATATATATAGATACTCACTCCGTATCAATTTATATGTATTATACGAAATCACAAGCAACTTTGATCGGTTTTGAACATGTAACTAAATTGTCAAAATAAAAAAATTTAATTTTTTTTACATAGTTTGAATGTTAAATTATATGATAGAATTTTTTAAAAAATTATTTCGACAATTTAGTTAAATATTCAAAACCGTTTAAAATTACAGGTGATTTTGTATAAAACATATAAATTAACAAGGAGTACATACTTAGTAGCAAGAAGGAAGAAAGGGGGACATTCCGGCTCCTCAATCCACCTCTCATGTCCTTTTTCTGCAAAGGTAGTAATTTACTTTTCAAGTTGTAAACTTGGTTGTCGATTGATAAGAGGCCCCCTTCTCCAAGATTATCCTCTATTATTTTTTTATTTTATTTTGAAACTTATCCTCTATTATTTGTTCACGAGAATTTGCTAATGGTAAAGATTTGTTGTAATCGCATTTGTATCATGATGATTCATTAATATGATTGTGATGGAAAAGAGTGAATTATGCATAGACATTTGATGTGATCACATTAGTACATTAGACGGTTCTGTTTATTAATGAAAATACCGACTAATTAGCCTAATTTTATTCTTAGACTCAACTTACGTGTTTAAACCAAGGATCACGTTAGTTTAGATAATATATACATATAACAACAATATTCATAAGTAACAACATTGAATTCTTTCGTTATATTCTAATAGGTCAATTTCAGACGTTTATTACAGTATTTACAACATGTTATGTTCTATTACAGCGACTGTGGTCCGGGGCACTTGGTACTTGGTTCTTTTCATTCTTCTTCTGTTCTTGTGCTCCGGGGGCTGCACACACGAACAACCGGGGAGGGGAGGGGAGGGGGGATTGGAGGTGTCTTGAACGTTGCCCATCCGACGCTCAAGTCAGTTCAATGCAGGGATATGGGATATAGTTCAATATACATTTATAAGAATATATGAGTCTGGTTATATAGGTAGTTCATACTTATTGATCAAGAGTATAATCTATCTTTTCCGGTGAAAGAATGCAACCTCCTCTACTAATATATTAGACGGGTATTAAATGCTCAACCATCATTAAATTATTATACGGTACATTTATGATCTAACTATTTAACATAAATAACGGTCATGACACAGTTGCATGAGACACGTGTCAGCCCCGAATTGGACCACACAAATTGGCACCAAGGGTTAAAGAGATTTGATGTCAAAGACATCTCACACGTGTGAGCCACATGCTGAGAGATATGTGCTCATCACGTGCGTCCGATATGTACTGACTGACATGCCGAAACCTTAGTCTGAGGTGTATCAAATCCAACCTTAATGTTCTCTTATCTCTTAAAATAGGTTTTAATCACCGTTAAAGCATTGGATGAATGAATACTAATATTTCCTCGCCAATGTTTGAAGTTTTACATAAAAAAAATTGCATAAATAATCGATATTAAAGGTTACATTATATGCAAAAAATGTTTATGTTAAATCACATAAATGAAGAATATACTCATGCGATTTTTTTTAATAAATGATAGATCCTGTATGTTTATTTTATTAATAATGAAAAAAAATAAAAAACTTATCACCCCACTAAAAAAAAAAACACCACTAAAAGTGAAGTGATTATACTCGAGGGTCAATAAATTTCCGTGAAGGTTGGGCTATTATTTTTCAAGAGGGGAGAAACTACGAAAAAAAATATTTCTTCTGAATTCTGGGGACATCTATATAAGAGAGTATGTATTTTATGGTATAACTTTAGATTTTTGTTACTTTTTTTTTTTGAAATAAAGATTTATCTTACTTAAAATAGTGAATTAAAGTGTCTATAAGTGAGTCTCCTCGAAGATTGGCACAACTTCTAACTGCTAGTGTGCCCATGTATATAAATGCAATAGTGTTATTGAACCAGATATGCTCAGACCGACTCTCAACACATCAGTTCTCAATGAAAATTTAGAATTTTATTTTCATCCCGAAATTTAAGAGTGTATTATTCGGCCATATACTTAATATTTTCAATTAATATTTAACTTTAGACTAGTCTCAAATATGGTTCTATAATATTATATTTGAGTTTTTATTTTGTTGAATCGTCAAATAAAATATATTAAAATCATTAAATTTTTTTAATTAATATTTAATTTTATGGTAGTTTCAACTAGGATTTCATAAGTATTATATTTGAGCTTTTATTTTTGTTTTGGTTGAGGTGTAAAAAGAATTATAAAAATTAAATAAATTACTGTATAACAATTAATTAGTCTAGTTGAACCAGTCTAGCTCGCGTTAGTGATATATAGAGCAGTCGCACGAGTTTTCTTACACTTTTCCTCATATTTAAAGTAATTAGCATCACTTTTATATTTTTAGAGTAACAATTTAACTTTATACATTTTTCAGCTTTACTATTAAATTTTTTTATCATAACTAAATATTATTATATTTTAATATAATTATATCAATTTTTTTTAACCCAAATTAATTTACTAGAGCAAGCATATTAAATAAATTAGACGTTTTCTCATATTTAAAGTAAAAAATACATTTTTACCACTTATAAGTAAATGTTTTGGTTTATACAAATTATCATCTTTTTTATAAATTTCTCTATCACAACTATACAACTATTTTTTTGTTATTTTATTAATTTATATGTGAAAAATACAAATAAATGAGAGAGAATAAGAGAAAAGTAAGAAAGAGAAATTATTATTTTAATTATAAGCGAATATCTTGATCTCTTATATTTGACTGATATTTGAATTTATGTATATTTAAGTTAATTGATAAGTAAATTGATACGTATATAATTTTAAAATAATTTTATTATATTTAAGTTAAATTGATAATATAAGATACCCGATTGCTATTGGTTGCAAATTTGAACATTCAGGAGTACTGTTTTGTGTAAGAAAAATGAATAAATTGTTGCATGTGCAAATAGAGAAATTAAGGAGAAAAAGAAATAGTGGTCAGATGATGATAGAAGTGGTAGGAATTCAGACTATTGACCATTGAGTAGATCAAAAGTAGGTATATGCAGGGTAAGAAACAAAATTTTGGGCTCCTAATTATGGAACGCCCACTATTTTACCAATTAAAGGTATAATAATAAAAGGGAAATGATAGATGGACAAGACTACTATACACGTAAAATTGACTAACATAATTACAATTTTAACCTTAAACAAATCCACTCTACCCAATTCTCCTATGCATAGCCCCTCTTTTTATCGTACTTACTCTCTTCCTTTTTTACTTGGGAAAATTATCATTTAATACATAACTAGATACTTAATTATGACAAAAATCATGGTCAATTTTTTTTTTGGGTTAGATTTTCGCGATTTCAATTGTTATTTTAGAGTTAAGTTTTTTTTCCGTATAGTTATCATTCATCAATTTCTATATTATTTCGGGGTTATACTGATTAATGCTCCGTGATGCTATACATTTTCGGTCATTTACGATATGTGTTGCCCTGGTCCTCCATATATACTTTTATGTTTAGTTTGTTGTTTTAATGTTTTGGGTGTTTGTTTTTTTATTTAATCTCTTAGTGAGAATCATGAGTTTTACTCCGCTTTTGCTATTTACGATGTTCTATTTTTTTTTACGTTATACGGTGCTCAATTTTTTTTTATGTTATACGGTGCTCTATTTTGTTTTCATTGATGCTATACGATGCTAATTTAATTTTTATTGTTGTTATGTTTGATTGAATATGTATGATGTTATAGATGTGATGCTGAGGTGATACTATTTGATAATGTGTTGCTCCAATTTTTAATATATATGTGATTTCTCTCCCTATGTAGATTATTTTAAAAAATCAATTGATGCTCTATGATACTTTCTATTTTTTGCTATAATTTTTTTATTAATTCTCTTTATTTTTTCTCTTCAATTGATTTTTTTCTACACAATTCTAATTTGAAATTTGAAATAGTACTTTGAGGAAAAAGAAAAAGTCAATATATAAGTAACAACAAAAGATTTAAAAGGGATAAATTTAAGTGGAGGGTATTTTTGTATATTAACATTTAAAATGTACTTAAATGTTAAACAAGAAATACAAATATGTGTTTCTTACTAGTAAGAGCATAGCATAGTAGTAAACCTTAATTTCCCTTTTACTTCTTTGAAAAATGAAAAGCAAAATCCATCATTTGTATCCCTCTCTCTCGTTTTTGTTAGTTTTACTAAAAATAAAAGAAGAAACGTGAGATATTTCATTATTATTATTTTGAGATTTTTACTTAATCTAATTGATATTAAAATTCAGATCTATACTATTTTTATTTATTTTTGTTTGAAACGATCTTTGACATGTGATTAAATATTAGAGTTTTTTCTTTGAAATATAAATATTAGAGTTTGTTGGGTGATTTTAGAAGGATGGTGACTAAGGAGATAGAGGTATGTTGGTCTTGAAATGAGAGGACTATTAACTGTTAGATGCAATGTTTTTATTCTGACGTGGATAAATTAGAACTGTACAAAAACTGTGTGTCTTTGTCTGTGCAATTATAGTCTGTGTATATAGCAACACTCATAATAAAATTGCCTTAAACCCCTACCCTCTTCTGATATGACCACTCACAAATACTAGTATTACGTACGTACAGTAGATTACCCTTTTTATTCTGGGTATATAGACCGAATTCATCCCTTACTCATTTATCTTATATATAATAAAATTATTTTAAAATTATACACGTATTAGTTTTTCTATGCATTAACTTAAATTTACATGAACTCAAATATCACTCAAATACGAGGGATGAAGATGTTCCCTTATAATTAAAATAATAATTTATCTCTTTTACTTTTCTCTTATTCTCTCTCATTTATTTGTACTTTTCACATATAAATTAATAAAATAACAAAAATATGAGTTGTATAATTTGGATAGAGAAATTGATAAAAAAACTGATAATTTGTATAAACCAAAACGTTTACTTATAAGTTATAAAAATGTATTTTTTACTTTAAATACGAGAAAATTTGTAAGTTATTTAATGTGATTGTTATAGTAAATTAATTTGGGTTGAAAAAAATTGATAGAAGTATATTAAAATATAGTAATATTTAGTTATGATAATAAATTTGATAGGAAAGGTGAAAAATGTATAAAATTAAATTGTTACCCTAAAAATATAAAAGTGATGCTAATTAAGTTAAATATAATAAAAAATGTAAGTTTACCACGCATGATATAAGTGGACTACATTTCTCGTTGGTTTTATTGATAACCCCTCCTATAGCTCTATCTGAGGATGCCCTAGAAATAGTAAGTTCTTTGAGAATCTGTTTGAAACTGGTAAAGACTTTCCCGCACCCATATATAGAATATATTTTTCTTCTGTTCTTGCTATATAGAAAAAACCATACCACTGTATATTCACTACAAAATAATGTTTGATTTAGTGAGAGTCAAAAGCTGTCGCAAGCCCGTCACTAATTTAAAAAGCTGTCACAAATCTGTCGCAAATTGACTAAACTGTCACAAAGCCGTCACAAAAACCGTCGTTAATAAGCTCGTAACAAAAAATACCGTCACTAATCCCGTCGCTATTTGAGTATTTTTTTTGTAGTGATTGTCATGTTAATGATTATTTACATATTAGATTTAAGTTAAAGATATGCGAGATACATGTTAACAGAACCGATAATAAAATTTATCCCACTTGCCCATGAGCGGATCTACATAGAGGCATATGCCCTCATTATTTTCCAGTATAAAATTACAAATATACCCATTTATAATTAATTTTATTACAAAACTGGCACAAGTCACAATTCAGCAGTACAAAATGTATGTATTGTTGTTTTGGTTCTTTTACTAATTAGGAAACTTCAAAACACATGTGACTTAAGTTGTTGATGGTCCACTAAGTTTTAGTACTTATTTTTCTGATATCTTTTTATTTCTATTTTTTACTTTGCCATTTTAAGATTTTTCACATCAACTCTCATAAAAGATGGATAAGTCTTTGGTGTCTCAAAAATATATTTATAAATCTTTTTTTTTCTTTTTTGCACAATTTTTTTTTTATGAAGTCTAGGATTCTATACAAAATTCTTCATTAGACATAGCATGCTTTTAATGCTTGTAAATGAGCCATTTACAACCTAAGTAAGATTGTATTAAGTTATCTGCAAGCTTTATTCGTGCTGATCATTACACTTTTTTATAATTATGAGACTGTGTTAAGCTATTGCAACTGCAAGCTTAACTCGTGTTTAACGTTACATTTTTTTTTATATTAATTAATATTGTGCCCCACAAAGGAAATTTATGAATCCTGACTTGCCTAAACCCTACCTTCTTCTGACATGACCACTCACTAATACTACTATTGGGTACAGTGGACTACCTTTTTTTTTAGTACATCGTAAATAAGTGGACAACCTTTTGCACATGTGTCATTGTTTGTGGTTTGGTTTATTTTCTTTATGTAACCCCTCCTATAGCTCTATCTGTGTATGCCCTAGAAATAGTAAGTTCCCTGAGAATCTGTTTGAAACTGGTAGGACTTTCCCGCAACCATATGTAGAATATCTTTTTCTTCTGTTCTTGCTATATAGAAAAAATATATATATACTATATTATATTGGCAGGCTTGATTGAATTTTCTTTCTTTTCAATTAAGAATGACAAAGAAACACAACTTCATTTTAGTAGAAACTAGTAATTTTTTCCGTGAGGATGAAAATGAATGGAAAAGAATTAGAGCAGAGATACGTTCAAGTTTATGTTCATTCCTTACAGATCCGTTCATGTTCATTTGATTACAAACAATAAATAATGAATTACTTACATAAATATTAACATCATTAATTTTCAAGATAGTCAAACTATTTATGTGTAAATATTATGATAAACTACCATTAAGTTTGTAACCATTTATTACCAAAGCATGCATTTAGATAAAAGATTACCATTTAGTTTGTCAATATATATATATATATATATATATATATATATATATAATATATATATTATAAAAATCATTTTATTTTAAACTGAAGTTATATATATATATATTCCTAGTGTTATATGCAAATATTTTTAGGTTTATATATATCGTATATGAATCTTATTTTTAATATATATATGTATATGACAAGTTTATTAATTAGTCTAATGAGGTGAAACTTAAAAGCAAACATATATATATATTTTATTATTGATTAGATAATTTAGCAAATGAGATATCTAATTTTGTTCATATTCAACACGTTTAGAAGCAAACTGCCAAATACTCCGGAGGCAAACACAAGACTATTCACGAATTGTAATAGTATCATCCAATGTATTAACTAGATCGCCTCAAAACCGGCTGATAATTGAAAAACTCACAAATTCAAAATTATAGTTCAGTTTTAGCCTAAAACTCGAAAGTCTCAAAAAACAGCGTTGACACGTCAATACTAAAAAAACACGCGTCGGAACTCAAAAAGTTTAAGATTTAGCTAAGAAAAAAAAATTCTCATAAAAATATATAGTCTCACAAAATATTGTTACAAACAAAAGAGCAACTCATTAATCCATTATATATACTTAAACATATACCCTCATGATTTAACTATATAATATTAGTTATTCATAGTCTTGCTGACTAATTATTTTCATATATTCTATACTTATTGAACATATATATTTATTTACGTTTTTTTAGGAAAGTTTACGCTTTTGACGTTGGAACTTACGTTTCGGTAGAGGTCTTCTAAAAACGATTCAACGATTATTTAATTAGCGTTTTAAAACATTGGTATCATCTATAATAATAATAGTATGCAGAGATAAAAACACATTAGTGATTACAAAAAAAAAGGTAAAACACATTAGCACCAAATCTTTCCAACATTTAGAGTAAGAGAGTAATTTTATTAAAATCAAAATCAAAGAAACGCCGGTTGTCCCACCATCTGCCACAAATAAAGCGACAGAATTAAAATAATAAAACATGTAGAGAGAAAAAACCTAAGCTTACTCTTTCCCCAATTCACAAAACTTAAAACCTCAAATAACTCCAGTCTAGAGAGGGATTTTTCCTGTACATTCTATGGTATATTGATGGTTCAAATTTTATCAACTTAGAATTTTCATATAAATTCAAAAGAAAAAATCGATCTTTTTTTTAAATTAATATACTATTTTATTTCTAAAATGTTTATTCAAAAAAAATACTTCCTCCGTCACACATTATAAATCATATACGAAACCACGTGTAATTTTTACGGATAAATAACTTATATCTAGATTGTCGAAATAATTTTTAAAAAAATTATATCATATAATTTAACATTGGAACTATGTATAGAAATTTTAAAAAATTCCGTTTCGACAATTTAGTTACATGTTCAAATCCGATCAAAATTGCATGTGGTTTCGCATAGAACTTATAAAGTGGGATGGAGGGAGTATGTAAATTTTAATATTTTATATTTTTTTAAGGTATTTATTAATATTACTCTCTTATAAATTGTCAAAGTAACAATTAAACTAAAAAAAAAAAATTAAAATACCAAACTATACAGATTTTTTTTAACAAACATTTTAAAAATAAAATATTATATTGATTTATAAAAAGAATCTAAAAAAATTACAAATACATATGAAAAAACCGAAAATCTGATAAAACACGAATATTCCAACTTGGTAAAATTTGAAATATGAGCACTATAAGTACAAGGTTTCTACATCACCTTCTTAACCTTAAAACAATCCAAAGGGACTTAAACCTAGGATAACATTCACTTTCATTTACACCAATTAAAGTTTTTACATCTCTTCTCTCTGTCTTGAGTGATGGCAAGGAATACAGATCCACTAGTGGTAGCAAAAGTGATAGGGGATGTGATAGATGATTTTATTCCAAGTGTTAAAATGAGCATTACTTATAGCTCTTCAAACAAACAAGTCTTCAATGGCCATGAGTTTTTCCCCTCTTCGGTCTCCATTAAACCTAGGGTTCATGTTCATGGTGGTGATATGAGGTCCTTCTTTACTCTGGTATGTATTTATACCTATATCTATCTGGCTTCTCTTTTTTTTTTTATAATTTATCTTTTTCGCATTATGATTAGGGTGATTTCATCCTTCATACTTGACCAAATATGGGAGTCGCTTTTGATTTGTCAAGTTTATGAGAAAGGTATCTGAATGACAAAATATACCGGTGGTACTATCGCCCAAATTTACATTTATTTTGTGACTAATATGAATATTTAATGACCACAAAGTACTGACTTTTCACAACCTGGAGTAGTGAGGTAACAGAATTTGTATTTAAGTACTTTTTCTTGTTATAGTGATGACTTCGTGATAAATGATGTCATCTCAGATCTAAAAGATATATATTTTATTTTTAGTGAGAAAAAAGAAAACTAAGTCACTATTCTATACATTTTCATTGCATTTATAACTGTCTTATCATTTCTTTAGAAGCACAAATACTCTTTTATCTGATGAAATATTTACTTTTTTTGCAGATTATGACAGATCCAGATAACCCTGGACCGAGTGATCCATACCTAAAAGAGCACTTGCATTGGTATACCCTGATAAACCTTAGGATCACTTTTCAGTTTCAAGACTTTTTTTTAGTATTTTTATAGTTTTAAAACTTGAACAAGCACTTCTTGGATATTATTATAATGAAATAAGTATAGGAAAAAAAATAGTTACATTTAAAACACCAACATCAGACTATCTTTTTATTTTCTTATTTAATCATAAAATTACATTTTTTTAAATTTTCTATGACCTACTTATATTTTACAAAATTACTGAGCTTCTCGATAATACACTACATAAGAAAACTCATTTCACCTTACTCTAAGGGTGATCTGTATTAACTAAACCGTCAAAAATTAAGGGCAAAATTAAGGGCAAGTCACCGCTACAAAATAATGTTTGATTTTGTGAGAGTTAAAAACTGTCACAAGTCTGTCGCTAATTTAAAAAGTTGTCACAAATCTGTCGCAAATTGACTAAACCGTCACAAAAACCGTCGCTAATAAACTCGTAACAAAAAATACCGTCACTAATCCCGTCGGTATTTTGGTATTTTTTTGTAGTGTATACCTTTGCTTTGCCTAGAACGATTTGCCCAGTCACATGACACATCAGCAAAAATAATATTTTTTTTATTGTAACACGTTCTAAGCTAGAGAGACTAGTTATTTTGGCATCCACGTCATTAATGATGACGGTGCAAAACGCCATATGCAAAGGAGATTTGCTGAGGTGACGCACAAACCTAGCTAATTAATTGGAACATTTCTCACGTTTTTTTATTTTATAAAATTCATACTATTTTTAAAATAATTTAAAAAGTAAATAATGTAAAACTTTGGTGACAAAAAATTAACTTTTCAACCCAATTAAACCCGATTTATTTTTTAGAACCCGATTACCCTAAACTTAAATATTATTTAAATTCCAAAACATATTGATTAAATTTTCATGTTCGTTAGCTTTTCTATCATATTACTTATTGCGGAGGAATATTTCAAGATATAATTAATTTTGAAAATTATAAAATCAATAGTTCAACGACCACAGCCTACACACGCTAGCAGTGCTATTAAGTTTAATTTTTGTTTTGTACATAGACATTTGATTAATATATATTTTTTTATTAATATTTTTTAAATCTTAATTCTTATTAAAATTTAGTGTAATCCCCATAAGGATTTTTATTTTATTTAATATGTTGGGTTTTTATTTGGCTGAAAAGTTAACGAATACGACAATATATTGATTAAAATATATATTTTAATTGATATTTTTGAAATCTTAATTAATATTCTGTACTTTAAATTTAGGGTAGTCCCCACAAGAGTTCTTTATTTTATTTATTTGTTGGGTTTTAATTGGTTTGAAAAGTTAACGAACATGAAAAATCAATCCATATTTTTAAAATTTTAGATAATATTTACATTTAGGGTAGGCCGGTTTTTTTAAAAAATCGGCTTTAATTGGGTTGAAAAGTTAACTTTTCATCACCAAATTTAACATTATTTATTTTTAAATAATTCTAAAAATAGTATGTATTTTGTAAAATAAAAATACTTGAGAATTGTTTAAATTAATTAGATTTGTGTGTCACGTCAGTCAGCAAGTCTCACTTGTATAAAACATTTTGCACCATCATTAATGACGTGAACACCACAATAGCCAATCTAGCTTAGGACGTGTTACTATAAAAAAATATTATTCCTGCTTAATTACGTGTCGAATGAGTGGAAAAATCACCCCAACCAATTGAGACTTACCCTAATTTTTGCAAATCACGTCGTCAATATAGATGCATTTTATTTGATCTTCTATACTCAATTCACTAATAACTGGAGCCATGATAGATCCACATGGGTTAATAAATGCATTTTGTTGTATGAACTAGAGTGGTGAAGTTATCGGACATGGTGTGCCAAACTATACTTTTTTGTATAGTTAGCTTAACTATACTTTGTTTTCTTAATAAATGATTGTATTTTTTTCCAATTTTTTAAATAAGCCCTAGTTATATATATTTATAACTTGAAATTGCATTTATATATTTTTTGAATTATATCTCTTTAAAATGTCAAATAACGCCAAAAAAACAATTAAATTGACAAAAGGTTATAAAAACATGAAAATCGAATTTTTAAAAAAGTAACTATTAACAAAACAATGAAATCACCGACTTTACCAAAAAATATAGAAATTTAATAACATTTATTAGTGAAAACAAGGTATAGTTAGGAAAACTATACAAAAATGTATAGTTAGGCTCCCCCTCTTGGAAATTATCATATAAATATAAAACTGGACATGATACACCGTCTATTTTGTTGGGAAGTATTACCTTCCCTGGACATGATACACCGTCTATTTTGTTGGGAAGTATTACCTTCCCTGCACAAATATTAAGAAATCAATTGGCTGTGAATCACATTTACCGAAATAACCACACTTTATATCAAAGAGCTTGGATTTTTATACTACACTTTTTCTGAAAAAACGCACAAACCGTACATTTAATTTACGGTTTACAGAAATTACATGCAAATTTTTTTTTTTTTGTGTAATTTGAATTTGTAAAATAGGAAAAATATATAAAATATGCAAATCCATAATTCACTTAGCTATATATAATTGTTTGTTGTTTGTTTATATTAATTATAGAAATTATAATAATTGTTGATATCTGTCCCATTTTTGCATTATTTTTTTTTTTGGTGTAATTTCAATTTGTAAAAATAGGAAAAAATATATAAAATATGCAAATCCATAATTCACTTAGCTATATATAATTGTTTGTTGTTTGTTTATAATTATAATAATTGTTGATATTTGTCCCATTTTTTCATGATTTATATTTTTTGTGTAATTTCAATTTGTAAAATAGGAAAAAATATATAAAATATGCAAATACATAATTCACTTAGCTATATATAATTGTTTGTTGTTTGTTTATATTAATTATAGAAATTATAATAATTGTTGATATATTAATTTGAAATGTGTTTGATTGAAAAACAGTCAGCAACCAAGTCAAAAACATGAACAGGGTACAGTGCTCTTTAAAATGCAAAGAAAGCTTTACAATTAAATATATTTTCAAGTGTGACAAATATTTTTCCAGGTGGATATCAAATGTGTGAAAAAGATTGATAACAAAATAACACTTTGATGTTTTTTTTGTTTGTTCTAGCATATAAAAGCAGTAGTAAAACAAAGCTAAAAACCCTGACTTCTTTCTCATACTCAAACAATCAAGCTTATAAATTTGGTTATCCAGCAATCAAACAAAGTAATTTTGCAGTTGTTCTCATTTATCCAAAAGCCAAAGTGCAAGTCAATGATACCTGTTTAATGTTTTGGTTATCCTTTTGTTAAATAAATATTCATATTATTATAATCTATACTTTATATACAAGAATCAAATCAATGAATGCATAACCAAGCAAACACATGTACTTCATACTTTAACCATTCCGGATGTGATTCCTTAAAACATATTTTTTCTTAAAATTTGATAATTATGCTATAAAAAATAAGAAATGCATATGATTCTCTAGATTAATATTCTATCCGTCCATAAACAAATGTCTCATACGAAATTACGTACAATTTTGACCGATAATTTTTTCATATTTAGATTGTCGGAAAAAAATATTTCAAAAGTTAATCACGTAGTTTATGGTTAGAACTATATGATGAAATTTTCAATTATTTCATTTCGGTAATTTTGATATGAAAATTTTGATGGTCAAAGTTGTATGTATTTTCGTAGGGGATATTTGTTTAGGGACAGAGGGAGTATAATATTAATAAACTATCATGAGTCCATATTTTTGTGTTTGCAATATTGTTATGATTATTAAAAAATAATAAAAAAATAATAAATAATAATATAAGGTTATTATAAGGAAATTAATAAGAAAGATGGAATTTTGTGTAAATGTAAACGGTTTTAAAAAAAATATAAAATGTGTTAAATTTAAGAAAATGATTGATGTTGCGGATGTCGTAAGATACCGTATGGTTTAGTTGAACAAAGATTTTATTTTGGTTCCGTTTGCTTCAACTGTAAGAGTTTGGATAGGATCAACCCACCTTCTTCTCTTCAATAATTGAACACTAGTATACAAAAAATAACAAGATAACAACCCCAACAATCATAAAATACTACATGTGTTTACTTTTAGGTCATAAGAAAAATCTAAGCTTTATTTCCGTTCCCATTTAATTATTCATTACGAAATTATGTGTAATTTTGATCGGTTTATAACATGTATTAAAATTTTTAAAAACGCTCTAAACCTTAGATTTAATCAAACCAAACAATTTTAACATCATAACCAAACCATTAGTAATAAATATTTAAATAACACAAATTTGAATAAAAAACCTAATTTTTTTATTAAATGGGACAAATATCAACAATTATTATAATTTCTATAATTAATATAAACAAACAACAAACAATTATATATAGCTAAGTGAATTATGGATTTGCATATTTTATATATTTTTTCCTATTTTACAAATTGAAATTACACAAAAAATATAAATCATGAAAAAATGGGACAAATATCAACAATTATTATAATTTCTATAATTAATATAAACAAACAACAAACAATTATATATAGCTAAGTGAATTATGGATTTGCATATTTTATATATTTTTTCCTATTTTTACAAATTTAAATTACACAAAAAAAAAATATGCAAAAATGGGACAAATATCAACAATTATTATAATTTCTATAATTAATATAAACAAACAACAAACAATTATATATAGCTAATTGAATTATGGATTTGCATATTTTATATATTTTTTCTATTTTACAAATTGAAATTACACAAAAAAAAAATAAAAAAAATTACATGCAAACCGTACATTTAATGTACGGTTTGCATGTAATTTCTGTAAACCGTAAATTAAATGTACGGTTTGTGCGTTTTTTCAGAAAAAGTGTAGTATAAAAATCCAACCTCTATATCAAATCATAGAAAAAAAATTAAATTTAATAATTTTCTTTAGTAAAATTAAAAGGTAAAAAGGTAATCACTAATAAATTACTTACTATTTTTGGAACCTAAATAATTATTTAGGAAACAAAAGAGAAACAAAAAACTTTTATATAAATTTTCTCTATTTATTTGGTGGTATCTTATAAATGTAGCAATAGCTCTTATTTATACTAAAACCAAAAACTCAAATCTTAAATGTTGAAAAATAAAAAGCTGTATAAAAGTTCGTAACTTAAAAATAACATAAAAGCTAAATTGTAAAGCCAAAAAAGTTTCAAAATTAAAGCCAAACAAGTTATAATGTTCAACACTCCCCTTAAACTTGTTTGCTATCTCTGCATAATTCTTAATGTTCGAAACTCTTCGTACTTGAGAGCATTTGTAAAACTCTTCGTACTTTTAAGAGGTCGATTTTTTCTTTCAATAATCCCGTTTTGTTGTGAGGTATAAGAAACCTCTAATGACGAAAAATTCTATTTTCTTCTCCATAGTTTTCAAACTCATTTGAGAGAAATTCTCCCACTTGATCTGATCTCATAAAATTTATTTTGTGGCCGCTTTAATTTTCAACACGAGATTTAATTTTTTTAAAAGTATCAAAACCACCGGATTTTTGTTTCAAAAAATAAGTACAAGTCTTTCGACTAAAATTATCAATAAAAAGAGCAAAATAGTTACTTTTTCCAAGCTTGGTTTAATAGGACCACAAATATCCGTATGAATAAGTTCCAACGGTTTTTTAGCTCGGTTGTTTTCTAAACAAACATGCCTCACAAAGTTAATCAACATGATCAATATGAGCTAAACTTTTTACATTATTTTTACTACTCAACTATTTCAATCCATCAAAATTAAGATGACCAAATCTCAAATGTCAAAGGTACGGTTTTTTTTAAAACACCCTTTTATACATTTATCCCACAATTTTGATTATCCAAATAAAACATTTTATTTTTTGACATCGGGACCTTTTGCAACCAAATTTTTATTTTTATCGCTTAATATAAAACTAATTTTTTTTGAATGAATATCATAACCTTTTTCCAAAAGTTGTTCAAATCTTAAAATATTTGATTTCATTTTTGGCACATAATAAACATTCGAGATAAAATTATTTTCTCCATTTTTCAACTGGATTAAAACTTTTTCCTTTCCTTTTACCGGAATTTTTTGTTCACCAAAATAAATATCTCCATTTACCGTTTCATCAATTTTGATAAACATATTTTTATTACCACACTTGGTTGCTAGCCCCCGTATCTAAATTCCACGTAGTATTTTCTTCACTTTTATTTTCATTATGCGCAAATAAAAGTGTAGAACGTTCTTGATTTTTTCTAGCAAAATTAGCTTTTTACTCAAATTTTTTATTATCCAATCTATATTCGGAAGCGTAATGACCAAATTTTTGACAATTATAACATTTAATTTGCGATTTGTCATACCTCGGTTTTACACTTTGATTAAAATATCCCCCTCTTCCACGGCCTCTCACCGGCTAAGAACTTTGTCTCATCTCTTCTTTTCGTAAGAGTTGTAACCACCAAGGCCATAAGTTGGACCTCGACCTCTTCCTCGTTGTCTTTTCGGATTGCTAAAAATTTTCTTGTTCATCGTAAACTTCGTTTGGAGAGCTTGTTTGAGTGACTCTCCTTTGCCTCTCTTTTGTTGAGTTTGTCTTCGTGGGCTTCAAACGATCCCAAAAGTTGAACAACCATCATAAATTCTACGTGTTTAGATTATTCATTGCCCATGACGATATAATTCCATTTAGATGCTAAAGAAAGTAAAAAAAATTCGACGACACGATTGTTGTCTAAATCTTCTTTATTTCTTTTCATTTGATTTGCTACCGTTTGAACACGCGAAACATAATCATCGACCGATTCGAAGGCTTTCATATGTAAAGCCTCAAAATCACCACGTAAGGTTTGGAGCCGAACCTTTTTCACCTTGTCAACTTATTTAAAAGAGTTTTCCAAGATGTCCCATGCTTCTTTACTCGTAGTTGCACACGTCACATTTTGGAACATAACTTCATCCAATGGATGATGGTGAGAGCCTTCCATTCTTTTTTCTTCAATTCCGTCGTCTTATCCTTTTGAGCTTGGGTAAGTACGACACCTTCTACGGGTTATTCGTGCCCGGTTTTCGACAGTATCTCTCACGTCTTGGGAACTAATGAACATTTTCATTTTAATTCTTCAATTATCGTAAAATTCTTTCTTGACTATGGGGGATAAATGGGGTCATTACACCGGTTATTTTGGTAGCGTTGACTCTGGTACCACTGTTGGGAAGGAAAAGAGACCAGAAAAGGACAACTCCAAAAATAGAAGGGAACAAGTAACTTTTATATAAATTTTGTCTGTTTATTTGGTGTTATTTTACAAATGTAGCAATATATATATCTTATTTTATTAAAATCAAAAATTCAAATCTTAAATGTAGGAAAATAAAAATCCATAGGTTACATGAACCTAAAGAGTTGGTAAGTAGTAAAGACTAAGAAGTTATAAAATTAAAGCCAAACAGTTGTAATTTTCAACATATTTACCCTAATATAATTGTTATTCCATATTGAAATGTCTCAATTGAAAAAAAGAAAAAAAACCAATAACTATTAAAGCTAGCTTATTACAAGAACAAAAGTAGTGATTTCACTAAGCTAACGGGTAATATTAACAAATACAAATACATTCAATTGATTATCTTAAAAGAATTGAGCTACTTTAGGAGATGGTTTTATGATCGGATTATCACGAGTCATACCTAAATTACACACAGGAGTACATAATTTAACACATTACTTCATTAACGCATGCATGTAAATTAGGTGACCACTAGTTGCACCTTAATTATATCGGGGAAAGTTGTAATATATAATAATGTTTTATTGTAATCATGTAAAATTAACGAATGGGTTGCTAGTTATCAGTTGATCTAATGTCTCCTCTTATGAGATCTATTGTACTCTATTTATTTATTTTCTGTTTTTCTTAGAAAAGAAAAAATCTATGAAAAGGCTGAAATAAAGTCACTGCGCATTCAAGCTGGAGAACAAAAAGAAAAATTTATAAGTAGTACTATAATTTTTGTGAAGAAGATTCAATGAACTTGTAGTGGAAGTGGGGTATAATTTGCTTTACTGATGTTGTTTCACTGTAAAAATTATTGTAGCTGGCTAGAGTTTCAAAACCAACAAGTCTAAATAAAATAGAAAGACAAGCCTTTGGTAATTTGGGCACTTGATACCCAAAATATCATGGTACTTGAATGTACTTGTGCTCGTTCAGTCGTTTGGTTGCATATTTTAATTAAGATCTAACTTTGCAAACAGAAGTGAATAAAATGTAACATTTTCAAGAGCCCTATTACCCAATCTCCACAACCTTCCATTTATATTTTGGTTTAGTTTATCAATTTCTGAGCTGGGCTAAGAACACATTGGATTAAAGTGATATATCACTTTGTAAAAATCAGATCACATACAATACAAGAGCAGTACTAATGGTTAAAGTATTTCTTTTGACAACTCACAGGATAGTCACAGATATTCCAGGCACTACAGATTCCTTTTTCGGTAAGTCCTTTTCATTATATTCCGGATAGATTTTGCTATAATGTCCTATATTTGTGCATTAACTTAACCACTGATAAATGAATAAATTAATACACAGTAGATTTCACGTTTTAAGTGTTAACATCAAGATTTTACGAATCAGTAATGTCTCGAAAAAAGTTAGTTATGTCATGACCAGAGTTGTGTATTAGTGTAGTGACTATTATAATTATTTTCGGAAGAAGTGTGGTTTTATGTTGAAACGTAGACATAAACCAATATATGTACAGTAAATTGTGACAAATTAAATTGTACTGTTGTTCACTATTATGAGCATCAACTATGATTTCTGAATACTTAATCACAAAATCATTGTCGAGTACTATCATTTTTTATCAGTTTATATCTAAGAAATTGTTTATGGCATAAGTTTATCTGAAGAGATTTCAGTAAACTTAAGAGAATATTGTGTTCACTTTATGTTGCTCATTTTAGAAAATATGTATATTTGAAAACAAAAACAACTACCAGAAAGCAATTATAAAAATGGCTAACAAGCAAGAAAAAAATTAACAATTGCAGGGAAAGAAGTGGTGAAGTATGAGATGCCGAAGCCATATATAGGCATACACAGGTTCGTATTCATACTCTTCAAGCAGAACCGAAGACAGCTAGGCGTGCGTGTGCCCACTTCTAGGGAGAAATTCTGTACAAGAAAATTCGCGGAAGAAAATGACTTAGGGATCGCAGTTGATGCTGTTTTCTTCAATGCTCAAAGGGAAACTGCTTCTAGGAAGCGCTAATCATCGAGTTATGGAATAACAATAATTGGATGCATAAGCTATTGTGTCTTTCTAAAATTGGGGTACTTGATTGACTTGTTTGTGTTGAAAATGTAACTTGTTTGGTTTAATTCCTAGCCTTTGTTTTTTTTTCTTAAGTTACAAACTATTGAGTTTTATGTAATTAAGAATAAGAAGCAAGTTAAGTCTTTTGATTTCCTACATTTAGTATAAATGAATGGTTATTATTTCATTTGTAAAAGACCACAAAAAAAAAGAGGGAATATAACAAAAGTTCATTTCCTCTCTTATATATTTTGTGTGTTATATATTGTGAGTAACTTTTTCAAGTACTCATTTTCTTCCCAACAGTGGTATCAAAGCCGCCGGGAGCGGATTCCTCTCTAGCTCCCAAGGGAAGACATTTCTTGGGCAAACCACGGATGATCGAGACATAGACTGTTGTCACTGGGCCTGATCCCACCCAATGATGGATGCGGGCTACTAGCGTGGTGCCCACTAGTAGTACGACAATAATTGATTCTCAGGAGTACGAAGTAAATCGTGAGGCATAGCGTTGGAGGCTCTAAATGTGTGTGAGAATGACGTGATGACTCACAGACGAAGTGCATGAGTGTTGTGGTCGGAGAGTTGAGTAAAGAACCGAGATTGAGGGGGAGTTGGGCGATGTGGTCTATATGTGAGGGGAAGATTATTAGATTACACATATAATGCCACATCGACCAGATATGAGAATAGATGCACACATATATACACTAATGACTCACCATACTATTGGGTTAGTATTTAGTATGAGCATAAGCTTAGAGGTGTATATTGGAGCCATGTGAGCATGATGTGTGCGCGTGTGAACCGCCCCGACGTGATAAATCTCCCTACATAAAGGCTGGAAATTAAACCAAACAATTTACATTTTCAACACTCCCCATAAACTTGTTTGTCAACTCCAAGCAAACTTCTCAATATTTGAAAGTGTTAATACTTGAGAACCTTTGTAAAAATATCCGATTGTTGTAACGACTCGGAAATTTATGTATTTATTATTCGTTGTTATAAAATTTATAGTAATGATTATTTATTGTGTACAAGTGTATATATGGAAAATATATGATATATTAATGAAAAAGATTAATAATAGGTTTGGGTGTTGTTTGTAATAAAATAATAAATGGTGGACCAGACTAGTAATTTTATTAAACCAAAAACCTAAAATATCTAAGTCATATATACATACGTTACATATACATATACATAGTTATATGTATGGATAGCCGCATAGGCAGTGAGAGAGAAGAAACGACGAAGAGAGAGAGCGAGAGAGACTTCATCGGAGAAAGAGATGAACGAGGGAGAAATAGGGGTCGGTGAGCCCAGGCCATCAGCTGCCTGGTAGATAGGAATAATAGGCAGTGGCTGTGGTGGTTTTCGGTATTCGGGCAGCCGTTTCGGAGTCCACTATCGAGGTCTTCGGGTGTCCGTTTTTCGCAATCAAATACATTTTCTTAATCTACTCGTCGATATCTATCTACCTGTGTAAGCCTGCTTCTCCGATTTTCACTTTTATAAAAACCCAGTTTTTAAGATTTTATTAGTAATCCGAATTTGGTCATTTATATTGATTCGTGCCTTATTTTAATTACATAATAGGGGTTGTTAAGGACTGTCGCTAGGCTGTCCATATTTCATTAGGTGGTACGGCTCGAGTTTGGGAGTTTTTTTTTACAAACGAGCTCTCATTTATTTCGGTAAGGGGGAGGAATATGATTTCGCTTTAAAGACGGGTTTGTGTGTTATTTGTTGCATGTTAATTTAGGCTCAGATATTGATGTATATTGTTATAAGCAAATATGATGGTGCATTTGCATTATACTGACTAGGGATTATATATTTACTATATTTAGAACATAAATTGTGAAACTATGATATAAATTAAACCTTTGAGAAGTGTTGAAAGTGGTGACAATGTGTATACATATGTGGTGGTACTGTGATTAAAATGATGTGTTTCAAGTGACATTCGATAACTAATTAACTATAACATATTAAAGTGTTGTGTATTATTTTCGGTGTATGGACTTTACTGTTTTTCGCCCTTTTGGAGCTTTTATATATATATATATATATATTCTGGGATTGTAGTACCAATGTGTATGGGGTACCACTGTATGATGGATCCCTGAGCAGTGACTCTAAAGGTGGGTACATTTGTACCATTGTGGATTTAAGGATGAGCCCCGGAGGCTTACGGTGAGAGCCCGGAAACTTGCGCAAGTATTAGGTGTATCAGTACCATAGGGGTAGTGCCCTTAAAGCCAGCCTCATATCTCTAGTCACATACGGTAGTGTCAGTGTGTGGGTGGGGGTACCATTGTATTATGGGTCCTTGAGCAGTGGCTCTAAAGGTGGGTACGTATGTGATCAATCCCGACTTTGTTTTCATTGAGTTTTATTTTTATTATCATTATCTATTTATTTAAACCTTGTTTATTTGTTCATTTATTGTGAATGTGTGAGTTACTGAGGTGGTTACATTTTCCATAAAATTGTCTTGTCATTATTTATCATGATAATATATTTGCCATGTTAGGATTGGATGTGCGTGCTTAGTAGCATGCGCCGCTTTTTAAGCGAGATTGTTTTCTGTACGTTTTGTTTTCAATCGACGTACAGGTGCCGACGTAAGACGTGACGAAGCTTAGAGTCATTGCTAGTGGCTCAGTTATCGGATTACACTTGATCGCGCGCACGTTAGACTTTTTATTCATGTTGGAACTATTTATTTAGTTGAGCCATGTTGGCCTAATTAGTGTTTATCGCGAGTTTGTTCGTTATTTGCATACAAATACTTTATTCGTACCTTATTTATTTTGACCATATGTTTTGGATCTTGATGGTTAGCTGGGTTGGATGTGACATTTTATTGTTGGATTGGTTTTAGAAATATCGCGATTGGCGAGTTTTAATTATCTATATCATGTTGTTTGAACATGTTGATTTTTGTGGAAACAAATAGATACGTAAAGGTCATGCCGAAATTTCTATAAATCATTTTATTAAAATTGCTTTCTTTTCGTATCGTCACATTTGAGCGTTGTTGGCTACCCTTAGGCCAATAGTGACTCAAATATGACTATCGGCATGTTCTGAAGGATCCGTTTGGTTTTTATTTAGTGTGTTGTCGAATGCTTCCGCATATTTTAATATTTAAACCTTTTTCTCTTAAATAATATTCACTACTCGGGTTTACCCAAATCCGGGGCGTGACAATTGTGATTTCGCATACTTCACTTCAACATCGTTTCTTAATACAATCCTCGTCAAAATTATAAATTGAGTCGGCTTTGCATGTCATTCGATTGCGACGAGTTTCATAAACATTTCGGTTGAAGTGTAATGTTGCTCACACCCCTTTATCAACTTGACCGACTTTGCACAATTTGTCATTTTCATCACGTATTTTTTTTTTCTCTCATAACGATATTTTTCTTTCTTATATTTTGCAATCTTAACATTTTCCATCTCAAACTTGTCAAAATATTGACACATA
The DNA here is from genome assembly GCA_963920805.1 of Primula vulgaris. NCBI lineage: Eukaryota > Viridiplantae > Streptophyta > Magnoliopsida > Ericales > Primulaceae > Primula > Primula vulgaris. The sequence goes on from OY987222.1 coordinate 21,658,351, forward strand.
TTAACCCATCCGGTGTCGATACTTGAATTATTCAAAACCAAGTGTTCTCTTTTCTCATGTAGCGTTTTATCGTACTCAATACACAAAATCATATTTTTATCAAACTCTATCTCGTGAAAGTTATTTTCAAAGTTATTATCTAAATTAATATAATCTTTCCCTTCTCATTTTCTTCAATATGAAAACAATATTTCTCACTTTTGTTTTCGGTGTGAAAATATTCTTGATAACTGTCACCAATTTTAAGTTGCGCCTCCAATTTTTCAAAGAAGACTTTACTATCAAAACTTTTATCCATTTTGACATACAAATTTTTTAATTTTTCATCAGCCAAAACTTTATTTTCATGATCTCCCTTTACCTTTTGAAATTCTTTATCAAATAAAATTATACTTTCAATTTTATTATCATTTTTCTCTTTCACGTTAACTAAGTTTTCATCGGAGAAAAATTTACTCACAAAATTTTCCTCTACTTTTCCGCTCCACTCATTTGGACATATATCTTGTAGATTTGTTCTTATTTTGGATACATTTTGCGCATCTCCTTCAAATTTCGTATTTGATAAGTCTTCCGATTGCTCATCTCCGATTGCTTATCCATACCCTCTTCTCCTTCACTTTCCGTTTCGCCACCTTTTTTTTTCTTCCCAATTTTCACTATCCACTTCTTTACGTTTGTTATTTTCAAACAAATCCGAATATTCGCTTCTTGCTAATCTTGATTCTCTTTAACAATAATAAATTCATCTTTTTCGAAACATTATATCAATACTATTTGGATAAACTCACGTCTTTTTACTTGCGACAACAAACTCGAGAATTTTCCATACATCACGCGGAGACTTTTGATTTCCAATCTCCTCCCAAATTTTTGGGTGTATGGATCTTTCTAAAATAGAAAATGCTCTATTTTCTTTCATTTCACGGACCTTTTTCCTTAAGTCATCTTGTGGTGTTTCACTACCCACGTCTCATAAATCACACCTTATGATGGTACTTAATCTTTGTTAATTTGAGTACATCAACTTTTCGGATATAAATTCCATGGCTCCAGAATCTTTAAAACTCTGATACTACTGTTGGAAAGAAAAAAAGGTGCTCGGGAAAGCAACTCACAAAATATGAAAAGTGAAATGAACTTGTATATAATATCTCTCTCTTTTATTGGTGGTGTTTTATGTAGAAATGCCAATTATTTATACTAAAAACAAAACTCAAAACTTAAGGTTACATTTGTTCAATGACATGAATCTCAAAAGTTTGTAACTTAAAAAAACTCATAAAACTTATAACACATAAAGGCTGAAAATTAAACCAAACAACTTATATTTTTCAACACTCCCCCTTAACCTTGTTTGGTAATTCCGAGCAAAATCCTCAATCTTCAAAAGTCTTCGTTCATGCGAACTTTAAGTTTAAAACAAGTTTAAAATTTCAACATTTTGGATACTTGGATGTACCAGAAAGTTGAATAAAATATGGAAATGAAGTTTTATGCCATGTCTCAGTATTTAGAGTCTGGTTCTTCTGTATAACCATATTTTATACAGCCCTCCGTGCCTCTTTGGTTTTTAATTTTTAAAATTTTGAAAAAACACTATAATTACAACTAGACATGTATCAATATATTCTTACAAAAAAATTTCTTACGAGAAAGTCACATTTTTTTTATTTTGGAATAAAAATGAAAACTACTAAATTAAATATTAATTCCCAAAAAAATGAAGTAAATCAATAATATATCATAATATTACCAAATTGTCTAGAATACATTGTAAAAGTTTATAAACATACAAAAAAAGTTGTAAAATTCAAATTTGAGAAAAAAAAAGCTAAGAGGACACGAAAGGTACAAAATAGGGCTATAAGATCTGGACTATATTTTTTCCATTGAATATTGTTTGAAATACTGATTTAGGTGGATTTGTTACAAAACCTAGAGAGAAAAAACTAGAGAGACGACGGGGCCCTATAGAGATCTCTTTCTCCCCGTCGTTTCCCCCACTAATATACATAACAAAATATATATTTGGATAGATCTTGTCTTCCTCTATAAAACCTAGGGAAAGATCGTTGGTGTGAAATAGAATGATTTAGCTGCGATGGGTACAAAATAGATGAACCGGCAGTTATTTTCTCGACTTTAGAAATGCAAAGATCAGGTGCTACTCTCCAATTGGCTTTGATATCTAAATTCAGTAAAGGGAGGCCTAGAATTGAGGTTATTAGGGATCACATTGTCAATCGCTGGGGATTGTCACAAACTCATGTAGTTAGTGTTATTGATAATAGACATGTTTTTATTAAAGCAAGAAATGTGATGGACTTTAATAAAATATGGACTCAGAACAGCCATGAAATGGAGGGTGTTTTATTCAGAATATTTAAGAGGACTGTAGATTTTAATTTGAAAAGAGTCTTCAATAGCTACAGTTTGGATTAAGTTACCTCTATTACCACTTAATGTTTATATCATGTCCTATCTCAAAGCCATTACACGGCCTTTTGGTAGATTTTTAATAGCTGACATAGCAACCTTAACTCATGCTTAGACCAGCTTATGCTACGGTTTGTGTAGAAATGGACTTATTAGAGAAGAGAGAGGATGTAGTTTGGATTGGTACTACACATGACGAGGGTTATTGGCAGAAAAGTGATATGAAAAAATGCCAAAATATTGTGACAGACGTTGGTTACAAGGACACTCTCCAAGTCAGTGTAAAAGGTTCCCCGGAGGTTCTTTGGGGAAATTCTTTTTTACTTACGCAGATTACTCATACGTATAAGGAACCCGGGATTGGCAATCCCGGGTCTACGTGACGTATACGTGGTATTTTTTTTAAATGGTTGAATTAATTTTACTTCCCGTGATTAAATACGTGTTAGGACCAGATTTCTAGCCCATAAACTATTTATTGTCTATTGGTTTGAACTAAATAATTCTAGTTGTATGTTAAGAATTGAAACAGCCTTTGGTTTCAAGTAATGTTGCAACCTCAGTTGGAACCACAGTTCCAACCTGCTGTTCTGCAGGATTCTGTTCAGTTCTTTAATTCTGCATTACTATTCTTTAATGATGATTATTTGTTTTAAAGTATACAGGATATATTCTCATATGTTCGTAAAGATTCAGTTTATGTATATTGAGAATATTAAAGTGATAAGAAAGATGTTTCCTGTATAAGGAGATTAGTTTGTAAAAGGAGATTAGTTTGTAAAAGATATGTTTACTCTAAACTAGGCAATCTATATCTCTATTCTTATGCAAATCTTTATCACTTGTTTCAATATTTGTTCTTTATCAAAATTAGTATGATACGTTTAAGATTGAATGAAATATGGGGTTAATGTTCAATATATATATTTAGAAAGATTTTATCTCCAAAAGATACTATCTTATATGTTCCTTGTTTAAGGAATAGATTAACTCCTATTTCCAAGCTAGTTATTAACAGGTACTATCTTATGAAGATTGAAGTCAATCCTACGCTGAGGTATCTTGTGCAATATGGAAAGATTGAAGCCAATCAAAACAGTCAAAAGCAATCATCAAAGATCTTGAAGAAAGAAGATTGTTTTTACTTCCTTTATATAGTTGATAACTATGCTTGTAAAAATGTGTGTTATAAATTATAAAGAACTCATTTTTGAGAGAATACACAGTGAGCTTTAAAAGAAAACAATGGTGGGATGTCATTGATTTTTAAGAGATAGTTATAAAGTAGAAGCAATATAGAGATAGGCAGAAAAACCTAGAGGGAATCTGAGAGTTTTTCATTAAGACTTGAATCCTATATTGTAAGCTTTTATAATATCATAATCTGAGTGAGTGCCCCGGAGACGTAGCCCAGTTGGGTGAACTCCGTTATTAAATGTGCGTGTGAATTAATTCAAGTACATTTAACTTTACTGTTCTGTCCATCAATATACTTAGGTTCCAACTGTGGTTGCAACTTCACTTGGAACCTAACTGCAAAACTGCAACTAGAACTGCAGATAGGAATTTCAATTAGTATCAGAGCTTCACACTAGATCTTACTTAGTGTGGATCTTGTGTTCTGGTAAAAATGGACTTAATGAGGGAAGGAAATGCGTTCAACAAACCACCATTCCTTGAAGGATGAGTCAATTATGGAGTATGGAAAATCAGAATGAGATCTTTCATTAAACAGAAAAATGAACAAGCATGGAAAACTGTGTTGTATGGTTGGGAGGTTCCAAGTGCTACTGATGGTGAAGGTGAACTGGTCTATGTACCTGAAGACAGATGGTCTGCTGATGAGGACAGAAGATCAAGTGCAAACTCAACAGCAATAAACTTGATCTTTGCTGGTGTAACTCTCAGTGTGTTCAGGTATATCTCTCATTGTGAAACTGCCAAAGAGGCATGGGATATTTTACAAGTAACCTTTGAAGGAACTGTTAAAGTAAAAGCGTTTAAACTCCAACAGTTAACCACTCAATTTGAAAATTTAAGAATGGAGGAAGATGAAACCATTGAACATTTTTATGGTAGAATTTGTCATATTGCCCATCAAGTTGGAACCTTAGGTGAAATATACAGTGATGCTAAACTTTTTAAGAAAACTCTAAGGTCACTTCCAGAAAGGTTTGAAATTAAGGTTACTACTATTGAGGAATCAACAGACTTAGATAATCTAAAACTTGAAGAACTTATAAGAAATCTAAGCATTCATGAGCTAAAATTCTTCAAACAAAAGAGACCAGAAAAAGGAATAGCCTTTCAGGCTAAGAAATCTGAATCTAAGGTCTGTGAGAAAATGAGTGATGAAGAACAGCTGGCTTTTTTTGCTAAAAAGGTTTATAAAAAGTTTTATAAGAAAAAACAGGATGATACTGGAACATCCAAAAACTTTCAGAAAAAGGATAATCAATTTAAGTCAGAGTCTAGATTTAACAATAATCCTAAAGGAAAGTGGAATCCTAAAGAGAAGGAGGACATAGAGTATCAGTCTAGAGAAATTCAATGCAGAGAATGTAAAGTTTATAATCACATTCAGTCTGAGTGTGTAAATACTTTGAAAAGGAACAAAAATGCTTATATAACCACTCACAGTGATAGTGAATCTGAGAGCAACAGTGATGAAGAGAATGAATATAACTTTGTTAATTTTATGGGAAGAATCACTGAAAAAGAACATGTGTATGAAAGTGATTGTGAGTCTGTTTCAACCCTAGTTACAACTGCTCTTAAAACCTATAGCAGTGATGAGGAAGAGCCCTCTGATGATAATATTACTCAGGAGTATCTTGTCCTTTATGAAAAATATCAATGTCTGAGTAAGCAATCCTTGATCATAAACAAACTTAATGCTAATCTAAAGGATGAGGTTGAAAATCTCACTGAGCAACTCAACACACAACTGGTTGAGCTAACTGAAACCAAGAAGAAAATAAAACTGCTGAATGTATCTGCTTCAGAAAAGTTAGATGACATGCTGTTCTATTCTAGAGGCTCTAAAGATAACAGTGGTTTAGGTTACTATGGTTATCAAAACACTGGAAAAACTACCTTTGTTAAAGCTCTTGTTAAAGCTGAAACTCATGTTTTTGACAATAAGGTTAGAAGTACAGTTGCAACCAAGAAAAAACTGAATAACTTTGAGGATAAATCTACCTTTAGGTTAAAACTGTGTAACTTTTGTAAAAGACCTGGTCATTCAGAAATCCAGTGTTATTTAAAAAGGAACAGGAAGTATATTTCTCAGAAAAACTGGTTGGCCTCTTGCTATCAAAAGATGAACTGGGTCTGGAAATTTAAAAGAAAATCTACCTTAATTGCCAATAACGAAGCTGTTATTACTTCTTTAAATGTTGTTACTTCTAATGATTGATATTTTGACAGTGGTTGTTCTAAGCACATGACAGGTACTGCAAGTTCTCTAAAAAATGTCATTAATCTTACAGGAAACACTGTTGTGTTTGGAGGTGGAGATACAGGTAAAATTATTGGAAAAGGAACCTTAAACAAACCTAGAATGCCTGATATTAATGATGTATTTCGTGTAGATGGTCTAAAATCCAATCTTATCAGCATTAGTAAACTGTGTGACAACAAGATGATTGTTAAGTTTAACAAAGATAAGTGTCTAATTACTGATCTTAATAATGATTTGGTCATGACAGGAGTTAGATCAGCAAATAGCTGCTATGTTTTTGAAAAAGCTGAAAAAGAATTGCCTCAGAATAGGTGCAATCAAGCTATTACTAACAATGTTGATATTTGGCATAAAAGGCTTGGTCATGTGAACTATAAAACCTTGGATAAGCTTGTTAAAGAAGAATTGATAAGATGTATTCCCAAACTTAGTTCTAAAACCCAAGGTGTTCGTGGTGATTGTGCAATAGGTAAACAAACAAAGAGTATTCACAAGAGTACAAGTCAAATCTACACTAAGAGAGTCCTAGAACTTATTTATATTGACTTAATGGGTCCTATGCAAACTGCAAGTATAGGTGGTAAGAAGTATATTTTGGTAGTTGTAGATGACTTCTCTAGATACTCTTGGGTAGTGTTTTTAAGGGATAAATCTGAAACTTTTGAACTCTTTAAAACTTTGTGCTTGAAACTGCAACTTGAAAAAGGTTCCACAATTGGTAAAATTGTTAGGGTCAGAAGTGATCATGGAACTGAATTTGAAAACATCAAGTTTAGAGAGTTTTACAACTCCTTAGGTATAAGTCATGAGTTTTCTGCACCAAAGACTCCACAGCAAAATGGCATAGTTGAAAGAAAGAATAGAACTATTCAGGAAATGGCTAGAGTCATGCTTAATTCTAAGAAACTTGGCAAAAGATTTTGGGCTGAAGCTGTTAACACTGCATGTCATATTGTTAATAGGGTCTATATTACAAAAGGTACTACCATGACTACTTATGAAATATGAAAAGGTTGAAAACCTAATGTCAAGTACTTTCAAGTATTTGGGTGTGTTTGTTACATTGTTAAAGATAGAGAGCTTCTTGGAAAATTTGATTCTAAGAGTGACAAAGGGATATTTCTTGGTTATGCTCAAAACAGTAGAGCTTTTAGAGTCTTTAATCTGAGAACAAATTGTGTCATGGAATCATATAATGTGATATTTGATGACTTAAAAGATGTTAATGAGATTACATGTGATGATGAAGAGTCAGGAATTACAGAAAAAGAGACAGGAGAAATTCAGCAAACAGACAGTCCAATTGTAACATCCTAGAACTAAATATGATGTTACACGGCCGAATAACATGTGTTTTGACACATGATAGACAAAGCCAAAAACTAGAAACTGATGGACCAACAATGTAATTCAAAACGATGAAATAATATAATTCAAAGATAATATTCAATATCTGCGTATTTCAATAACAACCCATGAAATCCAAAATTCAACCTCAAACTTATTATTCTGAAATCTCGAAATGTAAAACAACGTTTCAAATTCAAAACTTGGTTTAAAACCTTATTAGCAGCGGAAAATAAAAGAAAATCCTAGGAGGTCTGGCTGGTTCCCAACTATCTTAACTCTGACTTCTTAGAACCTGTAAACCTGAAAAGGTTATAAAAACGAGGGTTAAGCTAAACGAGCTTAGTGAATGGTATACCTTGCAATATATAACAGGGACAAAAATAGGTTTTGTTCTTTTTATTTCTCCTTAGAAAACAATGTTTTAAACTTTAATAAAAATTTCCCAAAACATATACTTGATAAAACTGTAAAAAGTGAATAGATAAATCATTTAGCGGTGTGATCAATACGATAATATAATGAGAAATTAAGCTGGATTCAGACTTCCTAAATCTCTTTATTCTGTTGGACCCAGACTTCCTGGTTCTCTTTATTCTGTGGAATCAGACTTCCTGATTCTCTTTATTCTGTGTACTTGGACTTCCCAAGTATCTTTCTATAGACTTAATTCGCAATTATAATAAAATAAAGATCACTAAAATAAAAATAAACTTTCTTTAAACTTATACGTTCATCGACGTATACTCATATCTTTCCTGTTTCGTAATCTGCAACTTTGCGATACAAAATATACATATACTTTTGATACTTCGAAAATATAATTTCAGCCTGCAACATTTGTTAGAAAATGCAATGGGTTTTAATAATAGCAAAGGTAAAAACCACTCACTCAAATACCGGATCGAAACAGCTCATGACACCGAAACCTGGAAATATAATTATCAACTAATTGTCAATTTACCGTACCGACCCACGGACTATTTTACTTAGAACTCTAAATCTCATCGACTATTTTTATCAGCTAACAACAATTTGAGGAGACTGACTTATACAACTTACAATGTTATGATGTAATATAAAGGAAACACCTAACATAAATTTAAGGTCTAACAGGTCATGTAAGATTATAAGTTATATAAAAAATAAGCACGATTTTAACTAAGTAATTATGAGAAAATATAAGGACAATCATTACTTGCAAAGAAGGCTAATGATGTTCAATTTGTCGGTTCATTTCCTTTCTTGATAACTCAGCCCATTTAGTTATAGTATATATATAAATGCAGCTTATGTATAATCGCAAAAATAGGTTACTTTCAATAGTTGCAAAATATCAAGAGTGACAAGTATATACTCAAGCAATAAGAATCATATACCAAGTTTGTCACGCCCCAAATTCCATAAAACGGATATCGAGGCATGACCTTTTTAAAACAAAAGGAAATAGAACCTGTTGGTACGAATTTAAAATTTTAAAAGAAAACATTTGCAAGCTAATGTAAAAATTAAGTGAATAAAATAAATTGTTTGCCAAACGCGGCTACAAGACGGAATTTATAAAAGCTAAAAATAACGAACGAATGAATTTGCCCGTAGGCTACAACATGTGATGCCTCAACCTAAGTTGTACCTGAAATACAAAATTGTAACGATGAGTCCTACGCACATAACTAGACGGGACGGCACCACAAATACCGTCACTCCATCCCATAAATGCAAGAGCTCACAAATCCTACAACTACGATAATCGACGTATAAAAAGAAATATAATGACATTCTACAACTACGATAAATTAAATAAATTAAATACACATCAACAACATACATGGACCTCTCACGCCACCTACCCCAGTCCGTAAGGTAGGTCATTCCCTATCCCTTCGGCCGTCTTCTGTCCCCGGAATTAGGGAGAGACAGAGACCATTGCAACATAAAATTAGATTTATAGTGCGCACTTGGACCTCTCACGCCACTCGTCCCAGTCCGTAAGACGAGTCATTCCCTATCCCTTCGGCCGTCTTATGCCCCCAATTTATAATAAACGTAAAACCTAATCCTAACATACACCCTCGTCTAGTCGCAATGGATAACCCCCATTACCTTAGAGCGTAGTGGAGATGCTTCCGGTATGAACCCGCTAATGGTGGCTTCCTCCTCTTCTTCTTCTTCTTCTTCTTCTTCTCTTTTCTCTCTTTTTCTCTCTTGGCTGATTTTTAGGTTTAAAAAATTGAAAAGTGGGCTGATTTTAGGTATAGAAAAAACTGTTTTTACAAAGTTTGTGGAAGCGAACTATTTGGTCCCCAAAGTTCTAAAAGCTAACTCTTAATCCAAAAATATTGTTTTACTACTCAAAAATAACAAATCTTTAGAAACAAAACTATTGGATCCTTTTTATTTATAAAATTAGTAACAGGTTTTTAAAATAAAGCTTTTTGGAAGAGTTTCGGTTTTTGGCTAAAAATTAGTCGAGTGACCGGTTTTTGGTAAAATTAATTCCTAATTAAAAACACTTATAAAAATACGGGATGTTACAAAGTTCATCCTCATATAGTCATATATCAATTAGTTCTCTTTAGTTAATGTACTGTCATTTTCTTTTACTAATCATTTACATAGTGATGAGGCTAAGGCATGTTTGGATAAGCAAAACATTAGTAGCAGTGTGTGTTTACTTAGATCGGTAAGGAGCTTAAAACTTAGCTTAAAGAGCTGCAAGTGACGATATAAAGTATGTTCCGAGAACCAAACAGATTTACAATAAGGATATAAACATTGATCTAGCCTACAATTGTACAAGTTCAGATAGTATCCTATATCAGTAGCATATGTTCTGGTTATTATGCAACTCTTGTCTTTAGAACTAAGGCATGTACAGAACATCAAATTAGTCATTTAAGCTTAGTACTTTGCAGCAAACTTAGCATATATTCATAATTAATTGATTAATAAACCTGCAACTAGTACCGTTAATCAAGTATAGTATCGCTAATCAACCAACCAACTGCGCATGACAGATCTAATCACTTAAAGCTAATTGCAATGTAAATCTAATTTATCAACCTGACCATACTAATTTATTTAGTTTTTGAAACTACAGCTCAACTAGATTCCAATTTATGATCTCCTGCAAATATGTTTTACTAAATTTTCTAAGAGACGAGCTAGTGAAAGACGGGTTCATAAAACAATTCAACCAGAAAAAGTTACTTAATCATATAACATGTTGTGCAGTTTGACATCAGGGAATTATCATATACCTTCCATTGAAACAAAATTTTGAAAATATAAAAAGAAAAGCCTATTATGTGATACTACCTATGTGTTCCTGGTACCTTAATCAAAAGCTATGGACATAAACCCAATTAGATTACTTAGCCTAAAAGCAGCTATTACATAAAAAAAAGTTATGAGAATGATTACCTCTGGTGGAAAGAACAAATGCTTGAATTGGCCCCTAGCGTTCTCTCTCTTCCGATTATATATTTATATATTCTCTCTCACCCTCTATTGCTATCTCTCTCTCTGTTTTTCTTTCTCTTTCTCTTTCTCTTTCTCTTTCTGTTCTGCTCACCTTCCTCATATATATATATATATTAGATGCGTTACATGCTACCTATTAATCGCTCTATTTTTCCTCATACGTTTTTTTTTTTACATTAAAACCTGATTTATAACTTATTTTTAATCTATATGCTATGTAATGAATTCCCAAATCAATCCTCAAGTTTTCTAAAAATTAAACCACCTCCTCTAAGTTACTAGAATATTATTTATAACTACTAATTCAGACAAACTTAATCACGTATGACCTGATAACATTGATAAACTAAAATTAAATATAAAAGAAAAATACGGGTTATAACACCAATAGTGGTTGGAAGTCCAGTTGAAACCCAGAATACAACAGAGTCTGAAGAAGAAGAAGAAAGATCTCCTATTCAAACTATTAGCAAGCCTCGCTATGTAAGGACTCAGAAAAATCATTCTCTTGACAATGTCATAGGAGAAGTCATTTCAGGTATGAAAACTAGAGGTAAAAGAAGTAATATTGTTCACTTTGCTTGTTACATTTCTCAGTTAGAAAATAAGAATATAAAAGAAGCTTTGGAAGATAGTGAATGTATTTTAGCTATACAAGATGAACTGTCTCAATTTGAGAGGAATGATGTATGGATTTTAGTAGCCAGACCTTCCAATAAAAATGTTATAGGAACTAAATGGATCTTTAGGAATAAAAGTAATGAAGATGGAGTCATTATTAGGAATAAAGCCAGACTTGTAGCTCAAGGTTACACTCAAATAGAAGGAATAGACTTTGATTAAACTTTTTCTCCTATAGCAAGAATAGAATCTATTAGAATGCTCCTATCACTTGCTTACTTATATGATTTTAAGCTGTTTCAACTTGATATTAAAAGTGCCTTCTTAAATGGTATAATTCAAGAAGAAGTCTATGTGAGTCAACCCAAAGGATTTGAAGATCCAAAATTCCATGAACATGTTTATTTACTGAAAACGGCCTTGTATGGTTTAAAGCAAGTTCCTAGAGCTTGGTATGATAGATTAACCAAGTTCTTAATTGAAAAAGGTTTCAACAAAGGGGGAGTTGATAAAAGTCTGTTCACTAAGAAAACTACAAAGGATATCATCATTGCTCAAATTTATGTTGATAACATTGTGTTTGGTTCCACATCTGATAATAGGATTGCTGAATTTATTTATGATATGAAGAATGAATTTGAAATGAGTGGTGGAGGAGAATTAACTTACTTCCTAGGATTGCAAGTTAAACAAAATGAAAAGGGCATTTTCCTTTGCCAAAGTAAGTATGCTGACAATCTTGTCAAGAAATTTGGCTTAAGTGATAGCAAAGAGAAAAGAACTCATATGAGTACTACTTTAAAACTGTCCAAGAATGATAAAGGTAAGAGTGTCTGTCCTAGTCTGTACAGATCTATGATTGGAAGTCTTCTTTATTTAACTGCTAGTAGACCAGATCTTTGCTTAAGTGTAGGAGTATGTGTCAGGTATCAGCCAAACTCTTTAGAATCTCACCTTCTAGCTGTCAAAAGGATTTTAAGATATGTAAAAGGCACCATTCACCTAGGTCTATGGTATTCTAAAGACACAAACCATTTTCTTGTTGGTTACTGTGATGCAGATTGGGCAGGTAATATAGATGATAGAAAAAGCACTTCTGGTGGTTGTTTTTATTTTGGGAATAATCTTGTTTCATGGTTTAGTAAAAAAGAAAACTGCATTTCTTTATCTACTGCTGAGGCAGAATATATTGCAGCTGGAAGTGGATGCACTCAACTAATTTGGATGAAACGGATGTTAAATGATTATAACATTAAACAAGAAGTGTTAACTCTATTTTGTGATACAAAAGTGCTATAGATTTGGCAAAGAATCCAGTTCAACATTACAGAACTAAACACATTGATCTAAGACACCATTTTATCAGAGAACTTATTGAAGAAAAGAGTTTAATTTTAGAACATGTTTCAACTGAAAGATAATTAGCAGATATCTTCACTAAACCCCTTGATATAAACAAGTTTGAATCTTTAAGAAGTGATATAGGGGTATGTCACTATAGATCAAATTGAATACTCTTGCTATGTATATCTGTTTTGAGTACCTTTAATACATTTTATTTCTAAGGTAAGTCTTGATTGAGCTTTGAAGTTTTTGTCTTGAAAAAGTCGCTAATTGGTGTCTCAAACAACAGATGTGAGGTAACTTGTCTTAAAACCTCTCTGATAATAGAGTTGCAAGCACAAAGTGCATATTTTACAAGCTGGTTGCAAGCTCAGTTGCAACATCAGTTGAAACTACATTCTCAAAATACAGAACAGGTCAGTGATTGTCTACAGATTCTCATAATGCCTATGATAAAAATCATAGTGAACAAAACAAATGAAAAAGGCAAGACAAAGTCTTGATATTTTTTTGACATCACTTATACTCTTTCCTTGCTGAGGTCATTAATCTAGTTTTTGTGTAGAGGAAAAATGTATTTGCTCAAAATAAGCTCTTAAGATTTAAATTTTATTAAAGTTATTCAATGATAAATATATCTTCTTGAGTAAATGGCTATATTCTTGTTTTTCAAAGTACTATATCTTAATATAACTGCTATCTTTATCTTGAAACAAGTCAAATTTCCTTCAAAACTTCAACTACTTGAAATTCGAAATTTTGGATAAATCTATTTACTTTTGGAATGTATATCTAAATTATTTGCTGGATTTATCATACTAAAAACAGTATCCTTCATGATTTCCTTGAAATTCAAACTTTAAATATCTGTTGCAAGGAAAGTTCCTATTTTTCAGAAAATCTGTTTCAAATTTGATTTGGGTGTATCTTTTTCTAATTGTAAAAAGATTTGGGCTTAATTTCTATTTATACTAATTCCTTTTACTATCCCAAATCTTTAACAAAATCAGAATTACTCTCTCTCTCTCTTTCTATTAAAAACCCTAGACTCTCTGTAAAACCCACTCTTCGTAGTTCCAAGTACCAGTTACAACCTAGCTTGAAACCATGTCTTCCAATTCTCCTAATCAATCCAATCTCAACTATGAAGATGATAGCACTCTTAGAGATTTCTTGAATCAATCTACAACCAGTACAGCCTCTAAGGCCAAGGTAAGTGAGTCTTCTTCTTCTAAGAAACATAGGTCTAAGAAACGTACTCGTAGAAATCTACAAAATGATCCTATCTCTGTTAAATTTGCTTATGATTCTCTGATCAACGAGGTTGATCCTAGATTCTGGAATAAAAACATGTCTGATAGGTTCAGTACACTTGCTAGTAGGGAGATTCATTCTGAAAGGCAATTAAATTTAGCTAGCTATCAGCACATTCAGGTGCATGTTGAGAAGTTGCTAACAGATGTTGGTTTAGAAAGAACAATTAGCTACCCTGATTCCTACTTTCCTGAGGTTGTTAAGGAATTTTATGCCAATTTAAGTGCAAGTGTCTTTGATAAGGGTGATCCACCCTATGGCAGAGTATTTATGAGGGGTCTCACTTTAGATTTTACCCCTAAGATAATCAATAAATTTCTAAGTTGTCCTAGTCCTTTTGAGAGTAGTAGTGATTATGATATGGAAGTTGTAGCTCTTGTCCTTACAGGAAAGAATAATAGGTTTGATGGCACTTTCATTAAGAGTTCTTCTCTTACTCTTAGTGTTGCTGTGCTACATAAGATTGCTAGGTTCAATTGGGCTCAAACCAAACAACCCTCTAGAGTCAACAAGGATATGGCAGTCTTTCTCTATAAAATTATGTCAAAGTTACCAATTAACTTTGGTAATCATGTGTTTAATCTCATCAGAGATTTCAGTGATGTTAAATCACTCTCCATTATGCTACCCTTTCCTTGCTTGATCACTGCACTAATTTTGTCTCAAGTTGTACCCATATCTTCCACACATCCTATTAGAGTCTCATCTGAAAAATCTACCAATTGTCCTCCTGCCTTGTACATTTCTGCAAAGCTTCTGAAGGAAGGACATGTGAATGACATCACTGGTGAGAAAGGAAAAGAAAAGGAGACAACAAGTGCTCCTTCTAAGGAGAAATGTGTTAAATGGTATCTCCTACAAAAACTGGCTACCAATCAAGAAAGAAGGGTTGAGCTTGATACTGATGACTATGAGATAAAGAAACTGTTGGAGAATCTCACAGAAAGTGAAGATAGCAGCAACAGTGACAGTGGAAATGGCTACTCTCTCACCAGTGAAGAAAAAGAAGAGATCATCAGAGATCCATCTCTTAGAGAAAGAGCTCCTCACTCTAGAAGGCCACTTTAAAATCCCAGCTTGTCTGGGTTCTGCCAAATAGGGGGAGAATGAAGAAGTTTATGTTTTATGCTTTTAATTTCTATTTTAAACTCTGTCTACAATTTCTGTGTTAAGACTGTTGTGCCAGTATTTTTTGGCCTTTTGATTTCTGTAATTTGTTTATGAATTCTGGTTGCTTTTGGAATTTGAATATGTTCTAAAGCTCTGATGAATGGATATCTGTTTATGCTTAAATGATGCCTCCTATTCTAACTTGTAGGGGGAGTTCCATTAAGTGACACAAAAGCACTGAAAAATTACATAGTCTTAAAGACTGTGTTTGCTAACAAAATTGCAGGTGGAGTGTCTGTTTATAAACTTAGGTTATTTGTCAAAACCAATGACAAAGGGGGAGATTGTTAGGACCAGATTTCTGGCCCATAAACTATTTGTTGTCTATTGGTTTGAACTAAATAATCCTAGTTGTATGTTAAGAATTGAAATAGCCTTTGGTTTCAAGTAATGTTTCCTAAAAGGTATAAGGAGATTAGTTTGTAAAAGATATGTTTACTTTAAACTATGCAATATATATCTCTATTCTTATGCAAATCTTTATCACTTGTTTCAATCTTTGTTCTTTATCAAAATCAGTATAATACGTTTAAGATTGAATGAAATATGGGGTTAATGTTCCATATATATATATTTAGAAAGATTTTATCTCCAAAAGATATTATCTTATATGTTCCTTGTTTAAATAATAGATTAACTCCTATTTCCAAGCTAGTTATTAACAAGTACTATCTTATGAATATTGAAGTCAATCCTACGCTGAGGTATCTTGTGCAATATGGAAAGATTGAAGGCAATCAAAAGAGTCAAAAGCAATCATCAAAGATCTTGAAGAAAAAAGATTGTTTTTACTTCCTTTATATAGTTGATAACTATGCTTGTAAAAATGTGTGTGTTATAAATTATAAAGAACTCATTTTTGAGAGAATACACAGTGAGCTTTAAAAGAAAACAATGGTGGGATGCCATTGATTTTTAAGTGATAGTTATAAAGTAGGAGCAATATAGAGATAGGCAGAAAAACCTAGAGGGAGTCTGAGAGTTTTTCATTAAGACTTAAATCCTATATTGTAAGCTTTTATAATATCATAATCTGGGTGAGTGCCCCGGAGACGTAGTCCAGTTGGATGAACTCCGTTGTTAAATGTGCGTGTGAATTAATTCAAGTACATTTAACTTTACTGTTCTGTCCATCAATATACTTAGGTTCCAACTGTGGTTGCAACTTCACTTGGAACCTAACTGCAAAACTGCAACTAGAACTGCGGATAGGAATTTCAATACGTACGAATGATAAATGGCCACGTATGAACCGGGATTGCCAATCACACGTCTATGTGGCTATTAACCCCACCAAATTGGTTCTTTTCAGAATTTTGCGTTTTATCGAATATATTCGATTCCGATAGTTTCATTTAATGATCGATAAAATACAAAAAAAAAATTGTTTTTTTATAAAATTATTTGATTAGACTATACTGTAATAAAATATTTGATTTGACTATACGAATATTTTTTTATTATTTGATTTGACGATTCATCCAGAAAAACTCTATAAAACGTGAACGTCATTCGTTTAAAACACTAAAACAAAACTTGAATTCATTTTATCATATTACTATCTCTCTAGCTGATTCTATAATTCGTGTTATCAAGTATGGATAACAATTATAATATTTGGGGAATGAATCTTAATTTATCTCATCCGGATAATACTTCCCAAAACAGCCAATTTCCGATCGATCCTAATCAAAATACTTTTTTTGCATCTCAAAATATCAATTTCCCGACTGATCACTATGGCAATGCTCAGTTTTTTTATGATCCATATTTCAATAATCATCTCAACCCATATTTTGATAATCAGTTTGTAAGTGGTGACTATAATTACACGAGTCACCAATCTGGCGCATCACAAGAAGTTTTTGCAAGTCAGTTTGTAGAATTTCAGCGGGATCATGATGGATATAACGAAAATCCTCAGCCAGATAATAACGAACATAATATCAATTTTTCGCCAACTGAATTCGGGATATGTTATGATTATAGAAATCATTTCCAAAGTACTCTGGTTTGTATCAAAAAATCCTTTCCATATTTTAACTAATTGCCTATTTTTATTTATTCCCAAAACCACGTGATATACACAATTATTTACATTATTTTGGTTAAAACTTGAAAAATTCGGCAGAGAAAAGTAGCAGCCACAGCCACACCCAAGTATGCGCCACGTAGACCCGGGATTGCCAATCCCGGCTTCCTTATACGTATGAGTGAGTAATATGCGTAAGTAAAAAAGAACTCCCGGGTTCTTTGCCAAATAAGAGTAATATGCTGCAAAATAAGCATAAGGTTAATGAGGATAATAAAATGGGTAGTAATGAGTTGAATGAGATAAAAGGTAGGGTTAGCAGGCAAACTTTGGAGGTAAAAATAAACCTCAAGGGTACAAAAGAAGGTAACGTATTGACAAGAATATGCAGTCAAAAAACATGTTGTGATGTCAGAAAATGAAGGGTTTAATAAACAGGGTAAGTTTATGAGAAAAGAAAAAGGAAAATGGATTATTATGGATAGTGATGAGGAAATGGTATTACCAGAGAATAGTGACAGAAATATCCCAATAGGTAAAATTTTAGCTTATTCATCATTTACCAAAGATGGTGAACCAATACTACATGTTGTTGAAGGGGGGTGGGTGGTAATTAATAAAGAGAGTGGTAATTCTAGTGAGAATGTGGAAGTAACTACTTGTAAGAATAATGAGCTATATTCACAATCTGAAGTCACTTTTATGCATGTACAAAATGTGGTTCCAATGGCAGCTCTTACAAGGAGGCTCTCAAGAGCAATTTGGTTAATAACCATGGACTATTAAGTAATGATAATAACACTAAGAGGCCTTTGATTTTTTAATAAGGATTCTGAGAATGAGGAATCTCAAAGTAATATGCATTTAGGTCCACTAGAGGTACCTAAGACTAAAAGTGCAAAGAAGAGGGAGAAAGAAAAAAGGAATAAAGATAGTCACAAATTACTATAAGCTGAATGGGATTTGAATTCTGGGTTAATGCCAAAAATCAAGGGGAAAAATTGAGGTTAACAATACTATGGGGAGCAAATGGGAAATTTGAATTTGGATTCAAGTTTAGCAACTGATAGTGCTGGGGATACTAAAAAAAGATGAGGAAAGACAAAAGAGACAAACAAAGCCACCAATCAGGTACACCACTTCTGGTATTGATGCTACAAGGGAATCTCTGCCTATTTAAATGATAAATCTTAGTTTGGAATATTAGGGGCATTTCAAATGTTATTTCTCTAGCCCAGTTATCTATATATGTTAAGAAGTATAAATTTGATTTATTAGCTATTTTAGAACTTATGATTAGCTCCTCTAAGTCTGTTGTTATTCTTAGAAAATTAGGTTTTGATTCTTTTTTGGCTAATGAATCTAAAAGGTAAAATTTTTTTTTTTTTTTTAAGTGAACTTAAATTTGATGTAGTTAGCTCCTCTACCCAATAAATTACACTAAAATTCAATCTACAATGTGTTTTTTTATATATATTACTTTTGTTTATGCTAAATATGACTATATAAGAAGGAGGAATTTATGGAGCACTGTGACTGATCTTTGTCTTAAAAATGAAAATTGGCTAATTAATGGAGATTTTAATACCATTAAGTATGATTTAGAAAAATTAGGAGGTCATGCTAGGGGAAATAAGGATAAAAATGATTTTTGTGACTTCATTAGTGAAAATAATCTCATGGACATGTGTTTTAATACATCTCCTTTTACATGGTTTAGATGTAGTAACAATAAGATACAATTTGAAAGACTTGATAGAGCTATGATTACTACCGATTGGAAAAATATTTTTTTTTTCCTCTAAAACTTGATATTTTAGAGAGAACTGTATATAATCACTTCCCTTTAATTTTTCTTTCAACTGATAATAATTCTTTTGGTCTTCTAGTTTTAAATTTCACAGAATGTGAATTAAGGATAATGGCTTTTATGAGTTTGTGAGGAAGAGTTGGGATGTGCCTTGTCATTTGCAGGGTATGAATAAACTTGCTTTTAGGTTAAAAAGGCTAAAATTTGAAAATCTGGAACAAAGAGAAGTTTGGTAATGTGGTTAATAAAGTGTCTTCTCTTAATGATGCTCTCTTATTTGCTGAAAATAAACTTTTAAACCAAGATGATTCATTTTTGCCTGATTATCTCTCTTGTATTAATAATTACAAAGAAGCTATACTATAAGAAGAAATTTTTCTAAAACAGAAAGCTAAAGTTAAATGGCTAGAAGAATTTGATAGAAACACTAAAAATTTTCATCAAATGATTAAACATAAAAGAGCTAAAGGGTGTATTAAAAAAATTAAATTTTCTAATGGCACTAACACAGATAATTTTGATGAGATAAAAAATGAGGCAAAAAACTTTTTTAAGAAGCATATTACTGATGGTTGGGTAGAGGAAAATATCTCTTTATTTAAATAAAGTTATTCCACCCGTGGTTGGTTCCTTTGACAATAGCAAGTTGATAAGCTCCCCTTGAGCATGAGTAAATAAGATTGGCAGTTAAATCAATTCCCATTGAGTCATTCCTGGGCCAGATGGATATTCCTCTATATTATTCTTAAAATGTTGGGACATTATTTCTGATGATATTTGTGAGGCTGTTGTTAGCTTTTTTAATGGAGAATCTTTCCCTCAAACTTTTGTCTCTGCTGTTATTATCTTAAGAGGATGGATTTTTAAACAATATTTTTTCTTTAAAAACGCATAGACCGTAGATTTAATCAACGGTCTACAGTGTTTCACTGTAAACCGTAGATTAAATCTACGGTTTACAGTTAAATGCTGCAGACCGTAGATTTAATCTACGGTTTACAGTGTTTTACTGTAAACCGTAGATTAAATCTACGGTCTGCAGCATTTTTCAGAATTTTGAAAATAAAAATAAAAATAAAAATTCTAATAATTAAAATTAAAATTCTAATAAGTAAAATGAAAATTCTAATAATTAAAATTAAAATACTGAATATTTTTTTCAAATTAAATATGATTTTTTTAATAAAAAAACTAAATGACTTATTTTTAAAATTTTACATAAAATAAATTACCAATATTCTAACAATCTCTCAAAATAAACACAAAATTTACACAAATTTACACAAAAAAAGTTGATTTGATAAATTTTATGTTTTTGGTTCATGTTATATTTTTGTGAAGTGTATAAGTTGATATTTATTGAATGATTAACTAAATCGTCAATTTTTGTGAAGTTTTTTTGTTTGTTTTTAACACTTGTATAACGCAATATGAAACATTAACTAAGTCGTCAATTTGGTGTCAATCGACAATTTTCTTGAATGAAACAATCATAAATTATATAAATTTCATAAAAGAAATTAACCCAATATGCAAACATGAACTAAATTAATAGAACTAAATTTCATAAAACAAATTTATTAAACATTTGTTTACATCATATAAATTTACAACAAATTGGAAAAAATAGTAATTTACATAAAATTAAAAATAAAAAACCGATTATGGACTTAGGTCTATAGCTTCTTCATTTGCTTTTTTCTTTCCCGATTGCTTTTCCAGCGCCATATATAATTTGAAATTTGGTCGAAAAAGTTCCTTCCATGGCGCAGCTGCCTCAGTGCGTGTCTGTTCCCACCGTGTTATAATTCCTGGCATTGGGAAGATCCCTTCTTTAGGAATAACCTGAGCATAGTGACAACTGTTGACGAACACCATTACAGTCGGGATGTAATATGTCGTTCCCTGAGGCGGACCAGTATAAAGAGGTAAAAAAGTGGAGTTCCACATGTTTACCCCTCCATTTTGATTTTCCCATAAGGACAACAATACAATTGGCATATTGTAATGAGAAGCAATTAAAAAACCATACGACGGAAATCTCATCCATTTCTCAGCAGGTGCGGGATTTGTAGCATGATAAAAATTTAAACTTTATAAAATGTAATCATACCGGTAAGCTTCAAAGTCAAGATTCTCAAACAGCTCATAATAAACACCTTTCATTTGCTGCAGCTCTTGAAACAATTCACATCTTACCGCGTACCAATCATCTTCCCCATGTTGTTTACCCGTCGCATTTGCAAGTACCCGGAACCCACAGTTATCATCCCCACGCACGTCATAAACCGTTTCGATGTAACTATGTAACATGACCCATATTTGGTCACTGTACAGGAAGGTTGGCCTATTGGGGGTGGGTTTAGGGTTCTGGTTTTGCGGCCTCCTAGTTGGGTTTACCCTTACCTCGGGTGTTTCATCCGCCTTGCCTTTGCCCTTGTCCCTACTAGCACCAGCACTCTGTTCCTCCACATACTCCCATCCCGACTTATCCCTCTTACTAGATTTGTCGCCTTTTCTAGGTCTCCCCCTATTTACTCTCACTTCGGGGTCACTGATGGATGTTCTGGCTGGTACGGTTATCTCTCGGAGTTGTGTTTTCATACGCCGTTTTTCAACATTCGTTTTGCTAGCATAAACACTTTTAAACTCTTCTAGATCACCCTCTACCCCATAATCATCGGTGTTCCCATTATCATCAATTACGTCTAATTTTTTCCAGAATGGATGAATATATTCTAGAGGAAGAGGCTTCCCGAATAAAATATGTTCACTCATAATATGATGACAAGGTAAACCGTGAGACAATTTGAAACCGCAAGAACAATTCTCATCAGCCTGGCCACTACATTTTTTGTGTTCTTGAAATAATAAATCAAATGCATAGTGTGTGATATACGACCTAAGATTTATAAATAGAGGTGTTCGTTCAGAATGTGGAAAATAAGACTTGCATTTATCCAATTTCATCTTAATATCCTCAAACTGTTTTTCTAGAATTCTATTCACCTCTACCCAAACAGTTTCAAGCGTGCCAGTATTTGTGGAAAGGGATCTTTTCAGCTTAGCATGTTGTTGTTCGGCTCGATTGCTAGTTCTGTTACCTAGATGTGTTGTGTGGTTGGTATAGCATGCAACAAACTTTTCAGCATAATCATTTAAAAGCTTGTCTACATACTTAATCACAGCAGGGTACGATTTGTAAGAGGAATTGAAATAAGTTCGGTTATGATTGTACTCCTCTATTGACTCAGAATCAACCAATAAACCCCAATCATCTAGAAACGTTTGCCACTCCTCGTCAGGGATCTTTTTACGGCAGTTTTTCAAAACATTTTTTGCAATATGAAAAGTGCACAAAATATGATGAGAATCGGGAAAAACAACGGACAAAGCATTTGATAAGGTCATTTCCCTGTCGGTTACAAACACCCTAGGTAGTATACACCCCTCCAATGTAACTTTAAATTTTTCCAATGCCCATATATAACTTTTCTTTGTCTCGTCACTCATGAAAACAAAACCTAAACAATATGTTTGGTTCGTTGATGTCATTCCTACGACTTCTAGAAATGACATATTAAAACGGTTTGTCCTATATGTACAATCCATTAACAAGACATCAGGAAAAGCTTTGAACATCCTTATAGAATCGGGGTGTGCAAAAAACAAGTTCTCAAGGCAATGGGTTGATGGGTTCATATTATAGTAGAATGTGTAGCGATGTCTATCCAACAAATTAAAAAGTTCATGTATCGGATTTCTACCATCTCGTTCTTTAAATTTCAGTCCGGCCAAAAAATTATGTATCGTTTTAGTGTTTGATACATTGTCAGGATTTCGATTTTTAATGGCCTCTAATATTGCACCAACTTTAAAACTACTTTGCCTTAAAGTTTTAACAATTTCTTTTTCATCTTGGGTTAAACGAGCACGTCGTGCTTGCCCTTGGATGTAAGTTGGAGGTGGGTGGTTATGTTGTAAATTTTCTACGTGACACATCCATTCACCATTAACTACGTAACCTTTAATGAAAAATGGACAATCTTTTTTCTTTGTACCTGAATTTACGGAAGATGGTTTCTTTTTTTCGTAAACCCCCGATTTTTCACACACAATATCAACATACGGTGTTCTGCTCCCATCACCCCCTCCAGACCTACGAATCGTAAGAATGAAACCCCAATTTCCAGCCACATCAGCAAGATCAGCAAGCATTTCATCCCTTGTTTCCCAAGTCAATTCATCAACTTCAAAGTGCTCTGAATAATCAGTTAGCTCATCGTTTGAGCCACTGGATGAATTCGCATTGTTGTCATTCCATTGGTTGTTGTCAAAACCATAGTTGTAATTCATTTTCGAAAAGTGTTTGTTTGTATATTTTATTGGGGAGAAATGAGGATTTTTTTAGAGATTTCCGAAATGTGTTTGTGTTTGATTTTATGGTTTGTTAGAATTGGCAAAATTGAGTCATATTTATAGTGTAAGTTTACACTACAAACCGTAGATTACTTTTACGGTTTGTAGTGAATTTTTGGTGTAGTCATTTCCAAACTTTAATAATGCATTGAGTAGTCATTTTCGGATAGGGTTGTCAAGTCATAATAATTCAAAAGTGATAAGGTGTTGTCGGAATTATTTTGATAGATATGGTATCCAATGTCATTTACACTACAAACCGTAGATTACTTTTACGGTTTGTAGTGTTTTTTTTGGTGTAGTCATTTTCAAACTTTAATAATGCATTGAGTAGTCATTTTCAGATAGGGTTGTCAAGTCATAATAATTCAAAAGTGATAAGGTGTTGTCGGAATTATTTTGATAGATATGGTATCCAATGTCATTTATACTACAAACCGTAGATTACTTTTACGGTTTGTAGTTTTTTTTTTTTTTTACGTTATTAACGGTGATTCAGTGCAAAAAGTACATTCGTAAAGTGGCGCTGCTTAAATCAGGGGTACAAACCGTACATTACTTTTACGGTTTGCACAGAATACATGCAAACCGTACATTTAATGTATGGTTTGTATGAAATCTGTACAAACCGTACATTAAATGTACGGTTTGTATGCATATTTCAGAATATTTAGGGTTTAGGGTTTAGGGTTTAGGGTTTGTAATTTAGGGTTTAGGGTTTGTAATTTAGGGTTTAGGGTTTAGGGTTTAGAATTTAGGGTTTAGGGTTTGTAAAAACTCAATATTGGTCCTATCAATTAAAATACAGAATATTTTTTACAAACATACAAATCAAACATACGAATCAAATTAAACTTACGAAATTATAACATACAAATCAAACATAGAAATCAAATTAAACTTACGAATTTATAATATTCCAACCCTAGCTAAGAATAAAACTGACAAATCAAACATAGAAATCAAATACAAAAACAGTGCATTTTTTTTTTTTTTAACGACTAAATGTTTTAAAGTTGGACATAGGGAGCATCTTTCCCGCCGATGTTAATCTATCCGATGACGGCTCAGCAGACTCTTCGATTTCATTTAGCTCCGTACGCCGTCTTTGTCGCTGCTGCGATTCTGGATGCGGCGCACGCTCGTGGGATGTAAGTGTCAACCCTCGACTCCAACTGTCGGTTGACTGATGACTAGGATGATGCTCGTACGAACCAAATGATTGTCTATGATGATCGAACGGAACATCGGTCTGAACGTAGTCCGACCCAGCAAAAGAAGAACGACGACGATGACCGCTTGAACTCGGACCCGGACCCTGATCTGTAGTCGGGGGTCGACCTCCAGTCGATTTTCTACCCCCGCTACTAGATTCACCTTCCCCTCTACCTCTTTCGTCGGGACGCCGACAACTTGAAGCCCTAGTGTAAGTTCTTGGGTCGTAACGTAGGCCGTCATCACCATCGTCATCGTCGTCGTCATCGTCATCCTCCTCCTCCGACTGTTCATCAGCTGACCCATACGGATTCATACCCATTTGAGCGAAGTCCTTTCGTAGTAAGTCCACTTCCGTTTTCATTTTTGCCCGTCTGAACGATTTGAAATTGCGGCGCAATACCGCTTTCTGAAAAAAAAAAAACAATAAAAAAACGATTTATAAGTATTGAAATATAAAAACACAAAAATAACAATCAAATATTAATGAACTTTAATTAATTGTTACCATTTTATTGAACAACCCCGTATGCTCCCGGAAACCGTGAGATGGCGGGGCAAGTTCAGGTGGGTTTATGAAGATGCGGGTCCTCTCTCTATACCATCTCATGTAATCCGGTGACGTCCCCGTGCCAAATTCGCCATTAATAAGACGGGTGTGGCGGTCATTCCACACGGCTATAAACTCTCCACAAAGTAAAGGCCAGTCGTGTTTTTGCCCAATCCCATATCTTCTATCCTTGCCGTGACCCCGTCTGGGTTTCCAAATATATGTAGGGACCCGCTGCACAAAACCGAACTGTCTCATGAACCTGTCCGCGGGGTGGTACTCAATCTTCTCATTACAAATGAGAGCCACAGAACAATGCCACATATCACGGCCCCGCGTGCAGTATTCCGGATACTGATTGAGATTCCCGTAAGGTTGCCACACTATCTGTAATCAGCAAAATTAGAATATATAAACAATGGTTTAAAAATACAAGTAATAAATTCTGCGAAGATAAGACCAATGCAAACATATACAACATATAATACGTAAGTTACATATAATACGAAAGTTAAAATTTACCTGTTCAGGCGACATATTATCAAACTGGTCACGTATGTGGACCACATTATATCCGTAGACATATGGCGTAAGGTTAGTTTGCCTCCACATCTTCCATCTGTAATATACAAACAAAACCCGATAAACAATAAATATAACCGGCAGCTAAGTAAATGATAGATGACACAATAATATAAAAACGCAAATCCAATTCAAAAACTAAATAAATATCATACCTGTAACCGAGGGGGAACCTAGGCCAGCCCTCAGGTGGCTCGATATCTTCCGGCAGCTCTTCACATGGTCTAACCGGCAGTAGTCTGGTAATCGCCCACATATCCAGAAACATCACCGCCCCGCTTACTCCGCTTGTCTTACAACGTACCACCCTGCATAGATTAGCCTCTAACCAGGCCAGAAGAGCTGATCCCCAACTATACTCAGCACATGTGTCAAAATCCTCCAGAAATGGCAGAGGCCAGAGTGGAATCTGATCACTGCTCTTATCCGAAAACACATGTGCCCCCAGTAATAATAGCATGGCAGCCCTAGACTGATATAGCAAACGATTCTCAGTAGGGTTGGGGGGTAATTCACCGAAGGTGTGTAACATCCAATCAAGTCTAACTGTCAAACAGTTTGTATCGACTTGATGGTCAGCAGGTCTAACACCCAACAAACTCTCAATCATATCTAACCTGCTCGCCTTGGTGTCATTCCGCTCCGACCGGGTAACAGCAAGACCATCAACCCTGAGACCAAGCATAATCTCTACATCCTGTAAAGATATCCCCAACTCTCCACCGACAAAATGGAACGTGTGCGACTCATCACGCCACCTATCAACTAAGGCTGTAACCAAGCCTCGGTCTACGGTATAATTACCTATACTGTAAATACCGTAAAAACCAGCCCTAATCATATTTCGAACTACCCTTTCAGGCGTCGGTATCTGCCAACTATAATTATAAACCCTAATCTTATTGGCATCTCCTCTACCCGCTTATCTTCCCGCATCCCAAGTCTGATTAGAAATGTGACCGGTCTGTCGTAAAATGCCTAACCTGCCTTTAATATGTGGACCTGGACCTGAGTCTGCCATTCTAACTATGATAACCAAATATAACTCAATTAATGATAACCAAACAATGATAACATAACCAATTAATAACCAATTATTGATAACCAAACAATGATAACTCAATGATAACCAATTAATGATAACCAAACAAATGATAACTCAATTATAACCAAACAATGATAACCAAACAATGATAACCAAACAATGATAACTCAATGATAACCAATTAATAATAGCCAAAACAATGATAACTCAATTATAACCAATTAATAATAGCCAAAACAATGATAACTCAATTATAACCAAACAATAATAACTCAATTTTTTAATCATAACCAAACACACATTTAATCATAAACCAAACAATAATAACTAAAAATTTTAATCATAACCAAACACACATTTAATCATAAACCAAACAATCATAACTCAAATTTTTAATCATAACCAAACACACATTTAATCATAAACCAAACAATAATAACTCAATTTTTTAATCATAACCAAACACACATTTAATCATAAAACCAAACAATAATAACTCAAATTTTTAATCATAACCAAACACCCATTTAATCATAAACCAAACAATCATAACTCAAAATTTTAATCATAACCAAACACACATTTAATCATAAACCAAACAATAATAACTAAATTTTTTAATCATAACCAAACACACATTTAATCATAAACCAAACAATAATAACTCAATTTTTTAATCATAACCAAACACATTTAATCATAAAACCAAACAATAATAACTCAATTTTTTAATCATAACCAAACACACATTTAATCATAAACCAAACAATAATAACTAAAAATTTTAATCATAACCAAACACACATTTAATCATAAACCAAACAATAATAACTAAAAATTTTAATCATAACCAAACACACATTTAATCATAAACCAAACAATAATAACTAAAAATTTTAATCATAACCAAACACACATTTAATCATAAACCAAGCAATCATAACTTAAATTTTTAATCATAATCAAACACACTATCAACAATTATCAACAATTGAAATTAACCAAACACAAAAAAAAAAAACATGCAAAAATGGGACAAATATCAACAATTATTATAATTTCTATAATTAATATAAACAAACAACAAACAATTATATATAGCTAAGTGAATTATGGTTTTGCATATTTTATATATTTTTTCCTATTTTACAAATTAAAATTACACAAAAAAAAACATGCAAAAATGGGACAAATATCAACAATTATTATAATTTCTATAATTAATATAAACAAACAACAAACAATTATATATAGCTAAGTGAATAATCAATTTGCATATTTTATATATTTTTTCCTATTTTACAAATTGAAATTACACAAAATAAATAATAAATTAGAGAATAAAAGATATACCCTTGAATTATGGATAAATTTGATTGATGATTTGGGGTTTTTTGTTAAGAAAGTTGATAGTTATTGTGGTTTATTGATTTGGGTGATTTTTTGGGTTGAAAATTGGGGGTTTTTGAGAGAAAGAGAGAGAGTGTAGAATAAAAGTTTATTTTTAAAAAAAAAACGTAACATTCTGTTTTTTCAGGGACTGTCTGTGTAATTTTCACGCAGGGACTGACTGTGTAATTTTGAAAAGCAGGGACTGACTGTGTAATTATGCAAACCGTAGAAAAAATCTACGGTTTACACTGTAAACCGTAGATTTAATCTACGGTTTGCATTAATTAATACAAACCGTAGATTAAATCTACGGTTTACAGTTAATCACTGTAAACCGTAGATTTAATCTATGGTTTACGCGTTAATACAGAAAATTTGAAGTTTTTTAATCCAACCTCTTATCTTAATAGCTAAAATGGATAATCTTACTACTTTTCTCAATTT
This sequence comes from Primula vulgaris, assembly GCA_963920805.1. Taxonomy (NCBI): domain Eukaryota; kingdom Viridiplantae; phylum Streptophyta; class Magnoliopsida; order Ericales; family Primulaceae; genus Primula; species Primula vulgaris. The sequence continues at coordinate 21,687,021 of OY987222.1, forward strand.
AGGCCTATTAGCTTATGTCAGGTTTTTTACAAGATTATTACAAAAATTATGACTAAAAGGCTAGCTACTTTTCTTCCTAAAATTATTTCTTTGAATCAAAGTGGTTTTATAAAAGGTAGGAATATATCTGATGCCATATTTGAAATTCCTATCCACTGTTTTAGTTGCAGTTATGCAGTTAGGTTTCAAGTACAGTTGCAACTGAGGTTGAAACCTAAGTATAATGATGGACAGAACTGGAATTATTAAATGTAGTTGAATTAAATCACACGCACATTTAGCAACGGAGTTCACCCAACTAGACTACGTCTCCGGGGCACTTACTCAGATTGATGATATTATAATATCTTACAATATAAGATTCAAGTATTAATGAAAAACTCTCAGACTCCCTCTAGATTTTTCTGTCTATCTCTATATTGCTCCTACCTTATAACTATCACTCAAAAGATCAATGACATCCCACCATTATTTTTGTTTTTAAAGCTTATTGTGTATTCTCTCAAAGTTGAGTTCTTTATAATTTATAACACACTTTTTACAAGCAAATTTATTAACTATTTAAAGAGTAAAAACAATCTTCTTTATTCAAGAACTTGTTGATTGATTTGGACTTTTCTGATTGATCAATCTTCCTATATCTTGAATGAGATAATGCTGCAATTGATTGACCACAATCTTCTTGTAAATATCTGTTAATAGACTTGCTTGCTAATAGGAGTTACCATTTCTTTAAACAATAAACATATAAAACAATATTATTTTTAGAGATATAATCTTAATAAACGTGAAACCATAATTACATACATTCAATCTAATTAGATCAAGCCTGATTTGTTAAACAAACTGTAACATCCCGAGTTTTTATAAATGGTTTTATTCATGATTTAATTTATCCAAAAACGTTTTATACAAATTTTACCAAAAACCGGTCACTCGACTAATTTTTAGCCAAAAACCGAAACTCTTCCAAAAAACTTTATTTTAAAAACCTGTTACTAATTTTATAAATAAAAAGTACCCAATAGTTTTGTTTCTAAAGATTGGTTATTTTTGAGCAGTAAATTAGTAATTTTGATTAATAGTTAACTTTTAGAACTTTGGGGACCAAATAGTTCGCTTCCACAAACTATTTCAAAACAGTTTTTCTAAACCTCAAATCAGCCCACTTCTTTCAAAACAATAACCTAAAACAAGAGAGAAAAAGAGAGAAAAGAGAGAAAAGAGAAAAAGAAGAAGAAGAGCAAACAACCGTTAGCGGATTCTTACCGAAAGCATCTCCTCTACGCTCTAAGGTAACGGAGGTTATCCATTGCGACTAGACGAGGGTGTATGTTAGGTTTTGGTTTTGTGTTTATTATAAATTGGGGGTTTTGCCTTTATTATTAATTATGTTCTTAAATTGTTAATTTGGGGTTTATTTGTTATACTTTTAATTCCATTATTTGAATTGTAGAGGTTGAGACCTTAGATATAATAATTGCGAATTGATGAGATTATGGATGAGATTGCATGTTTTATGAGTTGGTTATGCGATTATATAGTTGTTGATGAAATTGGGTAAAATTATGTTGAATATAGATGAATTGTAGTTTATGCATATAAAGTGTTTGTTTAAATGTCTGAATGAGATATATGTTGTTAGACTTGTTTGGCTAGTTGTGAATCTATCACCTATGATTATGGGCTATGTTGAATTACGTTAGAGTGACGTATGAGAATGTGATAATTGATTGGTTTATTATTTATTGGCCGAGTCCTTGTGATTTAGCTGTAGTGGCAATGGTCTCTGTCTCTCCCTAATTTCGGGGACAGAAGACGGCCGAGGGGATAGAGAATGACTCGTCTTACGGACTGGGGCGAGTGGCGTGAGAGGTCCCAGTGTGCACTATATTTATTTTATTGTTAGCAATGGTCTATGTCTCTCCCTAATTCCGGGCACATAAGATGGCCGAAGGGACAGGGAATGACTCGTCTTACGGACTGGGACGAGTGGCGTGAGAGGTCCAAGTGCGCACTATAAATCTATTTTTATGTTAGCAATGGTCTATGTCTCTCCCTAATTCTGGGGACATAAGACGGTCGAAGGGATAGGAAATGACCTAACTTACGGACTGGGGTAGGTGGCGTGAGAGGTCCATGTATGCTATAGATGTGTGTTGAAGTTATTTTATTTATTTTGTTGTAAGATGTTATTCTATTTCTTTTTATACGTTGATTATCATAGTTGTTGTTTGTGGGTTCTTGCATTTATGGGATGGAGTGACGGTATTTTGTGGTGCCGTCCCGTCTATGTATGTGCGTGGGACTCACCGTTACAATTTTGTCTTTCAGGTACTATTTAGGTTGAGACGTTCGTTTAGGAGTTATGGCAATACATCACATGGGGTCGGGGCTTCTTTCTGTTGCTTTCATTTTTACTTAGACATTTTTGAGTTTGTAGCCTACGGGCAAATTCATTCGTTTGTTAACTTTTATAAATCTTACCTTGTAGCCGTGTTTGGCAAACAGTTTTATTTATCCTTTTAAATGTTCTTTAAGCTCGCAAGTGTTTTTTTTTTAAATTTTAAATTTTGTACCAACAGGTTTCGTTTTCCTTTTATTTAAAAAAGTCATGCCTCGATATCCGTGTTTATGGAATTTGGGGCGTGACACAAACAGATTGAATGAAGAGATAAAGATATTGCATGTTTAAGGAGATTAGTTCCACAATTAAAGGAATATTATCTTTTCAAACTAATCTCCATATTTCATTTAAATTCTTTCTATTTTTTATCACTTAAATATTCTCAATAAGAACAAACTGAATCTTGTTAAACAAATGATAATATATCCTGCATACTTTTATTTACATAAAAAACTTTAAAGATTAAGTAATGCAGTTAGACAAAATAAAACAGAATCCTGGATATTGGCAGGTTGGAACTGTAGTTGCAACTGAGGTTGCAACCTCACCTGTAAACATTAAACTGTTTTAATTCATAAAAACCAACTTGAGTTATTTGGTTCAAAACAATTGACAACAAGAATTAATAGGACAGAAATATGGTACTAACAATATTACTTGCTCAAGAAATTTTAACACACATAGATAATAATTCTAGAGGTGGTAATGTAGTTTTTAAATTAGATATGGCTCTCTGATAGACGTAACTAGAAATTTTTAAAAAATGTTCTACATGCTTTTGGTTTTGGTGAACATTGGATTGAGCTGGTAATAAAATGTGTTAGCTATGCTAAATACTCGATTTGTGTTAATTGGGTTTTACATGGTTATTTCTCTTATAATAGGGGAGTTAAACATGGGGACCCATTATCTCCTATTCTTTTTATTATTGTTGATCAGGAAGTTTTGAGTAGAGATTTAACTGATATAAATGAAAATGGTATTCTTACACCTTATAAAATTCCACCTCATATACAGCCTATTTTTCACATTTTATTTGCTAATGATGTGCTAATTTTTACAAATAGTAGTAAAGATAATCTTACAAAATTAATGAATTTTATTGGTACATATGAAAAAGCTTCTGGGCAATTACTAAACATATCAAAAAGTATGTTTTTAACATATAAACAATCTTCTCCCAGAAAAAGTATTATTGCTGAAGTGATATTATAATTGAATCTGACTCTGAATTATTAGTTAATTAGTGGAAAAAAAGGGTTTCCCCTGGTCCTAAATTTACTAACATTTGGAGTGACATATGTTATCTAATGCCTTGGGTTTGTAACAGTTTCACACATGTTTTTAGGGAGCAGAATCAACTAGCTAATGGACCGGCTAAACAAGGAGCTAATGGAGCAAATTACACCACCATGGATTTCTAGGTATTAGCCAATAAACTTAGAGCCATTAGCATTCTGGACCAAAATGAAAACCCAAGCTTCAGAGATAATATCTTTTGATTCTTATTTGGTTTAGCGATGGAGATTTGTTTGATTTTGATGGGGCTAATGATGATTTTATCTGAATCAAATTTTATCCTCGTTTTTGTATTAATGCAGTGGTAATTTGATTCGTATGAATCAAATGTTGATTGGTTGGTGATGACGTGTTCTGAAACCGATCAAGTTCTAATAAATTTGTTAAGTATTTTTAGGCCACTTTTGATACATGAATTGGTGAATTATATATTCTGAAGTAGAGAGTTATGAGACTGATCAAGAAATGCGTTTCTCGTATCAAGTTGCTATAGAGCTTTTTGCTCAGTTATCTGAGATTTTTATCAAGTTTAATGGATATAATTTGGGTTGTTATTACTAGCTCATGCTAAATTTTGACTGTATTATATATTTAAGGGTTTCTTCAGAACTGGTAATGAACTGTAAACATGAGCTATAAGGTTCGAGGGGGTATAAGGAGAAGGAGAGAATGATTGGCGAGAAAGTTTGTTCTTGTTGAGCTCAAAATATTTGTTCAATTTGTTATCAGATTTGATTTTTTCTTTTAAATATATTTCTAGGCGTCTTGATTTGTATTTCGTAGTTCTAAGTTCGTTTTGTAATGTTCAGTTTGTAGTCGTATCGGATTGCTAGCATGAGAGCCTAACTCATGCAAATACGTTTACATTACCCATGAATAAAAATCACAGGTCTTACACCAAAAAAAATACAGATTTAGGTAAAATATTCTAAATTTGGTAGGTTTTCGTTTTTAGAAACACTCCAATTTAATGGTGGAAATGCTGTGAGGTTTGAAATAGTCTTTTAAAAAATATATAATGAAATTTTATAAATATAATTGGTTAGCAACGACTTATATATTTGTTGGAATTCCAACACCCCCATTTCAAAATCCTAGCTCCGCTAATGGAAAGAAAGAGATGAGCTAAAATTGATTATGAAATACTATATCCGATTAGTTTCGACAAATTATACACAAATTGCCATCTCTTTTTCGATCTTGTTTGGGACCTATGTGATATATATACTAATCTAAACGATCACGACTTTTCCAATGTTATTCCCAAATTATTTTCTTTGTCAGTAACTCTCTTGCGGTGTGTTTTAGTGTAAAATGTTCAGCCAACTGAATATTCACTCACCATTCGGTTATTCCTAAAAGCAACACATCTATTACTCATGCAGTTTGGAAATATGCAAATCGGAACCTTTCATAAAAGGAATTGCAAAAGGTGGAAATGTACTTTACTAATAATGTTACAACTTACTAGTTATAATGTGAATATATATGATACATCTTCTCAAGCTGTTGAAAATGAGAATTGACAAAAACTTGATGTAGTAACACTTAGGCCTTGTTCGTTTGCAACTTTAATAGTCCAAGCCCAAGGACTAAACAACTCTAATGAATTAGAATTGATGATAGCAAAATGGATGATATATGAGTTAAGAAAAATCTGTGAATAAAATGGGAAATAAAGCATTTTTAGATGCTAATGAAGGCAAAAGTACCAAGTTGTAAAATTCTTTTGAAAATCTGAACCTATTGAGTACGAGTCCTGAAATTGAGAAAAATGAATTTGACGAAAGTTTTAGCTCAACTATTCTTGTTGATCGTTCTTTTTATGATTGTCAAAGATGATAATCAAAATTCATTGGCTCCTAGTTCTATTCTTTCACTAAATGTCAAGGCATTTGAGCAAGCCATATTTCTGTTATGCGTCCTTTAATAGTTGCAGACAACAAAAACTCTTCCCTTGTTGAGGAGTCAAAAACAACAAAAAGTAAGAGAAAAAGAAAACGAAAAAGTAGGAGAGGAAGGAAGAAAGAAAGAGAAGAATTTGTTACTCACCGGATGAGTTGAAACTCTTTTGGATTTTGAAGTTAATGATAACAATAAATGTAATTTGAGGACTCAGAAGCACTCTATGACCATTAGGGTGGTGTAAAGGGTAACTATTTTGTAAAGAATCTTTTGGCCTTTGGATTTAAAAAATTTAATAGCTATAAATTTTTTTGAAAGTGAGGATGAGTGCGATTCGTAACGCGATAAATAAATAGAAAATAAGCGTGCTGATGATACAAATATTTGGAGAATAAAAAAAAGATACAATATAAAATGATAATATTCAAAAGAATTTTACGTGGTTAAAGAAGGATAAATAGTGTTATTAGTTTTTATTTTTTCTATTTTTTATAAGAATTGAGTAGTACGGTAATTAATAAAAAAATGTACAAGCATTTTTGGGAAAAAGTGGTAAATTTTTGGCAGGTTAAAAAAAACTCGAGTCGACTTATTTGATTAGTCTTGGACTTATTTTTTTAAAAAAAATCCATTAGTCTACTAGCTTCCTACATCTTGCTGCTTTCGTTGGTATTGTAGCAACAGTTTTTCCATTTGAGTTAAAGAGATTGTGTTCTCAAACTCTTATTCAGTTTCCTTTTGTATGCACTGTTAATGAGGTGTTTTCACTCAAATTCAAATAAAAGTCTTGAGGGTAGTGCCTCTTTTGCTCTTTAAAAAAAAGCAGTATCCGAAATATCTCAAAATCCTTCAAGCCCCAAATTTTACATTTTCAGGATCACGATAACCTTTCAACACGTCTTGTCAGTCTAATTTAAACAAATTAAGATTAAATTCTCCATGTTGGTCATCTAGGTGTTTGAAGTAAACTGTACTTTTTTTGTTTGAAGTAAAACTATACTGAATAGTGACAAAATACAGTAGCAGGTATAGATCCTTCCTGAAAAAGGTATTCAGAACAGTAGTTAATTAAAGCATTTGGTTATGCAAGTTTCAATTTTCTTAGAAATTAAAATTATTAAACTCTTTCTTTTCAACTGTAGCTCCGACAGATCTTAGTCTTTATGACTTCTGAAGATGAATGGAAGATAAACTACTTAGCCTGAGTTACCTTTTGGTATAAAATACCACCTCGTTCAAAGAATTTCTGTTTTTCTCAAAATGGAACAAGCTAGGAGGTTAGAATATTGTTTTAATTCTCTTCGATAATGTCATCATTGTCTTTTTTTCAAATTTCCACTATGTCATCATGGATTAGGTAAAGACTTGGTCGCTTTTACTCATTCACACAATCTTTTTCACTCTTTGTTTGAGATAATAGCACATTGTCAACAAACTACAACATATATTCGTGGGGATAACAATCCATGATAGCTACTCTTAGAAATATAACTCATAAAGCTAATTCTCATAATTATTGCAAACCTACAAAATCAAACAATACAACATAACACATACTAGGATTCTCTATGATTAACAGTGATTCCCAAATTTAAAAATAGTTTCCACAATCCCACCACTACTTACCTCTCCCCAAGCAAAGACTTATGGGGAAAAAGATTGAAAGATTAGAAAGAAAAGGTTTCCAAGAGACAAACCAAACAACTTTTTCAAAAATCAACCTCATGTGTGCAAAGCTTTTTCACATAGAACCTAAATATAAACCACATGAGGGACAAAAAGAAGTTGTGCTCAAATTGGAGCTACCATTTAAAAAAACCATGGAGTTTTTCACCCAAAACACAGCCTCTGTAACTCAAAGATTTCAGCATTTCACGAATTCTATGAGCTTCTTAGAGTTCCCTCTCCTTTACCGTGAACAAGAAAATATTATTAATCACCACAAAATGACTGAATGTTTGCCTCTTCTAAACCGGTTAACTGAGAAAAGGAAAGTGAAAGAAGAAGGTATTGAAATGAGAGAGGAGAAAAGCGATAATATTATGGTGGCACTTTGTATAGGATTGCCTAACAAAGAAGAGGTTGATGATAATACTAATCCCTTCAAGTTTAAGGAAGATACAAAATTGGCAAAAAGGATTTATAAAGAGAAATTTAACACGGAGAGTAGATTTTGGATCCCAACACCGACACAAATTCTCAAAGGTCCTATGCAGTTTGCTTGTTCCATATGTAACAAGACCTTCAATAGGTACAATAACATGCAGGTTAGTACTGTTTAAGAGTTAAGACTGGTTATTTTAAAAAGAGTAGTTGGTTCTGTTTGAATTATCTTGTCCAAGTACCAACTAACAAAAGAATGTTACATGTTACTTTCTAGAACTATTGTGTATACCTTAGGGTTCTAACTTCTACAATGACAGTAGTTTCTTACTTCGACATTCACTTAACTAAAACGAGTTATTACCAAATGTGTTATAAAATATGATTGATAATATATGATTAGTGGTGACGGTTCTTGTCAAAGATATTGATCGATCACCTATTATTTCTCCCACTTTTTGTATTTTCTGATTTTCTAGTGTATTCTATTTTACTAGGTAGAGGATGAAGTTTCTAATTTTCGCTTTAGCTACTCGAGAAGTCTTTGCATACAAGGCCAAAATTTAGTGGAAGACTTGTTAACTAATTGTAGCATCCAAAGTCTTAGCAAGCTTTGTTCTGTTTCCTCTTCTGCTTTCAGTACTGTAGTAAAATAAAATATGATAAGTCTCGGCAACTATTTAGAGTTTTGTTTAGTGCACTTTTACAGTTGGGAGGATGAATTTTCCAGTTTTCAAGTTAACTTCCTTTTCTTCTACTTTTTACCATTAGGCATGCTGTTCTTTGATCCTGATCAAATGTTAAAGGGGATGAAATGATACTTAGCTTGTAATGAGAGTTGAAGTTTATAAAACAATTCCAATAAAATGTAACACTAAGCTTACAACCTTCACTATCACAACAAAAGAAGAATTTATTCATCACATATTCATATAATAAGTAGGAGATTTGTCACGAAAATTGTTTTGCCTTAAGAAGATCATCTAGCAGTAATAATCAAGAGAGCAAGTGGTAACATTATAGTGTAGACTGCCCCCCTTCCTCTGTAATGAGAAAAAGCAACAAAAACTTGATTTTTGTAACCAAATACTTAACTTGTAAACTTCAATTACTAACTCTTTGGATGCTATCATGCTCATATTAACAAAAAGACGAATTCTGGTTCCACTACTGGTCTCAATTTCTATTAAATTATATATTTATATATATTCACGTGCAGATGCATATGTGGGGACATGGATCCCAGTACCGAAAAGGACCCGAGTCGCTTAAAGGATCACAACCAGCGGAAATGCTGCGTTTGCCTTGCTATTGTTGTGCACCTGGTTGCAAAAACAACATAAATCACTTTCGAGCAAAGCCCTTGAAGGATTTTAGGACCCTCCAAACACACTATAAGAGAAAGCATGGGGCTAAACCATTTATGTGCAGAAAATGTGCTAAAACGTTTGCAGTAAAAGGGGATTGGAGGACCCATGAAAAGAATTGTGGGAAGCTATGGTATTGCATTTGTGGGTCAGATTTTAAGCACAAAAGGTCTCTTAAGGACCATATAAAGTCCTTTGGGAAAGGCCACTCTCCCTGTCCCTCTATCGAAGGATTCGAGGAAGAGAAAGAGTGCATCACTTGTTCCGATGATGATGAGGTGGCTCGTTAGCGAGCTTGAAAGGTTAGTTACAATTAGCATTATCTGATACTTAGCATTCGATCTCACTTTATTCCATGACTTTTATATATAGCAACAAAAATTAGTTTTATGAACTTGAGTAAAATAAGTCCATCAATCAAACTCCTTTGTAATTTATTGTCCTACTGTTACTTTTGGCCCTCAATTCATTGCTTAGGTTTCTTTTATCTCATGAATAATGAGTTTTGTCTAGGAAAAATTAATCGGAAAGTGCGATTTTTATTGACAAGCAAGTGATATAGAGTTATTGACCTTTGAAACCAACAACTATGCTACCGCTCTTATTTGATGGATTTCCAAATCAACTTTGAGAGGTTCTCAAAAGGGTAGGATGTTATCGATAAAACTATGAATAGAGGGACAAAATTTGTTTTTCAACTACGAGGATTTTTTAGTTTATACTGAATAGTCAGTAGCTAGTTTCTGTCATTATTTCAAGGATGGCACTAGAACTTGATTAAAAAGTCATGGAATAAAGTGGGATCCGATGCAAAGAGTGATAATGCTGAATGTAACTAAGTCATAATTTGTTTAAACTTTAAATAAGTATGTTTTATTAATTTGGTTTGGTAAAGTACAATATAGCGTGTCCAAGCTTGTGCTCAGAAACAGAAGAAACTCCCTAAGCTGTTTTTTGCAGGAATATTGGAGCAGGTTATTACAGAGCACTAATTCAGCGACGGGCACAAATAAGTCGGTAGAATTAAGTGGTTATCTTAAAGTCGTGAAGCAGATGAATTTTCTTCGTTCTTAACGTATCACACTAAATCCTATTTCTTGGTTAAAGAACATTGTAATCTCGACCATGAAGGAAATTTGTAAGCTTCATTGCTATTGATAATTCAGTACTTAAAAGTAATTTTGGATTCATGTTTTTGCTATCATCTCTCTCCTTTCCTTTCTGTCTCCCATCCATATATATGTACCGGCAACGCGATATATATCTTATTGGGAATGATAAGTTTGAAAATTTTGTTCGGCACCTAAATCATAAACACCACTCACAAAATTCATAAATCTAGAGAATATAAAAGCAACAAATGAAATCAGGCTAAAGAATAATTGATACTTTACATAGATTGAGAGCTAAAAGTAATTGTATTCTCTGTGGTTTCTGGTTCCTACATTATAAGAAATTAATATTACAAATAATATTAGCACCCAAGTTGTAAATTATTAAAGTTGGTATTGATTTATCCTTTACGGGTTCACACTTTACACCCTGAGACACGACTATATATACTACTCCCAAAAGTTGGGTTATCTTGATCACGCCTACTTTAACTTTTGACTTGAGAAGACATAATTTACGTGAACACCACCAAATATTGACATTTAGAACCCAAGTTACACAAGGGAGAAAATATAATACTAATGATTTCTGTGTGTGGAGGTTAATTAGTAATAAAATTGGTTATTTTTGACCGCCAGAGGAACCAAGATTTGAATATCGATGGAGCTGATCAATTGTATATTTATATATATTTTTTAATTATGATGGTGCTGAAATACTATATTTTTCGACAAAATATACAGAATTTTTTGGACTCTTCTTAATACGGGAGGTGCTATATCCATTTTAGCTCGTGCCTATTTCCCCCCCTCTTTTGATGGGTTAATTACCGTTTTGTGCACTAAACTGACAACATTTTACGATTTAGTACTCATAATTTATAAAAAATAATAAATGAGTAGCCTTACTAGCATAATTCTGCAATTTGTACCATTCCGTCTATATTAAGGAAAAATGGTGATTTTGTCAAACATTTACCTCCACATTAAAGGACATAATTGTCATTTTCCTATAAACTAATATTAGTACACAAATAAATAAATAAATAAATATATATATATATATGTATATATATATATATATATAAACACTTACAAAATATAAATATATGTATACATATAAATGTGATTGCAGTTTATAAATTAAATATTGTGATTAAAATTATTGTTTGAATTGAGTTTGAGTTCGATTTTGGAATAATCGGAGGGAAAAGAACGGAAGGGGAAGGATGTCGGATCGATTTTGGTATGTATAGTTATATATATATATATATATATATATATGAATAGCGTTTAAGTGACATTTTTATAGATAATTTTGTAGACAATTTTATGAAAAAAAAACTCCAAATCAATATTTGATTAATGTAAATCTCCATGGTTTCACGACGAGAAGAAAAATATGCGTTTTTTTTTTCGAGATGTATAATTGCATGTATTGAATTTTTAAATTTTACTTTAATTTTCAAAACATACAATTATACATCTGAAAACAAAAAACGTATATTTGTCTTCCTGTCGTAAAACCGTGGAGATTTGCATTAATCAAATTTTGATTTGGAGCGTTTTTGCATAAAGTTGTCTACAAAAGTGTTTATTGAACGCTCCCCTATATATATATACTAGTAAAAGTTACCCACGCGTTATGGAGATTTGATATCATTTATTTTAGTTATGGAGATTAAAACGAATTGTTAATTAATTTAGGATACATCCGTAATTAGTAAAATATAATGAGGATCAATTGTTAATTAATTAGATTAGCTACATTCGTAATTATTAAAATAGAGCGAGTGCATTTTTAAAAAATTTGACAAGCAAGGCATAGCTTTGATCTGCAAAACAAAAGATCCAAAAGAAGTGTGTGCAAGATCACGTGGCGCGTAGAATACCAAAATTTGTTACAAAGAAGTTATGCAGCAAATGGCTCCGTTAATTTATTTTCAGTGTGGCAATTGGTATGTATACCTCCTCAGGGCTCAAATCATAGTTGAATTCGCATTTCTAAATTAACATGTTACAAGGGTCTATGGTACTTGGGAGAGCTTCAAAGGAATGAAATCAACTGTTGCAGGTTTTCTATTTATAGACAAATCAAAAAAGACAACTCTTTTATCCTCGTTAGTGTAGAAAAAGGAGAAACTGCAAAAGAAACATGAAGAATATCCTTTTAACAGCTGGGTTTCTGCTGATGTTGTGGTAGGAAAAAAATGTTATTAAGCAGCAACTAAAGTATTCAATCGGCTCTAAGTTATGATTACCTTCTTTGGCCTGAAATTCATTTAGATTTTAAAAGAACAACCGTCTATGTTTTGTCAGAGTCCCTAAGCCTCGATGGTTGCAGGTTATACCATTCATCGCCACGAAGATTTATTTTCGTTCTCGCTTTCACTAGCAAAAAATGTTCTGCATCTTCTCATAACATTTTAATTTAAAATTCCTAGTTGTCAACAGCTTCAGTTAAATTTCAAATACTGAGGTTAAAGAAAGAATATTCTGCAAACCACTACCATGATTATGAAAATCCAAATAGTCATACTCAGAAATACGTCAATAACATAAAGACAATACAACTCTCAAGTAGTCCAGTTTTTTTGTAGACAAACGTCATATTTAACTGTCTAACCGGCCTCAAGCAGGGTCAAATAACAAAAAGATGCATACCATATTTGAAAGTATGACATCTTACCCAGCCAAAAGGCAAACAGAAATTTACAACTTATAGCATCAGAATCAGGAATATGAGCATATAAACAATTGTTGCAGCAATAATATTACAGTGGGATTACAAGGTAGAACTTGTACCAGAGTGACAGTAAGGATACGAATCATACGATCATATAAACAATTGTTGCACGTTAACATTACAAAGTGACATTACAAAATCCATACTCCTAAAGAATAGACCCTCAAACACAATTTTGCAGGGTATTCATCAATCATTTAGTCTCCTTCAGAGACCAACACAGAAGCTTTTACAACATCAAACGACAAATTGGACTAACAACTGAAAAATTGCACAAAAATGAGAAAACAACAATCAATGAACAATTTTACAATGTGGAAAGTGTCATTGGTATATCACAACAGGGGGGAAAGTGAACTTATCCGAGATAAAAGGAATAGCCTCTGGTCTCTCAACCAAATCCCTGTAAAGATCATATTCCGCTTCATAATCGTGTAAATGCAATTCAGCCTTTTGGTTCGTATGATAATGATGCTTCGCGGAATCTAACTTCCCAAACCCTAAAATACTCACTTTTTCACAAACCCCCAAAGCTAGCATAACAGCTTGCATACCCGACGAATAATGAAACAAGGACCCATCATGAGCTGATCCCCATTCCTCTATAGGCCTCTTTAAATTCTCCACAAACCTTTTCAAGGAGTAGTATTTCACAATTTGAGTGCACAACACATCGAACCTTAAATCCGTAACAAGCAATTTAGATTTCTGCGACGAATTACACAACGTGAAATCCAAAAAATGAGTTGGTTGGCAAATATACATTACAAGCGGGACACTTTCCCCATAGGGGTTACAAAAGCATCTCTCTCTCCGAGCACATAAATGAAGTATATTACTATTAACGAAAGAAATCCCCGTTTTCGAGCCCACGTTACGTTCAAACCCCTTCGTCCTGGCGTTGTTCAGTCGTATAACCAATTCATGGCTATCAATAAAGTCGCCGTATTTCTTATCCAATAAAATCCCACTATTCCCCACAACTGCGCATGTAGAGTACTTCCCACTCCCTTTCCCAATCGGAACCTTGACTAAATCAACCAAATCCGACATTACATCCGATTCAACCCTCTTGCTCCTCCACCAATCCCTCAAGTTTCTCCTCAACTCCGGTAAAGAATGAGCAAATTTCGCGGACCTTAGCTTTGTGGGTATTCCTCTAAACGACCTAACCCTAGGCGCGACATAACTACGGTCCCTAGACGATAAAAAAGACCTATGGCGATTATAATTCCCAAAATTACCCTCCAACAACTGCTCCACCTCCTGCTTAAAACGCGCACCACCAAGATCCTCTTTTGCAAACCTAAGCAGTGTGGCGTTAAATACCAAAATGCCCTTATCTTTTTGCGTAAAAAGAGGGGTGCTTTTGGAAATCCCGGTACGAATAGCAATCCTAAAGGCGAGAGTTGCCATAACTACTATGAGGAGCAACACAGGAAATAACGGCCTCAAAGGCCGCTTCATTCGGACAGTGTTTAGATTTAGGGTCCGTTTGGTAACAAAAAAAATTGGCTGATTTTTAGAATTTTGATTCTAAAAATCTGCGGGTGTTTGGACAGTCACATTATTTAGCTTTTAAAGAACTGATTTTTAGGCTGATAAAGCTAAAAAATATAGGCTTTCAGTGGATTTTTTAAACAAGATTCAATTTTTGTTAAATGGGTAGCTAATATTTATACAGAACTACAGATCTAAAACTGATATAATACAAGTGATGGTAAAGAGTAATTACATACTGGGTATGAGAGGATTGTGGTTTTACCTGTTGCCAGATTGATGATATTGGAGTGGTTTACTGTATATTTAGAATAAAACCCATTGAATATGTATATATACCACACTATATATATATATCTATAGTATTTCTCAACATTCGTATGAAGCGTTATAAAAAAAACCCATTAAATTACATAAATTGTAAATAAAATAAATACTAAATAAAATTAATATGTTATGTTAATCATTATTCCAGTCTCAAATTCATTTGTCTAGGTTTATCTCTCCTCTTTTTTTCCTATCTTTTCAATTTTTTTACTATTCCAGGTATGAAAACTTCATTTTTTTTCAAATAATATTATTGTTATTAATTTATGTGATTTCAATTTTATGGTTGTCAAATTTATATTCGATTTAATTAGTATTTATGAATATAGCCTACCGTCGTACAAATGCATCGTGTGGACAGGTTCGTTAGTATTAAATATGGATAGAGTAACTTTAATTAGTAACAAAGTTATGGGAGAGGGGAATATTCTCCTAGGACGCTAACAGCCTACAAATGGAATTTTTTGTGGTAACTAATTTAATGTTGTTTTTAGTAGGACTAGTTGTAAAAGTTAATGATTGGTTTTAAAAGAGTTCATCAAGTTATAGTTTATCCTAAAATTACCAAAAACATGCAACTTCTCAATTTTAACTATAAAAAATTATAAACCAAATTTTTTATTCTCAAAACATACAACTCTAATAAATATGTGTAATTGTATGTTTGTATGTTTTGAAAAAAAAGTTTTAGACGTTGTATGTTTTAATAATATGTTGTGGCTAATTATATGTTTTGGACATTAACCCATAATAGATTTTCTCAACTATGTATCAGTTTTAAAAGACTTCATGAAAAATGTTTTGGGGGCTTAATAGTTAATGCTAGGTGTATTCATTAATATTGTGACACTTTGATTAGTTTTGTCATGAAATTTTATTGTTTATTCTTAGGAGCACCTTCTAATAGATTTCCTCAACTATCAGTTTTAAAAGAGTTCATGAAAATGTTTTGGGGGCTTATATGCTACATGAGTTATTCATCAATATTGTGAAAACTTTGATTAGTTTTGTCATGAAATCTCAATGTTTATTTCTAAGAGCACCCACCAATAGATTCCGTCAACTATAAATTTGTTTGCTTTTACTTTACTTGTAATTTACACAATATTTCAAGTTTTAAGAAGGGAAATTCATTTATTAAGTAATCAAATTTGGTTGATCCCAAGTATTTCCTCTATTGTCTCTACTCTCCGAGTCAATTTTTGATTGATACCTTTTAAAACTACTAATTTGAGAGTTGGTACAATTTTTAAAATACTTACTGCAAATTAGTACATCTTGTCAATATATACATAAACCCAACACATTTGGCCTAATAAAAAAAATAAAAAAAATGTAAAAAAAAATTAAAATAAAATCCAGAAAAAATAAAAAAATCCAGAAAAATAATAAAATATGTAAAAAAATTGAAAAATTGAAAAAAAAAATGAAAATTTTCCAACAAATTCCATAAAAAATAGAAAAATTGGAAAAAACAATTAAAAATTTGGAAAAAAATTATAAAAAAACAAAAAATAATTTTTTTACAAAAATCAAAAAAACACAAAAAACATTTTTTTAACAATCTCTTACAAAATTTATTATATTCCGGAAAAAAAAACCCAGAAAATTTATAAAAAAAATCGAAAAAAAATAAAAATTTTGGAAAAAAATCCAAAAACATGTTTTTTACAAAAATTAAAATTTTTGACAATCTAATACAAATTTTTGTTGACAATCTAATGCAATTTTTATGAGAATATAATACATATTTTTTGACAATCTAATACCATTTTTTTTTGCAATCTAATACAATTTATTTGACAATCTAATAGACAATCTTATATAATTTTTTTAACAATCTAATACAATTTTTTGGAAATTTAATACAAATTTCTTGACAATTAATTTTTTTTTGACAATCTAATACAAGTTTTTTGAAAAATATAATGCAAATTTTTGACAATCTAATAGAAAATATAATACAATTTTTGTGACAATGTAATACAATTTTTTGACTATCTAAGAACTTTTTGTTGCCAATTTAATATGATTTTTTTTGACAATCTAATGATTTTTTTTGACAATCTAATATATTTTGTGACAATATAATTTTTTTTTGACAATCTAATACAAAAAAATTGAAATTTAATACATTTTTTTTGGAAATTTAATAAAATTTCTTGACAATCTATTTTATTTGACAATCTAATACAATTTTTTTGACAATTTAATACAATTTTTTAACAATCTAATAATTTTTTTTTTGCAATTTTTTGACAATCTAATGATTTTTTATGACAATCTAATGCAATTTTCATGACAATATAATACAGATTTTTTGACAATCTAATAGACAATTTTTGACAATATAATTTAATTTTTTCGGCAATTTAATTCAAAAAATTTAACAATCTAATATAATTTTTTTTACAATGTAATGCAATTTTTATGACAATCTAATACAATTTTTGGGGCAATCTAATACAAATTTTTTAACAATCTAATACATTTATTTTACAATCTAATACAAATTTTTTTTACAATCTAATACAATTTTTGTGACAATCTAATACAAATTTTGTGATAATCTAATACAAATTTTGTGACAATCTAATACAAATATTTTGACAATCTAATTCAAATATTTTAACAATTTAATACAAAACTATTAACAATCTAATTCAAAATAAGAAATAAACAATTAAAACCAAATATTAGATTTAAAAAAAATAGTATTAGATTGTCAAATGTAATATGTTTTTTGGACTTTAGTGCTAGATTTTAATTTTTTATTGGGTTTGTTTTTGAATTCAGCAATCTAATTCACTGTTTTGCAAATAAAGCTAATTCGCTCAAATTTACACTTTTAGTCCGTGTCTCAAAAATAGAAGCTAGCAACTAGGGATTTTAGAACGACGTCTCCACATGTGGACGGGGAGCAATCGCGAAGAATAGAGATCGACGGAGAGGGGGGATTCGTCTCCGCCTCTATACGACGGTGGATCGATTGTAAATTTTATATATATATATATAGTCAAAGATTGAGAGAGATAGACGGAGCAGAACGGGTAAGACAGAGAAATTCTACTTCGTCACTGGAGCTCCGACGACTGTGATGACGTGGCGCTTTGTCTTCTCCTGCCAAACTATGGCGATAAAGTCGTCGCACCTGTGAAGATTCGCCAGAGACGTCGGTGGCGTGTTTTGGGAGCTAATTTTTAGAGAGAGAAAAAATGATGGGTTATGAACCAAAATAGAATTGTACCCTTTATATATTTAAGTTGGTGGTACCAATATACAATTAAAATGTTTCAAAAAGTATTTTATGCTAATAAAAATTACAAGTGCTACTAAAACCTAAAAATTATCTTAAAGTGGTATCAACTCCAATTATTTTTCAACGCTGGAGATCGGTCAATGATCTTGGTCAAAGTTTGATGGGGCCAAATGAAATTTCAATTTTTTTGTATTAGATTGTCTCAAAAATTGTATTAGATTGTCAAAATTTAGTATCATATTTTTAAGAAAATTGTATTAGATTGTCAATTTTATTTTATATTTTGTAAAAAAAATAAATTTTTGGATTTTTCTTAGAATTTTTAATTATTTTCCAATATTTTTAGTTTTCTTCGTAATTTTTAATTTTTTTCCAAATTTAATAATTTTATTATTTTTTCTGGATTTTTTTAAATATTTTTTAGGGTTTTTTATTTGTTTGAGTTTTTTGCTTTTTTTTAAAATTTTTGGTCAACACCGGATCCGTCGATCAATGTCGGAGCTCGACGATAAATGCCGGAGTTGGACAGTCAACACCGAAAACCGGTCCATGGTCTTGGTCAAACTTTTATTGGACCAAATGTGTTGGACTTATGTTAATGTGTTGGGTTTAAGCATATATTGACAACTGGTACTAATTTGCAATAAGTATTTTAAAAATGGTACTAACTATTAAATTAGTAGTTTCAAAAGATATCAGCCTCCAATTCATCCCAACGTTGACCAAAAAAGAAAAAACTAAAAAAAAAAAATAGAAAATTTTTTTTTCAAAAGATTGCCTCCAATTCATCCCAACGTTGACCAAAAAAGAAAAAACTCAAAAAAAAAATAGAAAAAATAAAAATAAATCTAGAAAAGGAGCAATTAAGAAAAACATATCATATCTCTATTATATTAACAAAAACATACCATAATAATTTAAATTATCAAAAACATATATATATATATATATACTTATTATTTCTCTAATTCTAATCAGACCATAATCTAACCTATCTCTCTAATACCGCAACTCTCTATCTCTAATCGCACCCCTCTCTTTAACACACGATAATCACACATCTTTCTAACACGTGCTAATCACTCATCCCTCTCTAAAAATGACTATATTCATATGCTAATTATAAAACGTCATACACTAATTTTAAAATTTCATAACCTCAATGTTGTAGATCATAATTAAATATCTAAAAAATACTTCATACCATAATTTCAAAACTTCATACCCTAATTTCAAAATTTCATACCCTAATTATAAAATTTCATACACTAATTTCAAAACTTCATACCCTAATTTTAAAACTCTATACCCTAATTTCAAAACTCCATACCCTAATTTTATGGATTTCTCTCAATACTGTACATATGGATTCTCCTGTTTCAACTTGAAACCTACAAGGTTTACAATAGTTTCAAACCTCAATCAATAAAAAACAATTTCACTAATTTCATATATTTTTCATATATTATGAGATATCAACCAGTGTAATATTTGTGTATTACGTATGTATATATCTGTATTTATATGTATATGCATGTTTATATTGTTTATATAATGTAGATGGTGTTCGGTAGTCAGTGGCGGGTTTTTATGATGGAGGAGGAGAGAGAGATAGAATGAGATATGAAAGAAAGGTACAAAGAAGAATGAAGGACACAGAGTAAGATGAGAGAGAGAGATACAGATAAGAATTGGTGAGATAGAGAAGAATGGAGGAAAGAGAGAGTAAGATGAGAGAGAGAGAAAGAAGAGAATAAACAATATTAAATTTGTTTGGTATGTTTTTGATAATGAAAAAATTTTGGTTATGTTTTTGTTAATTTAGTTTAAAAATTAATATGTTTTGTTAATTTATCCTCTAGAGAATTTATCAAAATAGGAAAATTTGGAAAAAAATAAAAAATGTGGAAAAAAGACTAAGAATTTGGAAAAAATTCTAAAAAATCCAAAAACTTATTTTTTACAAAAATTCAAAAAATATTTTTTGACAATCTAATACAATTTTTTTAACAATCTAATACAAAAATAATTGACAATCTAATACAAAATACAAAATATTTGATAATTAATCTAATACACGATATTTGACAATTAATTTAATACAAAATATTTGACAATCTAATACTATTTTTTTACCAATCTAATACAAATTTTTTGACAATCTAATAGACAATGTTTTACAATTTTTTTTTAAAATCTAATATAATTTATTTGACAATCTAATAGACAATCTTATGTAATTTTTTTGACAATCTAATACAAAATTTTGGATGATCTAATATAATTTTTTTACAATTTAATACAAATTTTCAAACAATTTAACACAAATTTTAAACTCCCAGTGAACAAAATATAAAATACTATACTTCTTATAGTGGCAGTCTAATTCAATGTGGACCAAAATATAATTAAACTAAAAGATCAAATTTGTAATTTGTGGTCCCTGCCTATTAAACTAACATAACAGTACGTTTTTTACATGATCAAATGTAATTAAATGTCAAGACATGTTGAAAATTTTATTTTTTTAATGTTTTTTTTTTTAGTTACATCATCAAATATAATTAAATGTTTAGTTGATTTCAAAAAAATAGCCCCTCCATATTCACAAAACCAGCTCCTGCATATTCACACAGTCTAATAAGACAATTTAGATTGATGATGCCAGAGTTGTAGGTCACCATCGACGATGCCACGTCATCATCGACGGCGGAGTAATCTAGGTCACCCATCGACGACGGAGGCGGTGGTTCGCCGCATGTCACATCGCTGGAGTTCTGTTAGTAGGCTGCTACATATATATATATACTTAGTAATCATGCCCCACGCGTTGCGTGTGCAGCGCGTAATGTAATAAAAATATAGAAAATATGTATAGTTATAATATAAATATGTGAATAATACAAAAAACAAGCATAGATTAAAATTTAAAATAATGTTTTGTTGTTAAAAAGAGATAAATAGTTTTATTAGTTTTTACTTTTTATATTTTTATGGGAGTATGATATTATTGTAATTAATATAAAGGTGTAGATGTATTTTTGAAAGAAAGTAGCTAAATTGGGCCGCTCATTTGACTTGAGTTGAGTTATTATAATAGAATGATATATATATATATATATATATATATATATATATATATATATATATAATTCTATTATAATAAGTCAACCCAAATCAAATGAGCTTGCCCAATTTAGCCATTTTTTTTCAAAACCCTATATTTTTTTATTAATTACAATAATATCATGCTCACATGAAAAAATAAAATAAAAAATAACAACTAATAACATTATATGTCCCTCTTTTAACAACCAAACATTCTTTTAAGTATTATACTATATTTTTTTTTGTATTATCCACGTATTTGTATCATAAATACACTTATTTTTTATATTTTAATTGCATTGCGCGTCACACACGCAACGCGTGTGGCACGATTACTAGTATATATATATGAGGAGCTTATATGAACATTGGACACTTTTTTGCAAAAGCGTTCCTAATCAAGATTTGATTAATGTAAATCTTCACGGTTTCACGACGTGAACACAAATATGCGTATTGTTTTTTTTCCGAGATGTATAATGACATGTTTTAAATTTTTAAATTTTACCATAATTTCCAAAACATGTCATTATATATCTAAAAAAAAAACGTATATTTCTGTTCCCGTCGTGAAACCGTAGAGATTTGCATTAATCAAATCTTGATTTGTAGCGTTTTTGCAAAAAAAAATATCCAATTTGACGTCTAAATTGATGTGCATGTAACTTTTCTCATATATATATATATGGGCAAGTATCTATAAACATAAAAAAACACAATATGTTTACATATTATCCTAACAATCCATTTAGTTTATTTTCAATGACTTCTAACTATTCACCAAAAATAGTTACTTAAAAGTAATTGAGATTTAAACTAAATGGATGTCTACGATGAATGTGTAAACATAATGTGTTTTTTTTATGTTTGTATAGATCATTCTCTTATATATATATATATATATTATACTATTAATACAAGAGAACCCAAAAAACTTGAACCTGCCAAATTTTACCAATTTTTTTCAAAAATACCACTATTCTAATTTACTAATTACTCAAATAAATTAATGCAATTTAAATAAATAAATAAGTAAATAAATATGTATTTTTTCCACACATTTCAACTCATCTCCCAAACAAATCATCATACATGTATTTTTATACGGTTGTTAATTTACGATGTTCATTCAATTATTTTTGCAAACTTTTTAAAAATGTTAACTTTATTGGTTCGAGATCATATTTATGTCACTACATGTAGCACACGCAACGTGTGAGCTACGATTACTAGTATATATATGTATCAATCCCAGCAAGAACATGTATGTATATACTTCGCAGATGTACGTATAGATCTTAGAGAGAGAGAGACGATGAAGATCGCCGTCCTCCGCCGTTCTCCGACACTTGCCGCCGAGTTATAGAGAGATAAAGATAGGCCTAAACGAGTAATAGAAATAATGAGGTAGAGAGAGAAAGTTAAATATGCTAATGAACCAAAACAGAATTTGGACATATTTTATATTTAGAGTATATGGTACCAAAACCAAATTAAAATGTTTTAATATGGTAACTTATGCTAATAAAAAAATACAAGTTATTAAAATATAATAATTTTGATAAGAGGTACCGGACTCCAATTAATTCAGTTGGAGAAGTTGATGAATTGAACAAATATAAATGATTATATAAAACTTAGAACAGTAGTATTTTCATTGAAGAAAGACTAATTAAGGAACAGTATGCATGGTGAAACTAAGGAATGATCTGATAACTGATAATTCAGTTTGTGAGTGTTTTAATTTTCATTTTTAGTCACTACAATGAGTAATATGACCACTAATTTTTTTAAGAGTTACGACTCAAGTCCTTTTTTACTTTATAGGATAGCAGTCAAGTGCCTCCAAATGTAGTCCATTCGCTTATAATCTGTGTTATCCATTTAAAAGTTAGAATATTTATACTGTCTCCGTTTTTAAGTTTCCTATAGATCATACCAAATTTTGGAATATATCTTAATCCCTCTTATAAAAAAGAAACAAGCATTTTAGCCTTATTATCACTATGACTAAATTAGAGAATACTTTGCATAATTGTTTCTCATAAGAAGTACATAAAATAAAAATACTGCAATGATCTATGCAGTAAAGCCATTTTTATCTATATTTTGTACTTATCGTGGGGGTATTTACAAACAATTTCAATTTTGATTGCGGCTCCACGTTTAAGTGTTGGTTTGAGTTGTGATTAGGAATGTCCTTCGAATAGATTGTAGTTCGTACCTTATTACTTATGAAATACTATCAATGCCTCGATTTGGCCAGTTTAGGAGAAGACTTAAAAATTATCTTGCCATATGTGATTAGATGATTGCACAAGTTGTATGGTAACTCTAGTTCGGGAGACAATAATTCCGAATCAAGGGTTACTTCCCGATCTTATGCTGTAGATTTTATTGATGAAATCGGACAACACTAGAATATGATTTGACTTTATGTATGGTTTAAGATACTCGTTTATTTGTATAAGTTATGCTAATACTACAATTACAAGAGAAAGTCTCGATCAAGTAGATACCCGTCGCTTTTTTACCAGAAACTCTAATTAAGCAACGTAGATCATGAATATTGTGCTTGCAAGTACAAATAAGCTTAGTTTTGCAAAAGTGCGCTCACTTGTAAACATTTTGTTTTGACTATGTTCAATGATACATATAGGCTATAACGAAGTGGTGGCACACAACTCATACATGTTAAATTTGAAGTTTTGGGATAATTTCGTTGGGTTTTACAATTTGACCAATTTATTTTTGACATATGATAAGTGTGTAATATATGTTTAACTCCAGTTCCGAATTCGATAAAAATATTGTTTATTCAATTATATTGTCTAATTCAACAAATAAACAATCTAATTCTAAATATAACACATACATATATTCACATAACGTTGGTCCATAAAATACCTTAATTTTCTTCTCAAGGAGGATATAGAGTTGATGAAATTTTGAATTAACATTTTTTCAGGTTGCACTCATCAGGTTTATCAGTTTTTTCAAGTGTATTCGTAATTGTTCTTCAATTTTATTTTTTAAATCGACGTTCTATATTATTTGTAAAATGTTTGTGACAAAAATCTCCAAAATTTGATTTTTTTAATATGTTTTTGGTATTTAATTATTTGTTTGATAATTTATAAGGTATTAATATTAATAAATATTAAAAAAATATATAAAATATCAAAATTTACATATTTTTTTGAACAAACATTTTATAAATAATATAAAACGTTGATTAAAAAAATAATTAAAAAATAATTACGAATACACTAAAAATCCGATTAACATGATGCAATGTGCATCTCAACCGACCAATATATTTACTTTTTTGTATTTATAAGTAGAAAGTAAATTTAAGTACCAAATGCCAAACAAGCCCACTAAAAATCAATGACATATTAGGCAATTGAATCTTAAATTTAACAAGCAATACCCAATTGTAGAAGAACCTTCCTTCCCCATAAAAAACCCGATCGAACAACACTCGTCATATATCCTCTCCTTAACGCGCATTTAAAGTTAAATCAAATAAGTAGTAAAAAAACAATCCCCCAAACTAACCACAAGTCCCCCCTCTATAACCAAATCCAGATCAAACTCAAACCCAAACTCACTTTCTCTCTCTAGGGCTTCTTATATTATATATGATCAAATCGAACCAAATCAAAAAATAAAATTAAAAAAAATGTACAGCAATTTTAAAGAGCAAGCAATCGAGTATGTCAAACAGGCGGTACAAGAGGACAACGCGGGTAACTACGCGAAAGCGTTTCCGCTATACATGAACGCGTTGGAGTATTTTAGGACCCATTTAAAATACGAAAAGAATCCGAAGATACGAGAAGCTATTACTGGGAAATTCACAGAGTATCTTCGTCGGGCTGAGGAGATTCGGGCTGTCCTTGATGAGGGCGGCCCGACTAATCCCGGCCCTGGTGGTGATGCTGCTGTTGCTACCAGGCCCAAAACTAATGTAATTTTATTTACTTTTTATGTTTTTGTAATTATGTTTGTATTCTCTTGTTTAGGGTCTGTTTGGAATCAGTTTTTTTGGTCAAAAATTGATGAAGAAGAATTTGGCACCGCTTTATTATTATTATTATTATTATTTTTTACTTAGGAGTGACTTATTGTGCTTGTTTATGTGGGACTTTGTTTGATTGATTCTGTTGTTTAGGGCCTGTTTGGGATCAGTTTTTTTCTCTTTGGTCAAACATCAGCTTACAATTAATGTATGTTTATGTGTTTTTTTTTTATGTTGTAATTTGTTTGATTGATTCTATTGTTTAGGGCCTGTTTGGGATCAGTTTTTTTCTCTTTGGTCAAATATCAGCTTACAATTAATGTATGTTTATGTGTTTATGTTTTTTTATGTTGGAATTTGTTTGATTAATTCTGTTGTTTAGGGCCTGTTTGGGATCAGTTTTTTTGGGTCAAACATCAGCTTACAACTAGTTTATGTTTATGTGTTTATGTTTTTTTATGTTGGAATTTGTTTGATTGAATCTGTTGTTAGGGCCTGTTTGGGATCAGTTTTTTGGGTCAAACATCAGCTTACAACTAATGTATGTTTATGTAGTTATGTTTATGTTTATGTAGTTGTGTTTTTGTTTATGTGGGAATTTGTTTTACTGATTCTGTTGTTTAGGGCCTGTTTGGAGTTAGTTTTTTGTTTGTTTGTCCAACATCAGCTTAAAATAAGCAGTGGAGAAAAGAATTTGGCACCACCTTAGTATTAAGTATATTTATTTGTTTATTTAGAAGTGACTTATTGTGCTTTGTTTGGCGACAACTTTTTTTGTTTTTAGCGTTTATTTTGAATGAAACTATGGGTGTTTGGTTTCTTAGCTTTTATAGCTTTTGGGTCAAAAAAGCAAAAAAGCTAGAAATTTGATGTTTTTTTTACACCTTTTTAGCTTATTGTGCCTGTTTAACAACATGTTTTTTAGCATTTGTTTAAAAGAAGCTATGGGTGTTTGGTTTGTTAGCTTTTGAAATACTAGCTTTTGGGTCAAAGAAGCCAGAAAAGCAGAAAAAGCTAAGAATTTTATGTTTTTTTTTAGCTTATTCACATTTTTTAAAACTAAAATACCAGTTTTTCTGATAATATTGTTTCTATAGTTAGAAGTCACTTGTAAGTTGAAATACATAACAATATAGCTTTTAGGTAAAATTACTTTATAAGTAAAAATAAACTAAGATGGTGCCAAACAGTGCAATTGAGCCTTTTCAGATCAATTTTTCTCCAACTGCTTTTTGAGCAGCATTTTGACCAAAAAAGTCGACTCCAACAGGCCTGTGTTATTTAAAAGGTTGATTTTAGCTAATTAACTTTTTTGATGTTAATTTTGAAGAGTAAGCCGAAGGACGGGGAAGGGGGTGGGGGTGGGGATGGGGAGGAGGCGAAGCTTAGGGCAGGGTTGGATTCGGCGATTGTTAGGGAGAAGCCAAATGTGAAGTGGAATGATGTGGCGGGGTTGGAAGGGGCAAAGCAGGCCTTGCAGGAGGCCGTTATTTTGCCCGTCAAGTTCCCCCAGTTTTTCGTTGGTAAGGTCTTCATTTTGGGTTTTTTGTTTTTGTTTAATTCTATGGATTTTGAGTTTGGATTAATTAGTTGACAAAATGTTAAATTGTGGTGATTTTGAGTATGGATTGACTGGGAGGAACTGAGGAAATAATATGCTAAACGCTATAGATTATGTGTCAAATAGGGGTTGTTTGGCTGAAGCAAGTAAGAAGCCTACCTGTTTCAGGTTGAGTAGGATTTTTGGTTCCTTTAGCTTAAATTTTTAGCCTTTTTTAAGCCAGTAAGACAAAATAACTGATCCGAGAAACTGCAACCAGCAGTATGTTTAATCCAGTTCAAAAATCCATCATCAACTTATTGAGTATTTTGTTGCTTAGTTTTGTTTTTGGGTTTTTCTTTATTGTTGACTTTACGGTGTTGTGAGTTTTCACTGCTTTGGAAGTGATGTGTTATTGTTATAGATCTTGATGCATATATAGTAATGTGTTTAAATAGGGTTTGTTTGGTTGAAGTTTTCTCTCTTTGCAATAAAGCTGGCTTGATTGAAATTGAGAAAACATTTGAGTTAGTTTAATTTTTTTAGCTTTTCTAGAGGT
Source organism: Primula vulgaris (assembly GCA_963920805.1). Taxonomy (NCBI): domain Eukaryota; kingdom Viridiplantae; phylum Streptophyta; class Magnoliopsida; order Ericales; family Primulaceae; genus Primula; species Primula vulgaris. Next base: position 21,714,277 of record OY987222.1, read on the forward strand.
TGCAAAAGAAGCTAAGCAGGCGTGGTAGGAGGCGGTTATTTTTCCTGTAAAGTCCCTGCGATTTTTTGTTGGTACATTTTCTTCGGTGTTTTGTTGTTAACGCTAGGAATTTTGAGTTTGGATTGTTTTGGAAGTAATTTGTTTTTGTTATAGATCTTGATTCGTTTTAAATAATGCTGTGTAGAAAAGGTTTTATTCAGGTGAAGCTTTTGTACCAATATTTCTTGCTTGTTTGAAGCTTAAAAGTTGTTGCCCTTTACGCCAGAAAACCAAAAGAACTGAGCTTAAATGCTGACAAAGTGAAAAAAAAATTATTTAATATACTCGGAAGGGGCTATGAAGGCATTGTAGCGCGGTTTTTGTCTGGCTAGGTCTTTTTTTTGGGTTCTTTGTTTTTATTGTTGAATCTACGGGGTTTTGAGTTTGGATTGATTAGGAAGCGGAGTAATCTGTTTTTGCTACAGAACTTGTATTATGTGTGTATATAGCGCTTGTTTGGGTGAGGTTTCTTTTGGCAATAAAGCATTAGGTAAGGTTACATTGAAGCTGGGTTTGATTGAGTTTAAAATTTGTAGCCTTTAAGGCTTGCTTGCATAGTTGTTATATTTAGTGTTAGCGTTAGGTAAGGTTACAATTTACATTGAAGCTGGGTTTGATTAAGTTTAACATTTGTAGCCTTAAAGGCTTGTTTGCATAGTTGTTATATTTAGTGTTTTTGAGTTTGGGTTGATAAAGAAGTGATATTTTTGTGTTAGATCTTTTGGGTGCAGGGTTTTAGAAAATATTGCTTGCATAGTTGTTATATTTAGTGTTAGCGTTAGGTAAGGTTACAATTTACATTGAAGCTGGGTTTGATTAAGTTTAACATTTGTAGCCTTAAAGGCTTGTTTGCATAGTTGTTATATTTAGTGTTTTTGAGTTTGGGTTGATAAAGAAGTGATATTTTTGTGTTAGATCTTTTGGGTGCAGGGTTTTAGAAAATATTGCTAGCTTACATGAAGTTGAGATTGAAGTTGGGTTTGGTCAAGTTAAAAGTTGTATCCTTTTAAGACAGAAAACTAAAAAGGCTGTGCTTGAAAGCTGCAACAAACAATCTATTCAAAGTAAAAAAATCATCTAGCTCTTTTTGGGTTGTGTTGTTGGTTTTACGGGGTTTTGTCTTGTTTTGTGATGTTAATGTCAGGGCTTGTTTGGCTGAAGCTTTTAAGTACATAAACTTACTTGTTTGAAGACGAGAAGGAGTTCTAATCCATTTAGCTTATATTTGATTATTTTCTACCCTTTTTCAAGCCAGGAAGACAAATATATGAGCTTAAAAGATGAACCTGAAAAATGTGATTATTTAGCTGAATTGATTAGGAAGTGGAGATTTTTTTTTTAATATTATAAAACTGGATTCATTCAGGATTATTTGTGTGTAAGGGGTTTGTTTGGGTGAAGCTTTTTAAGCAATATTTCTGCCTTATTTGTGTTTGAAATAGACCTGGGTACATTAAGCTTTAAAGTTGTAGCCTTTTAAGCTAGACTAGAAAACGGAAAAACAGAGCTTAAGAGCTGCAACTAAAAATCTGTTTAATCTGGTTAGAAACTCATTAACTTATTTAGAAGTGTTTGTCCTTGAGCAAACAAGACCAAAAAACCAGAAAAAAATCAGGTTTTGAAATGGTGAACGGAAAAAAATTGACGTAGCTTTTTTAAGGAAAAAAAAGAGAGGTTAAATGCTGAAACCAAACAGGGTCTTAGCAAGAGAACACACATTGCTGTGAGTTGGTTTTTAGGTTATGAAAATTATAGGGATTTCGGTTGATTGCAAAGTGAGATGTTTGCTGCTATAGATCTTGTATTCTTAATGTATACAGTGCTATGTGTCTAGATAATGATTGCTTGGCTGAAATATTTAGCCATAAAGCTTGCTTGCTTGTGGTTGAGGTAAAAGTCGGGTCAATTAGCTTAAAATTCCTGGCCGAAGCTAAATAGTCGACCTTAAAAGCTGTGACTGAACAATCTGTTCAACCATGTTGGTAAATAGTCATTCACTTATCTCGGGCTTGTTTGGAAGCAGCTTTTGAGCAAGTTAGCTAGATTTTTTGAGATTAAGAGAAAAACTAGGTTCATCCAAGCTTCAGAAAGCTCAGCTTTTGAGCTTAAAAACTGCAAGCAAACAAGGGATGAGAAAGAAAACACCAAACAAGTCCTCAATGTAGAACTGCCACTCGACTTTTTAGAATTCTCATTGACCCATCATTATGCACATGAATTTTTAATGCCTTTCGTTTTGCATATTTATCGAGGTTAGATTTGGGAATGCTAACATTTAAAAGGTGGATTTGAAAATTCTGTCTTTTCACTAATAATTTCAAATCTGATACACTTACAATTTCAAATTCCTGATGACAAACCTGAGTGCTACTTGAATTTGGATTTCAAATCATGGGAGTAGTGATTTTTAAACACTCAATTGAGAGCGCTGCTTATAGGGTGTCTCTGTAAGTTATATAATAGAGTTGCTATGAAAAAATGCCAGTGTAGGTGATCTGGTCTGACTAGTGAATTCTTTTTGTTTATTGCTTGATATGACCAAATTGGTGTTTGTGCAGTGAGCTATAGAATATAGGTACCTTAAAGTATTACAAATCATTTATGTGACAAAATATGCTTATAATGTTGCAAGATACCTATTCTTAAATTCGTATTTTTATAAGTGATTATCTTGTAGCAGCGTTTTTTGAGTGGCATAGTTAAGTTTTGCCTCAAAATAGCTGTATAGTTTTATAACATTCATTGTGGCTTCTTTATATTATGATTGGTGCGTGAAATCAACATTCAACCTGCGCAGTCTGATCTTCTGATGCGTCTGTTACTCCGCAGTTTTAATTATAATTTTTCTTTTATGTATCCGGTTTCATTACATCCACTGGCTCTTAGCAAGCTTACCAAAACTTTTAAGAGAAGAGACTGTCTTGTGTTTTATTGTTAAAGAGATTATATAATATATAGCAATAGCTACACATTTATTTGTTACTTATTCTACCTTGTGTGCATGTATGTATATGAGATGTGTCATTTAAGAATATAAATTGGCACAATTACTTTTATTTCGAGGTTGTACATTTGTGTTGTGATGTATTATTTGAGGTTATCATCATATTTACATTTACCGGGGTGTTTTTCTATAATCAAACTGGAAAGGCTTATTTGGTTGTGTGCTATCTTTATAGGAAAGAGACGACCATGGAGGGCTTTTCTTCTGTACGGTCCCCCTGGAACCGGAAAGTCTTATTTGGCAAAGGCTGTGGCAACTGAAGCAGACTCTACCTTTTTCAGGTAACATATCTTTATCACTGCTTGACTGTTATGCTAGACAGCTTGAAGTATACTGTCCTTTTTTGTTGTTGTTCCTACCGGTTTTACATGTTATCTGGTGATACTTGTACCTATCTTTGCTTCCATTTGCTAGCTGTTCCACCTCTCGATTGGTGTAAGATAAGCTTTGTAATGTTTTTCTTTTCGACATCAGTCTCATGTGTTTCATTTTCCTTAGGGGGGAAGAAAGTCTGCTGTTTTGTTTGGAATTAAGATATGTTGTCCTTTTGATCAATGATTTGTATAGTAAGAATTAATTGAGACCCTAGATTTTTTTTCCAATTTCTAAATTTTAGCAACTCTCATTGATATGTCCGGCCTCATTTGAATTGCGTAAATTGATTCCTTAAGTTCTACCTTCTTTGAGCTATAATCAGAATCTTTGGTATCAGTTGTTGTTGCATCATTGTCTC